>SJYX01005978.1:82477-199561 GCA_006410675.1 Oreotragus oreotragus
AAATGGCAGTTACAAAGTCAGTCAGAAAGTCAGTCATATTAATAAACATATCCAGCATAAATGGACTCATCACTCCAATAAAAAGTCAAAAGTCAGAGATTCAAGGTAAGTTTTTTGGACACTGTTTAATTTCTGTCAACTTCCTTACTGAGTGTCTGCAGTAGAGCAGCTGAAGACCACTCTAAGCGACTGCTTCTCCCATTGTGCTACCTGAGCAGTGGGATCTGCAGTCCGTCTTCAGTGGCATTCTCACTGGCCTCAGTCCACTGTTGTCCTCATTGGGGGCTGCTGGGCAAGCACCGAGGGCACCTGCCACTTTCAGAGCAGCTGCCGCCTCTGGGAGACTGAGCCGCAGACAATTCAGGAGCTGGAGCAGTTCATCCACCCTGCATTTCTCCCTGGTCACAGCCTTCTCAGCTGTGGCCTGCCCCTGCTGTACCACATGTTGAGGATCTTGGCTCAAGTAGAAAGTGCGTGGGACACCCTCGGGATTCTCATGGGGCGCCCGCCCATGGGTGCTCACAGAAGAGGGAACCACGCATGCCCAGAACTCCCCGGGTCAGCGTCTATCACATCAGACCCACAGAGCCAGCTCCCTTACTGTTGTAAGGATGGCAGTGTCCACACAGCACAGAGATCGTGTGTGTTACAGGGAGCAGGGGAAGGCAGGTTCACAGAACATGCCTCTCGTGCCGGCGGACAGCCCTGGGGTTGGGAATCACTGTGAGTCATGGCTCCTGGAGAGCTGGTTGCCTGGCTCAGGTGAGGAGGGTTCCAGGAGCGAGGTGCCCAGCACAGCAGTTGCACCCGTGGCTGAGGCAGACTTCAGCGCAGCTCGTTGGCTCGTCCTCCTGGAGGTTATGATGCTGACATCAGCCAGGTTTTCAATGGCAAAAACTGCAGGAGTGGACAGCAGAAGCTTCTCCCAGGTGCTCTCCATATTTAGAGGTAATGTCATCACTTTCCTTTTTTTTTTTTTTATAGATGACGGCTCCATTTGGAAGTCTAGGCTTGATGCCACCTAAAGTGGTTCCTGCTGCAAAGAATTTGAGGACATCCTCCTACTTCATTTGCAGGAAATCAAAGCCTTTGGACACTGTGAAAATTTCCTCTTAAATCATGATGAGAACCCAGAACAATGTCCTATGGACTCCTGTCTGGGTAGCATAGGAAAAGGAAAATTCAGAGATTTAAAAATTCTGAATTGAACTAAAGAGCAAGATTCAATTATATTGAATGGAAAAGATATTGTAGATTCAAAGATGAAAACTAAGGCTTATCCATATATTACTACTTTGTTTATCAATATGTTAAATCTATCCATCTCCTCAGTTTCAAAGATTTTTTCAGGGATAATACATTTCATGAAGCTTTGCTTATAAAATCTAGGTTATTGAAGGATTATTAAAAGTGAAAGCCAATCAAATATCAGTATACTGAAAAGTTTATAGATATAGGACAAGAAATAATTTTTAAGAAGTGCACACAATTTTAAAGTTCAGAAGTTTCAGACTATAAAAATATCAAACAGTGTGAAAGGCATTTGTACTCAACATTAACATTGTATCTTAGCTCCATGTTATAGAATAGCAGTCTTGGCAGTGTTCCATTTTCAAAAGGGGTACAGGAGAATTCCAGGAGATGGTCAGGTTAACACAGCAAGGCTGTTTAAGGATGAAATTGGAACTCTTATGTAGGTCCCTGCACTTTCTAAGAAAGAATAATATTGAAATATTTTATAAAGAATGTTCCACAAAATCAAAATGTTCTGTAATGGGATGGTTCTGTAGCCAGTAAGTTTGGAAATGCTACATAGACTATATTCTCTGCAAGGGATTCATCATTCATATTAGCATAATTGAGAAGTCCTGCAAAAAAAAAATGACCTATGTCAGAGTTTAATGTACCATTCCTGTCGTATTTGTTTATGAAATGAATAAATTTGTATTCTACATAACATTTGTGTTTATATATAACATTTACTAATACCTCACATAAACAATTTTCCTTGCAATATTTTCACAGATTGATGTAAACAAAAGAGATCCTTTTAACTTAGTGGTCACTAAAAATATAAGATCGAAGAGGGCCTTTGTACCCCAGTACCTAGTAGGGTGCCTATGTTTGCTTTTTATTTTTGCTATATCCACCTATTGATCTATAGAAAGTGAAATAAATGGTTGAATGAATAAGTTACTTCATTCCAATTATGCAAAAGACATCACATATTAATTTAATATATATCTGAAGGAAAAATCAATACTAATCTGCGTAAGAAAATCAAAACAATTGCTCACCACAAGCTGGCAGCTTATTTTATTTTTCCTATTTGTGGATCATTAATTTTAAGTGAGTGACCTGAAATGAATATACTTGAAACAACAATATAGAAAGGAATAGCAAAATATCTTTTGTCATAGCTATAGATGCTGGCATTAATAACATTTCTTACAGAGAATCAGCCTTCTACAGAATCACATATAGTTGCTTCCTTGGTTGTAGTACAGTAAGTTGAATTGTAGTGGTGGTACACTTGATTGAAATATGAACCAATAGATTTATTGATCTTTAAGTAGATTGCCCCCCCTTCTGTTTTAAGTGGGTAGCCAGTTTTTTTCTGTCTTAGGAAAGCTGTGGCACCATAAAGATTATATAAAGTCCAGGGGTATTTCTCAAGAAGGGATCATATTGGGTGTCCAGGGAGAAAGGGAAAAGGCCTTTGAGAACATTGTTTTGAGGGCGCCAGAGAGGGATGGATAAGACCACTGATGCTGTGACTCTTGGGTGGGTGGGGAAGGATCAATTCTAGGCATAGAGCTTTCTTGTTTTATAAAACTTCATATAGGCTACTCATGACAAAAAAATTGAGTGACCCAGATAATTGAGGGACTGTGTAGCCTTTAACAATGATATTTTCAATAACCACTATGATAGAAAGATAACTGAAGCTCTCTTACATTTTCAGTACTCACAGTGCTCCAAGACTCTTAAGAAACCTTACAGAAGCTGAAAGAAAACAGGTGATGCTGACAATGATTATTCTGACGAACTAGTAGGTTAGGGCTCATAGATCAATTAGAAGTTACTAAATAAAACCCCCAAAATGTCATATTCTATGAATTTAAAAATTGACTTTAAGCAAATTGTTTTGTTAAGAATATAGAATGATTTAGATAAGTGAACAATTTACAAAATATTTAAAGCAATGACTATACTCCATGTGTTACCATAAGGATAGATACTTGTCAGGGTTATATTTGTCCAAAAGGAAGAGCATACAACATCAAGAATGAACTCTAATGTGAACCAAGAATTTTGAGTGGTTACGATGTGTCAGTGTAGGCTCATCAACTGTAACAACTGAGTCACTTGGGTGAATGATGCTGATAATAAGGGAAGCTAGGTTTGTGGGGGGAGGGGTGGCAGAGGGTATACCAGAAATACCAATATCTTCCTTTCCATTCTTCTGTGAATCTAAAACTACTCTTAAAACTAATATACATATAGGAAAAATACACATATATATCTATAAACATATGTATATATTTAATATAGATAAAAAGTTGTATAGTGGGTGGGGAAATCTTACCAGGTGAAAATAAAGTTGAACATAAGCAGCACCCATAAGTTAAGGAAAATATTGCCTTCAGAGGTCTGTTGTTTTTATAGACATACAAATCCTAAATGCTTCAAAAAGTCAAGCACTGACAATATCATTGAAGCATAAGAATGCAAATGCCTGATATTGTAAGCCAAGCCAGACAGAGTCCTCTTAACACAAATTCTGTTCTGGTAATCCTGATGACTGGAGGCAGTACCCACTGCAATTGTTTATGTAAAACAGCAGCCAAGTAAACTGAAGTGGTTTGGAAAAAAGTACATAATTAACGGAATTGTGTGCCATAAAAGTTTACATATGGATGAAACCAGATTGCTTGAGAAAAGTGCCTGTTAGAACCTCATTTTTAAAAAGAAAATAGCTTAACTAGGATTGAAGTCTATGGAAATTAGGCTTATGGCTTTTACTTGGAGTAAGTAGGAGATTGCAAGTTGGAAGCACAGCTTGTTTATTATACAGACACAAAAAAACACATGTTTAGAGGTCTTTTTATTTGTTTTTGCTTCAGATAAAATTCAAGTTGTGCAAGATTATCTTAAATGGAACAATTGCAAAGAAAAGGATTTATCTCTAACTAGTTACATCCTAAAAGAGGAACATTAAGTCATTCCTGGAATTGTTTCGGTTTGTCACTATTGATTTAATTTTGAATATTTATCCCTTTCCTGGTTTCATTAAGTGATGTTTTATAGCAAAAATATTTAGAATTGGAACACATTTAATTAATACATTTTATTTATTACAGTATAAATTTTATGATTTCTAATAGAAGAAGTAGCAACCTGAAATAAGAGAGAACTTGTGAAAGCATGAGTGTTTAGGAATGAAACGTATTCATGTAAGTGGTCTTTCTTGTATTGCAGCTCAGTGTACTGACGATTTTAATTAACATGTTTACCTGTTAGCAAAATGCCACAATCATTTAAGACAGAAAAAGATTTATTATATTGATAATTCTTGAGTAGAATATGAAAGTATTAATTTATAAAGTATCCATATAACCCAAACAATAGCAGGATAATGTTGGTGAATTAATACTTGATATTAAATGATCAACAGCACTAGGAAATTTCATTTTACCTGGAAACAAAGCTATCTTGAATTTCAACTCCTCCCTCTAAAATCTTTAATATCATCACTATAGATAACAATAGAAAGTTAAAGTTGCTCAGTCGTGTCCGATTCTTTGCTATCCCATGGACTATACAGTGCGTGGAATTCTCCAGGCCAGAATACTGGAGTAGGTAGCCTTTCCCTTCTCCAGGGGATCTTCCCAACCCAGGGATCGAACCCAGGTCTCCTGCATTGCAGGCAGATTCTTTACCAGCTGAGCCACAAGGGAAGCTCAATAATAGAAAAGGGAACCACAGATAAGTTAAATGGCCTTTTGTCAGAGTCAAAATTCCAAGAAAGTTGTCACTATTTTAATACACACCGTTCACTTCTAGAGCTTGAATTTTTTTTCCTAGAGCACTCAGACTCATAACAAATCAGCCTGTGTAAAAAATAATTAAATTAGATATAGCAATAACAGGAAACATTTGCTAGAGTAATATAAAATAATATGGATTACATTATTATTTGGAACATATGATTACCTCTTTTCTTAAAAATTTTTTCTCGCAATGATCAATCTGTTTGAAGGGTTTTGGCAAGTTATAAAAATTCAATTATGCATTAATGCATGGTCCCCAAAATAGTGAAAAAGATAACTATAATAGAGAAATGGATATGCAATTGAGAGATAAGAGTTTACTTAACACTTGAAAAAAATATGGTTTATGGATGACACAATGCACAAATGGAGACATCTTAATTTTTGAAGTCAGAGAACCTTGGAATCTAAGCTCTGGGATTTCTTGAGCAACAGGAGACACATTATCCAAACTTTCTAAGCCTGCTTTTCCTTTAGATAATAAAGTCTATAATTCTGGTTGAGGATGAAATCAGATGATGTGGGTGGTGTGCTTGGCACATAAAATTTATTAAATCACATTTTAGAACTGCTACTTATTTTCTACTCCAAGTGTCTGAACCAATAAAAATATAGGAAAATAGATCCTTGTTATGTAAGAATTCTGTTACAAATTTATGAAACATATAAAAACTAATGTGTGTGTGCCAAGCTGCTTCAGTTATGTCCCACTCTTTGTGATCCTATGAATTGCCCGCCAGGCTCCTCTATCCATGGGGATTCTCCAGGCAAGAATCCTGGAGTGGGTTGCCAGGCCCTTCTTCAATCACCAATAGATATATAAATTATATTTAAATTCTAAGCTCATTTACAGGGCCTGTGTGAGACCCCAAGTATCTCTCTCATCACTTGTCTTGAAATAACTATCACGTAATACATTTCAGTCAACTAAACACTTAACTTTCCCTTTACCACTGTGGTATCCTCTGCTATCTATTCTGAGTCTGTGAAGACTGTGTTCCATTTCCATAAACCTCACTTTCCATATATTTGACCTGCCTAACTCTTTTTCATTCATTTCTTAGCTTAGATATATCTTCTTCCTGGAAACCAATTTGGATTATCCAGGTTTAGTGTCCATACATTTCATCCCTGTAGCATCCAGTATTATCATTATGATATCACTGATCATACTATAAAGAGATCATTGGTAAAGTTATCTGTAATGGTCCTCACTAAGACCTAATTCCAAGTGGAGTGGGGACTGAGTTTATATATTCAGAATTTAGCAAAGTTCTCAAATAGTATATAGAATTTAGTAAAGTCCTCAAAGAGTGTATAGATTAAGGGTTAATGTCAAGAATACTTTACTCCTCCTATCAAAATATTAAACTTTAAAGAGAGAAAGCACTATTTTTTTAGTGAATCAAAAAATAATTCATGTAAGATGATATATTTATGATATTTTGAAGGGTAGTTAGAATCTTGATGAAAGTGAAGGAGGAGAGCAAAAAGGTTGGTTTAAAGCTCAACATTCAGAAAACGAAGATCATGGCATCTGGTCCAATCACTTCATGGGAAATAGATGGGGAAACAGTGGAAACAGTGTCAGACTTTATTTTTTGGGGCTCCAAAATCACTGCAGATGGTGACTGCAGCCATGAAATTAAAAGACGCTTACTCCTTGGAAGAAAAGTTATGACCAACCTGGATAGTATATTCAAAAGCAGAGACATTACTTTGCCGACTAAGGTCCTTTAACAAGAGATGCAAGGTCTGAAAGTTCTTCAAGATGAAACCAATGGCATCAGCAAAGGCAGAGAGGGAAGAATCTGGGAAATTGAATTCTTTCTAATGCCTTTGCAACTGCTCTTACAGGATTGCATGAGTGTCCTTAAGCCAAATACAAGGCTGTATATAATTTACAGTTATAATTTAATAAACTTTTTTTTGCTAAAGATGTGAAAGGTTACTCTCATGCAAAAACCTGTTTCTACTTCCTTCACTTTCTGTGCGGGAAGTGAGGTTCAAAGTAGAACCTCTGGTTACACACACCAGTTAATGAAAAATGATCACACATCAAGGCTACACTTACTTGTTCCACTCCATGGATAATACTAAGTACTGGTATTTAAAATTAGTTTATTATATGCATTTTATAAAATATGTTCACACAAAAATGCACAAACTACATTTGTATTAATGCTGTTTCTTATAGAGGATAGTGGTTTGCTGTTACACTGCATGACTTTGTCATGTTGTCATGTGATTCTTATATAGTTGGGAAAGTGACATTTTCCTCTAAGGGAAATAAAAGATAAAATAACATATATGTGTTAAACAATTCTGTTAAAAATTAATGTCAAAATATATATGTGCATTGTTTTGATTTTGGAGATAATTTCATAGGTTTAATACACATGTCAATATTAACAAATTATGCATGTCAAGTGTGTACATTTGCTATATGCCAAATGTCAAACAGTGATACAGTAACAAAAACTACATTCTTCATGTACCAACATTTTAGTCAAGTAATAACAATAAAGAGTGTCCTTAGAAAAAAAACTACATATTTTTATAATTATCAAACTGTGCACTTTTAAGTCGGTGTTAATATTTATGGTGGCAATACTTTAATCAGTCTAATAGGCAGCATATTTATAGCCTTCTGATTAAATCTATCTTAATTACATGTTTACCTTTATATAAGAAAATTATATTTCAAATAAATGTATCTTTCTTAACTAATTCTCCTTTCTCCTTTACTGAGACCTATCTTTGGATATCTATAATTTTGCTCTTATGGTTTATATTACTTTCACTTCCTTTTGAGTCATTAGTCTCCTCTTAGGGTCTCTTCAGATGTTTTGATTTCCTTCGGTACTTTCAGTAGATATAATGCCTGACTAATTAGAAACCCAGGTGTTTGGCTGCAGAACCAAGATAAGTCCTATTCTCCATACTTTGTTTCCTGCCTCCATGCCTGGTCAAAAACAGAATTTTAATTTTCTGGACGTGAAGGATCAGCCAACTTTCCTTGCACCTCACCTGAAAAAATACCAACTTCTAGGAATGTTGAAACTATGGGCTCTGTGACAGTGTTTAGTGCTAGAGAGAGCAAAATAAATGCTGTCTCAAAGGACAAAAGTTAACGCATATCATNTACTTTGTTTCCTGTCTCCATGCCTGGTCAAAAACAGAATTTTAATTTTCTGGACGTGAAGGATCAGCCAACTTTCCTTGCACCTCACCTGAAAAAATACCAACTTCTAGGAATGTTGAAACTATGGGGTCTGTGACAGTGTTTAGTGCTAGAGAGAGCAGAATAAATGCTGTCTCAAAGGACAAAAGTTAACACATATCATTAATTGCCTGTTTACTTAGAACTGTGCTTGAAAGTATTTATTTTGCCATCAGATTATGACTGTCTACAGATTTGATTCAATTATTTATTCTATTTTAATCACAATAAATAGGATATATGTACAAATTTGAATTCTTTATATTATATATAAATTCATATATTTCTTCAATGTTTAGCTTACCTTTGAAAGACTAGCCCTATTTTTCATTTCTGGCATATAATGATGATAAATGTCATTTACCTTGCTAAGCAGTGGTAGTAGCATTGTAGAAAATATGCATCCAGATAGGAGAATGTCACAATGTGTTATAGGATATAGATTAACAATTATAATCCAGTGCTTTGTCAATTATAGATATAAATGTATAGCTGGTAGATATATAAAAGCAGGATGCTTAATTTTATTTTTAACATGTATATGTATATGAAATATTGCAAAAAAGTCATTTTACATAAAAGCCAAAAAAAGGCAATTCAAATAACTACCAACTGCAAAATTAACATTTGCAGTATATGTGTATAAAAAACATATTACAAAGGAAACACATGAAGTATATTGACATACTATACTATGATTGAATTGTAGAAACATAATATTAATCAAAAGAAACCAGATTCAAAGAATATTGATTATGTTATTTCACTTGAGTGAAATTCATAAATAGAAAATACTGAGTTTTAGAATTCAGGGTACTGGTTATATCTGAGGAGTAAAGCAGTAAATAGTAATTAAAATGGGAAAAACTATATTTGCTGGGATATTGTTAATGGACTCTATTATTTTTTACAGCTCTGTAAGAAATTAGCACAAGCTTAGAAGCTTAAAACAACACACATTTATTAGATTGTAGGTTGTGTGGGTCAGGGATCTGGCACAGTTTAGCTGGATTCTCTACAGGCTGCAATCAAAGGATCTGACTGTCATTTTGAGTAGCTTGGGAAAAGGTCTGATTCCAGCTCACTTATGTTGCTGGATGACTAGTTTCCTTAATGTGGTAGGATTCATGGTAGTTTGTTTCATAAAATGCTATAGAACAAATTTGCTAACAAGACATTAAGCTTAGAAGCTTAAAACAACACACATTTATTAGATTGTAGGTTGTGTGGGTCAGGGATCTGGCACAGTTTAGCTGGATTCTCTACAGGCTGCAATCAAAGGATCTGACTGTCATTTTGAGTAGCTTGGGAAAAGGTCTGATTCCAGCTCATTTATGTTGCTGGATGACTAGTTTCCTTAATGTGGTAGGATTCATGGTAGTTTGTTTCATAAAATGCTATAGAACAAATTTGCTAGCAAGACATGACATAATCATGGAAGTGACATTCCATCAGTTTTTCCACAGTCCATTCCTTAGAAACAAGTCCCATATCTTGTCTACACTCAAAGGGAAGGGAATATGCAAGTGCATACCCCAAAGGTAGTAGCCATCTCAGGTGGAATGTCACATTCTCTTTTTTCACCTGGGTGGTGATTAGATATATCAGTTCTCTTCATCTAACTCATTCATTTGAAAACCATTTTAGGTATTGGTTAGATTTGAGTGGAAAATTTTTTAGAAATCATATCAACTATTTAAAACAAGCCCTCATGTAATAAAAATAAAGTTTACTTAGTATTCTGATGGAATATTAATTATTGCCAAGATATTAAATGGGATATCAGTTTTGTTTTCAAAGATAATAAAGAAAAAGAGCAGAGTAGTGTTGTGAATGAACCCTTTCTCTGATTAATTTTAAGTGAGATGATGAATAATGTAATTATTTATGCATAGCTGACCTTTATTTAAATTCCTTCTGAAATTTAAGTCTCAGGAACCCAAGCATATTAATTTCTATGGCTGGTTAACAAAGTACCTCAAATTTAACAGCTTAAAGCATCACCCATTTAATATCTCATAGGTATGTAAGTTAGAAATCCAATGTGTCATGGTTAGATTATTTATTCGGCTCTTATCAGGCCAAAGTTAAAGTGGACTGAACTCTTACTGGAATCTCAAAGGAAGAATCCACTTCTAAATTAATTCATGTCCAGTTCAGTAGCCATTGGACTAACATTCCTTATTCTATGCTGTTTGTTGACCAGGAATGTTCTCTTTTCCTAAAGGCTACCTGTGTCACTTCTTATACCACCATCTCTAGCTTCAAGCCAGGCAAAGCAATCAAATACACTGCTGTAAATCTTTTGCCTTTAAGAGCTTCTGAGCTTGCACTGTATCCCTGACAATCCAGGACAGTTTCCTTAATAAAGGTGGATGATTAATCATGTTAATTAAATCAGCAGTCTCTCTTGCCATGGAAGTTAACCTAGTTACAGGCATAAAAACAGGTAGCAAAAGTCATGGGAGAAAAGTCTGCCTATAACACAAGTATGATGTCTCCAATTCTGTTCTTCCTTCCAGAGATTGCTTTGGTTATTGGAGTTTTTCTTGGTTCTGATGAATTTTAAAATTGTTTTTCTATTTTTGTAAAAATGGCATTGGAATTTTGTAGAAAATAAATTGAATCCATAGATCATATTGAATATAGTATAGCATTACAATAAAAATATACACAGACCAAGGAAACAAAATCAAGGGCTCAGAAATAAACTAACATTTAAATTGTCAATGATTCTTTCACAAGGGTGCCAAGAATACACAATGGGAATAGTCTTCTCAATAAATGTTGTTGAGAAATCTAAATATCATCCTGCAAAGGAATGATATGATACCTACCTTATGCCACTCACAAATATTAACTCAAAAGGATTTAAGACCTGAAATCATAAAACTGTTAGAAGAAAACAAAAATTTTCTTGACAATGGTTTGGGCAATAATACCAAAAGCAATACAACAAAAGGAAAAGTAAATAAGGGAGACTACATCAAACTCAACATTCAGAAAACGAAGATCATGGCATCCGGTCCCATCACTTCATGGGAAATAGATGGGGAAACAGTGGAAACAGTGTCAGACTTTGTTTTTTTGGGCTCCAAAATCACTGCAGATGGTGACTGCAGCCATGAAATTAGAAGACGCTTACTCCTTGGAAGAAAAGTTATGACCAACCTGGATAGTATATACAAAAGCAGAGACATTACTTTGCCGACTAAGGTCCGCCTAGTCAAGGCTATGGTTTTTCCTGTGGTCATGTATGGATGTGAAAGTTGGACTGTGAAGAAAGGTGAGCGCTGAAGAATCGATGCTTTTGAACTGTGGTGTTGGAGAAGACTCTTGAGAGTCCCTTGGACTGCAAGGAGATCCAACCAGTCCATTCTGAAGGAGATCAACCCTGGGAATTCTCTGGAAGGAATGATGCTAAAGCTGAAACTCCAGTACTTTGGCCACCTCATGCGAAGAGTTGACTCATTGGAAAAGACTGATGCTGGGAGGGATTGGGGGCAGGAGGAGAACGGGACAACTGAGGATGAGATGGCTGGATGGCATCACGGACTCAATGGACATGAGTCTGAGTGAACTCCGGGAGTTGGTNTTTTGAACTGTGGTGTTGGAGAAGACTCTTGAGAGTCCCTTGGACTGCAAGGAGATCCAACCAGTCCATTCTGAAGGAGATCAACCCTGGGATTTCTTTGGAAGGAATGATGCTAAAGCTGAAACTCCAGTACTTTAGCCACCTCATGCGAAGGGTTGACTCATTGGAAAAGACTCTGATGCTGGGAGGGATTGGGGGCGGGAGGAGAAGGGGACGACCGAGGATGAGATGGCTGGATGGCATCATGGACTCGACGGACGTGAGTCTGAGTGAACTCCGGGAGATGGTGATGGACAGGGAGGGCTGGCGTGCTGCGATTCATGGGGTCGCAAAGAGTCGGACACGACTGAGCGACTGAACTGAACTGAAGATGCTATTAATGACATAAGTAGTAAGGGGTCATTATATCCAGAATACTTACACAAACACTGAAACATGAAAAGCATCATTACCCCAGTCAAAACTGGCATCATTACTTCAGAAATCTGAGCTGACTCTTGAACTATTGCCCCACTTTCTGCAATCACTCAACTTCATTATTCCATATTCCAAGAAAACATCAACTAACATTCTATGGCCTTATGCCAAACATGAATGCTGAATCACGTACTCAGCTTGACTTCCCCCATTCCTTCCACCCCCCAGAATTCCAGCAGCAACCCCACACCCAGCCACCACCACACATTAAGAAGAGAAACCCTGCTGCTGCCCGAGGAACAGAAGGTGGAGAGAGAGCCAACTCCTGTCTGGAAATGGCTGCCGTTCTTGAGGAGCCACACCACCCGAGGCAGCAGGTGACTGGCAAGCGGCAGCCTGCAGCCGGCTTCCTGAGGAGACAGCCGTTCCTTCCAGACTCTGCCAAAGGCCTCAAGAGACAATAGGCTAGTCACTCTTTCCTCAAGAGTTCTCAAAGAGTCTCTCAACTCTCTAGTAACAATTTAAAAAAGAAATGGGATAGACATTAAAAAGAGAATGAAATTTTGCCATTTGCAACAGCATGCATGGACCTGGAGGGCATCATGCTTAGTGAAATAAGTCAGAGAAAGACTCATACTGTATGTTATCACTAATATGTGGAATCTAAAAAATAAAACAAACTAGTAATTTAACAAAAAAGAAACAAACTCACAGAAAACAAACCAGTGGTTACTAGTGGGGAGAGAGAAGGAGGTGTGGGCAGGATAGGGGTAGGGAATTAGGAGGTACCAGTCACTATGTATAAAATAAATAAGCTACAAAGATATATGGTACAGTACAGGGAATATAGGCAATATTTTATAACTATAAATGGAGTATAATCTATATAATTTTTGAGTCACTATGTTATATACCTGAAACTAACATAATATTGTAAATCAACTACATCCCTGTCTGAAAAAGAAAAATAAATTGGCTAGGGATATGAATGGGAAAACAGAGGCAATACATTTTTTTTTTTTGCTTGTTTCCCAAAGTCTGAGTGATCCAAACATAGGAAAAATAAAAGGAGAATTAAAGACTCAAGCGGATTATTCCTGGAAACTTAAGAGTCACTAAACGTTTGGCCAGTGCTTTCTCCACCTGCATTCAGCACTATGGGGGGGTTAAAGCGGGTCCGTACGCTGCAACTGCTTGACAGGTGTCAGCGCTGGAGTTGGTTCAAGAGCCATGTCAATCCACGCCAGGCTCCCTGCTCTTCTGGAGGGCTCCAACTGACAGTCTCTCTCAGGGAGGCTAGCAGACAATCTCCTGCAATCTCCAGTGAACCTGAGGGCCGAGAGTTAACAAGACCTCTGCATCCACAAAGTGAGGATTTAGGGAGAGGAATGAAGAGACAAGCCTGCCTGTAACTTCGGGGGACTGTAGCCCTTCCCTCTGGAGTTCAGGCAGGTAAAGCCCTACATACTCCTCCTGGAAATCCATTTTGAATGGTGACGGAAGCACAAAAAGCGCAAATCTTCCTGTATGTGCAAACTCCACTAGGGTCCCCTGTAAGAGTACCCACAACAAACAAGAGGGAAATAGGGCACACCCGCTGTTCCAGAGGGAATGGGCAGAGTAACACCAACAGCTCAAATTCTGCTACTTTCATTTGAGAGAGGACTTAGGTATACACGCTAAGGTGATCATCTTCTGAAATTTGTTACTGTTTTATCTGTTAAGCCTAAGAGAGTAGAAGACAGTAAAACTGGTCCTATGAACAAACAAAAGCCTCCCCTGTGAGCGTACAGTGGAAAGGCAGGGCGCGAAATCCACATAACTCAGTTTATTTTTTCATTTTGCTGATGAATGCTTTGAAGTACTGAGGCATGACCACAAAACACACACGCACACACTTCCCAGAAGGATTCAGTAGTTGAGAAAGGGCCAGTCTTCCACAAGCAGAGCATCAGACATCATGCTGGGAAAGCACAGCAGGCAAGAGAAGGTACCTTTACAAACTCCCCAGATTAGAGACTACTGCTCCAGCACAGAATTTCCTCCACAAAATGCATTCACATATAATTGAAACAGTTAAACGATTCCCATCAGACTCTTACTAATGATAAGAATTTCTGATTTGAGGGCAGAATACAAGGTAGGTTGAGGAGTGGATGCTGTGGAGGGCAGGGCTCAACTATCAGCTCCCACACCCCAGAGAACAGCATTTAAACTCATGCCTTGGCAAAATAATAAACTACCGCATGTCACTGACCTCCTGGACTGTCTCATTAACTTAAGCCTTAAATGTTAACTCTATGAATGCAAAAGGCTGGAGAGTAAACTCAGACAGATAAAGCACTTTCTGACCACATTAGAAATAAGATAAGTCTTAAAAAAAAAAAAAAAATTTTTTTTTCGTTAGGGTCACAGAAAATGCAAAGACAATATGCATCTATCTGGGAGCACACTGAGTCTGCTTCCTGATTAAAAGACCAGCTGGAACATAAGTACGATGTCTCTAAGCTGGAGGAGCACTCACCAGTGGCTCTCCCAGGACCTTTCACTCCACAGGGGAAACACTCCATAGGTCTCTACCATATATGATCACTGATGACAATAAAACCTCTCCTCATCTTAAAACACAAATTCTGTGCCTAAAGAAGTTACCTAAATACCCTACTTGGCTTCCCTCCATACCGCTGTACTCCCTGGTCTGGATTCTGACACCAGATTCCAAAGGGTCTCCCTGCTTCTGATTACTCCTCCTTTGATCCACACTGCAAAAAGAGAGCTTTCTGAATCTGACCATGTCACAGTCTCCACCCACCCAGGATCTCCTAAAATACCTTAAGTTGTCCCTTCTACCTACAGGATACAGTCTAAAACACTTAAGGCCTTCCCTTCTTGCTAGCATCCAGCCTTCCTTCTGACCACCAACACCTGCACCCACACACCCCCCACTGCCTACTCTCCAGCCTCAGAAGTACAGTGCTCTCCAGGTCTCAGGCCTTGGGTGAGGCTGTGTCCCTCTTTCCCCACCTCTTCATCTAATAGTTATGTGTTAAGAGTCTAACGACTTATTTCTTTCTAGCCTATAGCCTCTTTGGGGTCCCCACTAAAAGGTTAGCCTCCAGAACGCCTTCTCTAGGTTTCTTCCTTTTTATTTCAGCATGTGCCCAACTGCTAAGCTGTAGTGCCTGTCAACATAGCTGCAGAGAGAAAGTTAATAGCTGCTGCTGTCTCTCTTGGTAAGCTGCTCAGGGAATTTCATTTAAGCCTGGCACGTTCTGCTTCTGTATTCTAAAGTGAAGTGAAGTGAAGTGAAGTCGCTCAGTCGTGTCCGACTCTTTGCGACCCCATGGACTGTAGCTTACCAGGCTTCTCTGTCCATGGGATTTTCCAGGCAAGAATACTGGAGTGGGTTACCATTTCCTTCTCCAGGGGATCTTCCCGACCCAGGGATCGAACCCGGGTCTCCTGCATTGGAGGCAGGCGCTTTAACCTCTGTATTCTAAACTGGACCAAAAATTATTTGAAGACTTCACAAGATGATTCAAAAAATACTGAAAAGCCTTCTCTTGCAGAGGGTTGCTGGGTAACTCTGAAGTCAGGGCAGGCATGGTAACTGGGGGTTAACTGTAGTCCCAGTACAAGTCTGTGGTGAGTCTGCTAGATATGTACCCCACCCCATGCCCCGTCATGCCCAAGTCCATCTAAAATGGCGCTGGTCACTAGCTCTGCTCCCAGAAGCACTGGGACCCAGCCTACCTGCAACGCTTGTTATCTTTTGACTAGATTTATTCCTGTTACCAATATTACTCATTCAGTCCTCAAAACGTAAATCCAAGATACTACAAATACTCCCATTGTACAGATGAAAAAAAAAAACGTCCTTCACAAAGCTATTAGTTTGAACTCAGGTGTCTGATCTGGCTCCAGAGGCTCTGCTCTTAGCCACCACCCTGCACAATTTCTCCTGTACACCCATTCCCCTTAAAGTTATAAAGGAAGAAAACAGAGTTCAGAAAGAGTCACATATGTACTGTGCCTTGATTTACAACAAAGAATAAAATAAAACTCTAATGCAGAGTAGATCAATTAACCATACTGGTGGGGGATGGGGGGAATGCAGCTTGACCCTAAGCAACACCACACAGAAATCAATTCCAGATGTATCCGAGACCTAAATGTATGGTAAAAATGAAACATCTAGAAGACAACAGGAGAATATCTTCATGACCTTGGGGGTAGACAACTATTTCTTATACAAAGCACAAAACAAAAAGAGGAAAAAATGATAAATTTGACTTCATTAAAATTAAAGCATCTATAGTTCAAAAATACAATTTAAAAAAGATTATAAGACTAAAAAATACACAACTAAGAGAGTGAAAAACCAAGCAATATAAATGGGAAAGGTGTGTCATGTGTATATATCAGAGAGACCCAGATATAAAAAATTTCTATAGACCAACTAAGAAATTTATGAAAGAAAGAAAAATGGTAGAAAACATGGGTTCGGGCACTTTACAAAAGTGAAAGTGATCCTGAGCAGGTGGAAAAGAGCTCAACACCTGAAGTAATTCAGTTCAGTCCAGTCGCTCAGTCGTGTCCGACTCTTTGTGACCCCATGAATCGCAGCACGCCAGGCCTCCCCGTCCATCACCAACTCCCAGAGTTCACCCAAACTCATGTGCATCGAGTCGGTGATGCCATCCAGCCATCTCATCCTCTGTTGTCCCCTTCTCTTCCTGCCCCCAATCCCTCCCAGCATCAGGGTCTTTTCCAATGAGTCAACTCTTCACATGAGGTGGCCAAAGTATTGGAGTTTCAGCTTCAGCATCAGTCCTTCCAATGAACACCCAGGACTGATCTCCTTTAGGATGGAGGAAAATGGAAATTAAAACCACAGATACCAACCCGACCCCCCAACCCCTTGGGTTGCGGGGAAGGAATGTTAAAGGCCCTACAAAATCACTCTGAGCAACAGGGTCAAGGTCTGACATGTTTTCCTGATGCAGGTTTACAAAACAGGCTCGCCCCCAGCACACTCAAACTCTCTGCCCCTTTGTGTCCCTAAGCCTAGCACACAGAAAGGAAGGACAGGAACAAGTACCAAAATCTAACATGGAGGTCATCTAAATACTGATACAAGCTATGCTGAAAAATCAGTCCAACAACAGATATTCAAGTTTTCTCCGAAAAAAGTAACATGTTTCTGGGGAAGAAAAGGGAGACAGAAATACAGAATACAAAGATCTGGCTTGAGGGACTTCCTTGGCGGTCCAGTGGTTGGGACTTGGTGGTTCCACTGCAGGGGGTGCAGGTTTGATCCTGGATCTAGGAACTAAAATCCCACAGGCCGTGTACCACAGCCAAAAAAACAAAAAAAAGATCTGGCTTGAATTTGTAATTTAAGGAATGCTGCTCGTCATCCATGCTGAGAACAAAATGCTGAAGTGCAGTAGAGTGTTCTCTTAACACTGTCTTGTCTGTCTTGGTGCATTCGGTTGCATGGTCTAACTGCTCCCATAGGCGGATTCACAGCCCTTTTCTCTGTTTCAGTGATTCCTCTTTGTTCCTAAAAACATGCCTTCCCTTCCCTGTCTTCGTCCAGAACAAGAGAACGACAGATCTAGAATTCAGGTTGCAAACTTTTCATTTTGTGGAAGAGAACTTAAAGGCTCAGCAAGGACTTTCTCAGGATCACAGAAGTGTAGGTGAAGACTGCTTTGCCTGGTGGGGTGCTCCTCTCTATCACACACTAGAGTGCTGGGGCAAAGGCTTTCCCAGGCCACAGTGACAGCTTTAGCCAGTGTGGACTGCCACCTATCTCTCTTACACCATCAGTTTCTCCCTCCCACCCTCATCAGTCCCACTGGCAAAAAGAAAGTTTAAAAGATAAAACCTGCTCTCCCCTCTATTCTGGTCTGAGCCCCTATCACTGCACTGAAATCGATCATTCGGGGCACAAGGACCCCACACTGCTAAATCCAGTGTCAATTCTTAGTCCTCATACTACTAGGACTGCTGTTGCCTTATCTAACACAATTGGTCACTTTCCCCTTGAAATGGCTTTTGTTCTCCTATCTGGATCCCACAGCATCTTCTCCTGGGCGATCCACTACCTCAGTGGCCATTTCCTTTCAGTCTTCCTTCCTCAATCATCCCCATTCCCTCCGCACTTCTGCTGTCCAGTGCTTACTCGTTCAGACCATTTCTCTTATTCCTGGAATCATCTTATCCTGTCCTGTGATTTAGGTACCATTCATATACAGACATGCCCCATTTTTTTTTAAACGTAGAGTTCTCCTCTGAATTTCAACTCAGCAGTCTAACTGCCCTGTGGACATTTCAACTTCGAGGCATAAGACATGTCAAACTTGTTTCTCTAAAACCAAATTCCCATCTGTCTTCAATCCATGCCTCGCCCCTGACTGTCCTAACCTTAGAAAATACATCTTAAAGTTGTTCAATAAAAACTCAGAATCCATCCTTATCTTCCCTGTTACTCTGACACAATCTGTATCTATTTCATTAACCAATTCTCTTGACTCTATCTTCAAAACATACTGAGAATCCAACTACTTCCACCAAGTCCATCAAGCCATCATCCTTCCTGCCTTGAATTCTGATACATCTTCCTAACTGGTCTCCCTGATTTTGCCCTCATCTCCCTAACAGTCTGTTCCCTACATATCAACCAGAGTGATCTTTCCTCTGTTCAAACCCTGCAATGGCTCCCATCTCACAGAATAGGGCCCCACACATAAGCCTCCCTCATTATTAATCCTCCCCAACACAGGGGTACCTCTGTTACTATGAATGAACCTATACTGACACATCAGTATCACCCAGAGTCCAGAGTTTACATTAGGGTTCACTCCTGATGTTGGACAAATATATAATGACATGTATCCACCATGGCAGACCATACAGGGCAGTTTTACTGCCCTAAAATCTTCTGTGCTCCACAGATTCATCCCTCCTCTCCCTCAAACCTCGGGTAACAACTGATCTTTTTGCTTTTATTTTTTAAAACAAAAACTTAGAAAAGTAAAAATGAAATATCATGGAATTATGAAACAATCCTGGTTTTGAAAATTTTTTAATGGCACATGCAAAAAAAATGCAATGGGATTCCAGCTTTGTAGAAATATACATCTGAAGAGAAAAATAACTGAAAAATAAGACATCAATACTCTTGCTCTCTCTGGCTGATAGAATTCTGTGCAATTTTTATATTCTTTATAGTGTTCTATATTTCCAAAATTTAATTAATAGGTGCGTATTACTAATAATCAGAAATTTACTGTTAAATAGTAAACTCAACAAGCAGTTGGGCATCACAGATTTTGAAATATTATCCAAACTCCAGACACATTCTTTGAAGAAGGATCTAGGATATGAGGCAATCACAGGGTTCATAACATTTACTTAAAACTATTCTTAGAAGAGAAAGAAATCTAGGCTCAAAATAGGGATGTCTAATGTGGCAGAAAGGCCATAATGATCAGTGAAAACTACAACCTCCATAACCTATGCTCCTTGTGAAGGGCCCTAGGGGATTCCACGGGAGGGAGAAAACATTGGCTAGGATTCCCATTAGATTGCTGCGACTATTCCTCCCAGGTGCCATTCTGCATGACGCAAAAGCCGCCTACTCTGATCTTAGTTTAAAACTCTGGAGGTTCCCGACACTTCTTCCACCTCCAGCTGTAAGACTCCTCCTGTAGACTGCTGGTGCTTACTGATACACTTGGGATTCACAGTGTAAGTCTGAAATAGCAGCTGTCAGAACTCAAGCAAATAAACCCAGGGTTCAAGGTATATCTCGAGCCACCACTACGGCCTTATATGCTCAAGCCCCTACCTAGCTTACCCCAGACCACCTGCCCTTTGCTCTCTGTCCTCTAGCCACCAAGGCCTCCATCTTCCTGAGTCTAAACAAGCAGAGCTGTTCCCACCCTAGGGCCTTTGCCCTGGCCCTGTGCCTAGGATACTTTACCCTGATTCTTTGTACTGCAAGCAAAGAGGACAAAGAGGACAAAAAGAGGGCGTGAGAGAGGCAGCACAAGTCAGACTCCCTGCAGGAGACTACGAGACGCAGGGGTTGAGAAGAAGATCAGCTTTCCTTACCCAGGGGTCCAAGGTGAAGGGGGTCACAGTCGGCATCTAGGAGGCTAGCTTTCTGTCAATACGATGGCTATGAAGCAGGTTCCGGAAGCACTAAGCATGTCACACCCCTAGCTGCTGTGCAAGGAAACTAGTGTCCTGATGTGCCATGGAAAACAGACAAGAATAGAATGAAATGGGGTGGGGGGCCAGGGTGGAGGAGGCCTATGTTCTAAAGAGAAGTGCCCATCAAATCAGTCTGTGTCCAGAACCTGACTCACTTAAATAAACCAGGACTTCTCCAAGTTTTCTGCTGAGGAGTCCTGAATTCCCACAGAAAATGTTCTTATCCCTTAGGGCACCATCTAAAGCATTCAAACTCCACTCTCAAATTTATTTGAAGAAACTCTAATTTTATCTTAAAACTTCGTGTGAATACTGATTTCTATGCCCAAATTTTCATTATATAAAAAAATTTTGTTTCAATCCATACCAAAGTACTGAACCCCGAAGCCCTGACACTCCTCCGCTAACTTCCCAATAAAACCGACACTCCAGCAAGGTCTGTCCTGTTTACAGTGAAGCTCCACAAACTCCTAGTATCCCTTCCACAACCTAAGGAACCAGGTTTGGAAATAAAACTCCTTGGTAAGCAGTCATTCTTAGAAGAGCCAGTAAATGGTTTAAGCCTGTAGTTTTATTTCTATTAAAAAAAAAAAAACTCCTACTCTTGTCTTAGCTGAACCAGGCTGTTCACAACATGGGCCAAACAGCTTGGCTGAGCAGAGGGCTCTCAGAAGAAAAGGGTGGTGGAGGACCCAGTTCTTCTACCGAAAAACCGAGAAAATAGCAGAGAAACCAGCGCAACTAATGAAGTAAAAAAAAAAATACCAGAGGAAAAGAAATGGGGCATCTGGTTTTTCCTTGTAATAAATGCTCCGTAAGAATGAGAGTAACCTGAATGGACTGGTGGGGGAGGGGAATCTCATCATTAACTACGATTGTTACACACCTGGAGAACAACTGAAATTTTGGAGGGAAACCAAGAATTGAATCCAGATGAATATTAATGGGAAATACATGAAGTTCTTATTAAACGAACATATTAAATTCTAAGAATCTCCCCCACCCCCCAACCTTTACTGTACCTTTAGGCCCAGGTTTCCTGCTATTTTTCTCTCCTGTCTCCCTGCTGCAAGAAGATAAGAAACTACCTTGGGGAAATGATATTAGGATTTTTACCAGTTGTACAGACAGACCCTTGCAACTATTCCTTGGTCTAGATATTTTATTACCTACAGTTGCCAAGTACACGAAAGGAAGAATCTACTGTAGGCCTAAAGGGTAGAGTGACACTGAGAAAGACAAATGAACCAGCAAATCAACAAGCAAAACACAGGTAAATTAAAATATATCATGTATCACCCATGCCACACTCTCACATCCAATGCAACACACATTAAGTAGTAATTGAAAGCAAACTTGTTTTGTAAAGGCCAGATAATTCTAGGAGTTTCCTTCATCTAAATATTTCTAAGCACCTTACCTGGATCAAGAGATTAGAGCTCACGCTCAGCTACAATGCTGCTAAGTCACTTCAGTCGTGTCCGACTCTGTGTGACCCCATAGACGGCAGCCCACCAGGCTTCCCCGTCCCTGGGATTCTCCAGGCAAGAACACTGGAGTGGGTTGCTATTTCCTTCTCCAATGCATGAAAGAGAAAAGTGAAAGTGAAGTCGCTCAGTCTGTCCGACTGTTAGCGACCCCATGGACTGCAGCCCACCAGGCTACTCTGTCCATTGGATTTTCCAGGCAAGAGTACTGGGGTGGGGTGCCATTGCCTTCCCCAAAAAGCCATTGCCTTTTGGCTACAATACTGAGCCAAAAAACCACTGCAAAAGCAAAGCCAATTTCCAGACAGAGCAGGTTTTGAAACTCTGCCTCTAATAATGACAGACCCCCAAAAGAGCTGACCTCTAACTTTCCCCATCATTCCAAAAGAATATACAAAAGAAAAACAGGAATGACACGCCAATCCAAAACGTCTCACAACATGCCACAGGTCCCCTCACCTGTGATGAACAGAAAGCACTATCTTCTTCCCTACTTTTTCTGAAGACAAAATCATGAAGCTGTTCCCCAATAGCCAAAGCCACCATGTTCTATCATAGCCAGTTCTCAGACTAATGCCTCACAAGTCAGCTTTGGAAGGTCAGTATCAAGGGGCAGACAATGCTCCAACTTAATGTACCAAAGCTAAAAGTACCTCTTAACTCCCCCCATTCATTCACTAGTCTGTTCCTTCCATCTTTGCAAAAGTTTCACAATCCTCCCAGGCTTTACTTAGTCCATCTTCAATCTGCCCCACATAGCCAATAAATAAATCCCACTGCAACAAATCTGACTTTGTATTCCTCATGTGCAGATGAACTGACTCAACAGTTCAAACCCTCACTGACCCTTCCCATAAAGCTCCGTCAGAGACCTAACTGGTTTTCTTGATCTGCAGGCCATCTCTGTTGTGTACGTCTAGAATAACATTCCTAAAATAAAAGGTCTAATGGATGCTCCCGCAGTAAAACCCTCCATCAGTTCCATGTTGCCTCTAAAATAAATTCCAGATCCCTTCATGATCTGACCACAGGTCATCACTGCAGGCTCACTCTGGTCATCCTCCTAAAGTGCTCAGCTCTACACCAAATGGACAGCTCACCATTCTCTACCACATGCCATGCCTTCCCTTTATTCCGGCCAGTACTTCGAACTGTCCTCTCATCTCTGACCAACAATATCCCCAACTTCTTGCCACAAAGCACTCATTAAGAAGGAATGCAAACACATCACAGGCAGGGAATTATATGAATCTATGGTCTCAGAAGCAGCATGGGTTTGAAACAGAAGCACCACCTTGGAAACCAAAGGCCCAGCTTTACCATTTTCTTACTCAGTTACACTGAGCAAGGCACTTCCCTTTCTGAGCCTCAGTTTTCTCATCTGTAAAATGCACCCACCCTACTTAACACACAGGATTACTAAAATAATCAAGACAAAACATTTCAAAATGCTTCTGAAGGGATGGAACTAAAGTTGTACTTAGAAATTTAGTTTTAAGTGCTACTAGGAAAAAAATGCTTAAATGAGCTAAGCATAATCTTAAGAAGCTTGAAAGTAATACAAAATAAACCCTAAAGATGTAGGAGAATATTCTAAAGTAGAAATTACAAAGAAAACAAACATAATATAGAGGCTCACCAAAGCCAGAAGGCAGTTCTTTGAAAAGGTTAGTAGGATAGTTCGGATGTTTCTGTCAACTATAAGGAAGTGCCCGAAGTACCGTCAAAGTGAAACACTTCAAATAGAAAGGGCTGTAGTAACAGTTTCCTTTTTGAAAGGGTATCTCAGCTGCAGCCCTATTGACATTTGGGGCCAGATAACAGTGTGGCAGGGAGCTGTTCTATGCAGTGCAGGACGGTCAGCAGGACAGCTTATTTCCACCCACAAGATGCCAGGAGCTTTCCTCCCCCACTTCCAGGAGTCGTGACAACCAGAAATGCCTTCAGACTGTGTAACCTGTCCCCCGGGAGGTAAAATCAACCCAGGTTGAGAAAAACTGTTCTAAGAAAACAAAAGGGCCACATCACACTACACCAGTGAAGACTAGACTATTCATAGCTATTCCTAATTTTAGAATAGCTGGCTGCTCTGCCCATTAGAACTGCAGGATAACCAGCAAGCCAAGGCAGCAGAGGCGAGACTGAAGAAAACAGGCAGGTCTTGGATGTTTCAGCACAACTGCACAGAGTGTTCAAGATGAGAGGACCAGAAAAACTGTAAGAACTGACACAGTGGCAGAGATACCACAAGTAGCAGAAGTATCATTTTTATTTCAGGGGAGCAGGGGTGGGGGGTGGCAGGGAAGGGGTGTAGTGTTCTTACCCTAGAGTGAAACATAAAACGGTGCTTGAAAAGAACTCTGCTCAGTTGTATGTGGCAGCCTGGATGGGAGAGGGGTTTGGGGGAAATGGATACATGTGTATGTATGGTTGGGTCCCTTCCGTGTTCACTTGAAACTCTCACAACATTGTTAATCGGCTATACCCCAATGCTGGTACTGCTGCTGCTAAGTCGCTTCAGTCGTGTCCAACTCTGTGCGACCCCACAGACGGCAGCCCACCAGGCTCATACCCCAATACAAAACAAAAATTTAAAAAAAAAAAAAAGCACTTGAATCAAATTCCAAGAAGTAAGATACCCTAACGGGGCCAAAGGAGACAGTACCTATGGAAACTTTTTCTTACTCACTCTGAAATTCATAAGCAATAAAAAGAAATCATTTCAAAATTTTAAAAAGTTATTTCATCAATAAATACATTTTCTTTTTTAAAAACTCCAATACAATAAGTACATTATTCTGAGACAAATCACAAATTCTTGCCACTTTTAAATAAATAATAGTAACGTTCTCAAATTTATACCATACAATTTTTGAATAATTAAGAATCTGACCAGGAGAAAAGGAATCCAAGAAGCCAAGAGGGAAAACAGTGTGTATATATCCATTATACTCACCGGCAGCATCTAAAACCCAGTTTAAACCTGATGAGAGTTCTAGAGGTGCCTGAAAACATAAATTTTGAGAAACCAAATGATATAAGAGCAAAAAGTGATGCAGATACCTAGGGATCCTAATGCCATCTTAAGAACCATGAGAGGCAAGCAAAACAGTCTAATGGTATACCTATACATGACTATCTTCCGTTATTTCTCCTCATTCTACTTTATGGACAGGAACTATAAAACCAGTGGTGGGGAGACCCCAATGGAACAGGCTAGCAGTGGACAGCAAAAGATGCCGTCCGGGTGAGGGCAGGGAGTGAAATGGTAATTTGCCTGCCAGAAGTAAACTGAAAATGGGGCAGAGACTTCTCAATAGTTTACGTGAAAGAAAATCGATCCCTGAACCGTATGGCAGCTGTTAGGATGATTGAGAACTAAAGATATTAACATCAACAAGGAAAAAGGAGAGATGTTTATTCTCCTGGAATCTGGAGGATGACAGGAGTGCATCTTCACCAGGCTCCAGCAGGTCCAAGGAATGACAATCTACTGCAATTTCAGGTATAAAACTGAATACTGGTGTGTTATAAAAAAGCACATTTTACTCCTAGGATAACATGAAGCTTACAAACGACTAAATCCTGTGCCATGAAAGGCTAGCATTAACTGAGAAGCTGGTCCGATGACCTAACGCTAGACTAATGATGAAAGAAAAAGTCTAATGCTACTTCAATAAGTTGGGAATAGGCGCTCCCGGTGACGTGACTCGGGTGGTGGAGCAGTGGAGTGGCGGGCTGCTACCAGAAAGAAGCGGAGCTCCTGGGAAGCTACACCCCACCACCGCCCACCGCCGGGAAGTCACATCTGTGTTGCCGGCACCGCCTCGCAGTGGTGGCCGTGATGCGCTCCACCCCCGAGTCCCCACTCCCGGGAGCCCCGGCCTCCGAGTCGGAACGTAGCCGAGCAGAATAGGAGGGCTCTGACGCCAGGAGGACTGCGGTGGTGGTGTGCCAGGACTAATTCCCAGAGCCTTGCCCGACCTCTGACCCATCAGCATGGGGAGGATTGGTATCTCCTTTTTCCTGCTTCCTGGCATTTCAGCACCTCTTCAGTGGGGTGTCCCCGAATTCTGAACACCAACTTATGCCAAATTATCGTCATCAGCCTTCTGGCTGGTGCTGTCTCACTTTTATACTTTTCTGTTGTCATAATCCGAAATAAGTATGGATGGCTCTCCAAAGACAAGAAGTTTCATAGGTACTTAGCACGAGTTACTGACACTGAAGCTAGAGACACCAATAACCCCAATGCGAACCATGGCAGCGTGGTGGACTGTGGGAGCAGCAGGTCTCCGATATTTGTCTATTGCTGGGCATGGCACAGTGCCAATCCTCACAATCTGCTGGATATCAGGCAAATGAGGGATAAAAACCAAAAGCCTGCAGTCATGAAAATAAAACCCGGTATGTAAACAATAAATATCTGCTTGGTAACCAAAAAAAAAAAAACCAAGTTGGGAACAAAGAAAGGGTGAGCCAAGCAAACCAAACAGGAGTCCAGCAAGGGTCTAGCAGCTACACAGAGGCAGTGCTCTCCCCACTGGAGCAATTTATAGTTGCCTGAAGTGGCTGAGAGGCAGACCAGCACTGCAGGAGACGGGATAAGCTTTCTGGAGTTGTGAACCCATCAAAGAACCTCTCCCCAAATAACGTCCTCAGGTCAGAGAAGCAGAATTGTGAACGTAACTGAGGAAACTCAGAGGCCACTCACAGTTATCCCTGATGGGTCTGCGGTCACCAGACCACAAAGTCTCACCACAGGAACTCTGCCACTGACTCGCTCCACGACTTCAACAAGTATGCTCCACTCTCAAACGTGTGGACCTAAGTGTGCACATGGCCAAAGAGGAGGTGAGGGCTAAAGGTCCCTGCAGCACCACAGTGAGGCTCACAGAGGAACAATTCATTTCCTGGGGAAGAGCATACGGGTTCCTTGTCGCTGTGTTTCAGACTTTGCCTTCTCACGATGGATGACCTGAGAAATCCAACCGCAAACACCAAGCTGTCTCAGCAAAACATTGAACAGAGGAAAGGGAAGCAACCTCGGTCGCTCACGAGTCACTCACCGTCCAGCAGGTCTTCCTCATCATCCCTGCCACGCTCCTCCACTGCCTCCTCCTCCTCCTCCTCCTCCTCCTCTTCCGCATCCTCCAGCTCCACGTCTGGGTCCAGGTCTGGATCGCTCCCTGAGGCGGATTCGTCTGACATGGCTCCCAGAGGTCCTCAGTGGACATTACCGTCTCATGGTCCACTGCAGGGGTCCTGGGAGGAGGACAAGAGGCAACAGAATCACTAAAGGCTTCACTTAGGAACACACATTTTTCAAAGAGAAAATGTCAAGGATGAATACCCTGGTTAGGTATGGAGCTAAGCACACCTAAAATCTCAACCTTTCCCACAAGAACACTGGTCTAAGACATACTCTTAGTGGTGACTCTCTGCCCAGCTCAAGACTCTCTTACCTGCTTGTTTGAACTCTTGAAGGTATTTTCTTGTCCAAACACCCTATACACTTCAGAATCTCCATTGGTTCATTCCTTCATGCATTAACTGCTTCCTGAGCACCAACTCAAGTCAAGGCTATGGTTTTTCCAGTAGTCATGTATGGATGTGAGAGTTGGACTATAAAGAAAGCTAAGCGCCGAAGAATTGATGCTTTTGAACTGTGGTGTTGGAGAAGACTCTTGAGAGTCCCTTGGACTGCAAGGACATCCAATCAGTCCATCCTAAAGGAAATCAGTCCTGAATGTTCACTGGAAGGACTGATGCTGAAGCTGAAACTCCAATACTGTGGCCACCTGATGCGAAGAGCTGACTCATTGGAAAAGCCTGATGCTTGGAAAGATTGAGGGCAGGAGGAGAAGGGGACGACAGAGGATAAGATGGTTGGATGACATCATCAACTCAATGGACAGAGTTTGGGTAAACTCCGGGAGTTGGTGATGGACAGGGAGGCCTCGTGTACTGCAGTTCATGGGGTTGCAAAGAGTCAGACACAACTGAGCGACTGAACTGAACTGAGCACCAACTCTTTACATCTCTGTAGATACATATACATGCATATTTAATCGCAGGCACTCAGGCTTTGGGGACACAGTACAGAGTAGAGAAAAGTATGTCAGAAGGTGGGGTGTGCCAGAAGCTATTATTTTATATAGCGTGGCGGAGATGGGGGTGGGGAATGGGAACAGGAAAGTTCTCACTGAGCAGAGGCCAGAAGGAACAGAGAGCCGCACAGACATCTGCAGGGACTGTGTCCAGGAAGAGAGAGCCCAAAGGCGAGGTCCTGGAGGAGCTGGGAGTGCTCAGGGAATAAGGAGTAGGCCCTGTCTTGGAGCACGACAACGAAGATGGTCCATTCTCCCATCAACTGAATAAAATGCTTACAGGCAATTGACTACTCATCACACTGTCACTCCTCCCGAGTAGGTAGGGAGCTTCAGAACGCCCGCGCCCACAGCTCAGCTCTCAGGCTCTGCCCTAGCTCATGGCCCAGTTCCAGCTCCATTTCTTCCAAGAAGCCTTTGTCCACTGCCCCAGTCTTCTGGGATCACGTTCCCTCTTTTGAACTCCAGCAGCCATGCTGACCAGGCTGACCTTCACTGAAGGCTTCATATGAGTTACTTGGCAAAGTGTTTGCCTTCTTTGGTTTCTCACCTCCTGACCCAATAGTAAGCCCCTAGTGGCAGGGATTTAGCTGGGAACTGTTTCTTTGTATCCTAGAGCTAGAAGCATGTCCTATCCAAATCATCCCTATTCACATTCACTCTCTCCTGCCAATCTGCTTGCTCTATTATATTTAGTATGTGTCAGGCACTGCACATGCTTGTCCACCTCTCTCTCTCCATTTTACTATTAGCTAAAGTCCTTTCTTCTTGAGTGAAAAGAAAAAAACAGGATAAAGAGAAAGCTAGCTGTTTTGTGATACATACAGCAAATACAACAAAATATTAAAGTGAAGATTCACCAGTTCTTTCCATTTTTTGGTATATTTCAAATTTATTACAAAATGTGGGGAAGAGGGGCACAAGATAAATAATCCTTCGTAAGACAAACAGCTGTAGACAACCACATCCAGAATCGGGTCATCCTAAAATTCCTCCCACTTCCCAAAATTAAAAAAAAAAAAAAAGAAACACAAGTATCTTAATTATTCAACACAAATACTATTCTAGACCTGGAATCTCTTAAAGTTCAGACACAATTTGAAACAGAACTTCTATGTTCTCTGGAATAGAAACAGAAACAAAACAAAGCAAACTGGATCCTTTAGAATTTAGGAAAACCAGAATTTAAGACTGCTCAGTTAAAAAGCACAGAAATAATGAGCGTGTGCATTGTGACAGGTCACATACTTAGCCTCTGAAGACAACAAAAGCAAAGAGCAGCTGTGGATGGTTTAGTAATAGAATTCAAATTTTTGCATTAATAACACACTTGCAAAAACATTTACAAAGGGCATTAAAGTACAGGGAAGAAAAGTGACACACAAATACACATTAATATAGCTAATGCTGAGCTACCATTCCCTGACAAAGCAAATTCCAAGGCTCTGAGGGAAACCTGTGTCTTTAGTTCATTAGGTCTGAAAAAGGAAGTAGTAAACCAATCAAATATCAGCAGGTTTAGAAGTGAAATTTATTTCTGAATATTAGTATAATGATAATTCATTAGCAACTACTCTGTTTGGAAGTCAATGTTCATAATCAGCATAAATCCCCTGTTTCATTCTACATCGCTTGAGCTAAGTTATTTTGCTGTGTGCCTGGCTGATTATGGAGTGGCTTTTAGAGAACAATTTTTAATTAGCAAGTACCTTTAGGTAACCTGAATTCCTGGCATTTTACAGAAGAAATTGTGTGGTGATGGAAAAATGACAATCACTTAGAGGTTAGCGATAACAATGAAAAGCTTCCTGCAAACCCAGTTAACAAACATCTTTAAAACCATCTCAGCCCCAAGCTCCTGACAAACAGAAGCAAATATCAATTAAACATTCAACCACCACTTATGTTGTTAAGACTACAAAAGACATTGGTCCAGCCCCCTCTTAAAACTGTTTTAAAAAAGAGGACACTTTTAAGATAGTACCCAGGCCATCAGATGCCCATATCAGAGAAAAAACTGGGAAGTAATGGCTCTCTTGCTGCTGCTGCTAAGTCACTTTAGTCATGTCTGACTCTGTGCGACCCCACAGACGGCAGCCCACCAGGCTCCCCCATCCCTGGGGTTCTCCAGGCAAGAACATTAAAGTGGATTGCCATTTCCTTCTCCAATGCATGAAAGTGAAAAGTGAAAGTGAAGTCGCTCAGTCGTGTCCGACTCCCAGCGACCCCATGGACTACAGGACGACAGCTCACCAGGCTCCTCCGTCCATGGGATTTTCCANAATCGCCAGCCTATGTTCAATGCAGGATGCAGGATGCTTGGGGCTGGTGCATGGGGATGATCCGGAGGGATGATGTGGGGTGGGAGGTGGGAGGGGGGTTCATGTTTGGGAGTTCATGTACACCCATGGTGGATTCATGTCATTGTATGTCAAAACCAATACAGTACTATAAAGTAAAATAAAGTAAAAAATAAAAATTAAAAAAAAAATTCAACATTGTTAAAAGAAAAACTGCATAGTCCATATCCCTAGTATAATCCAAAGTGGAATTTTAAGGTTCAGAGAAAGTTAAATAAATGTTTTTTATGTAATGTTAAAAAATAATGAACATGGTTTCCATGGTATGTAAGAATATATTGATTGATCTGATGTGCATGCTTGAAAATAAGAAGATGGGAAAAGGGGACAGGAGAAACATATAAAGATATAATTGCTGAAAAATTCTCACTTTATGAAAAAAAATCAATATACAGATAACAGAAGCTCAGTAAATTCAAATAGGCCCAACATGGTGAAAATCAAAACAGACAATTCAAAAAGAGAAAAAAAAGAAAGGGAGGATGGATTGGTGGGTGGATGAGAGGAAGGAAGGAAGGAAGGAAGGGTTCTATATTTGGGAAACATTTCCTCCAAAAGTGAGAATGAAATAAAGCCATTTTCATATAAATAGAAAGTAAACACTAATAAAAATTACCGAGGCTGAACACTAATGTAAACATTTTCTGATAAAAATCTGACTCTAAAAGAAATAACAAAGAGTATTAGAAAATATAAATATTTGGGTAAATATATAAAATGGAATTTTCTCTTGCTAAAATGTCAGTATCTTATTAAAGAAAAATTATATAATTTACAAGTACAGATAAGTAAAATATATGCTAATAATACCAAATTATAGCAAAAACAATGAAATTACATTCTTGTAATATTCTTATGTTGTGAGCTGTGACTTGTGAGGAATAGTGTAAACTAGTAACAAAGTAATTCTAATTTCTAAGAATGAGCATGTTAATGCCCATTTCAACCACACACAAAAAAATGCAATTAGAAGAATATTTAGCTAAAAAGCCAATTGTGAATATAAAATGGAATAAAAAGCCAATTTATAAAATGAAATGGAATAAAATAAAAATAATAAAAATAATGTGGAACAAGGAAATAAAACAATTTGAACAAATAAGAATAACAAGGTGGTACATTAAAATCTAAACACATCAAAGACTAAAATTACATAGAGCAAGTAACTCAATTAAAATGCAATTATAATAACTCAGTATAAAAGTCAGTACAATCATTTTTGTAAACCTTTAGGCAGTTTCTAAACACTTCAAACTCAGACCTATCACATCACCCAGAAATTTTACTCCTATGTGTATATTCAATATAATTGAATACATGTCCACAGAATGATTTAAATAAGACTGTTCATAGCAGCTTTATTCATAATAGCCTAAGACAGGAAACAGTTTGAATGTTTTCCAATAAGCAAATTGGGTTATATTCATGTAATGAATTCGTACAGAGCAATAAATCAAAAGAACAAACTGCTGACATACATACTAACATGGGTGGATTTTAGAGCATTATACTGAATGAAAGAAGTGAGAAACAAAAGAGTACATGATTTATGATTCCACTTACATGAATTTCAGTAACAGACATGTAATCTATGGTGATAACATTAAGAAGAATAGTTATTTCTGGGAAGAATATATTCATTGATTAGGAAGTGGCATGGAACACTCTGGAGTTATCTAGATGGTAGCATATGTGTAATTTGTTTCGTGGAATTTTTCCTATCAAATTAAGATGATTTATATTTAATCATTAGCAGTTAGTGTCATTAAACTTTTCATGATCATGCTGCTGCTAAGTCACTTCAGTCGTGTCCGACTCTGTGCGACCCCATAGGCGGCAGCCCACCAGGCTCCCCCATCCCTGGGGTTCTCAGATGTACACTTGGGCCTTGCATGATACAATCTGTGATCTAAAATAATATCTCTTTACTTCTTTTTCTTTAGGAATTGGAAACAGAAGATACCAGGGTATATTCTGTCTCTTATACACATCTAGATGTGTATAAGAGACAGACCCCATAGGCTCCCCCATCCCTGGGGTTCTCCAGGCAAGAACACTGGAGTGGATTGCCATTTCCTTCTCCAATGCATGAAAGTGAAAAGTGAAAGTGAAGTCGCTCAGTCGTGTCCGACTCCCAGCGACCCCATGGACTACAGGACTACAGCTCACCAGGCTCCTCCGTCCATGGGATTTTCCAGGCAAGAGTACTGGAGTGGTGTGCCATCGCCTTCTCCATTCATGATCATAGGTGTTGTTTATTTTTCCTAACACTTGTTTTCCTACTTTGTTAAAGTTTTTTTTTTTCTTTTGCAAATATAAATAGCATTGTTATTAAATCAGACTTGTTATTGCCTATTCTATTTCTAAAGGCTCCTCCGTCCATGGGATTTTCCAGGCAAGAGTACTGGAGTGGGGTGCCATCGCCTTCTCCAAATGGCTTTCTTAAGTCCCACCAAATTTGGTTTTTCTCTTTCCCTCCCTTCTACAGGCCACTAGATTTCTTTACAAAGAGGACACAATGAATTCTTTTCTCCGCTCTTCAGAGTCACACTAACTACTTAAGGGGCAGGTTTGGCTGTTACTGATCACCTTCAAAAAAAGCAACAAAGGGAAAATGGCAGAGGAAAAGCTAATCCTGCAGGCAGCAGCACAGTCAATTGCACTTTGTCTCTAAGGGGCTCCGCCCCGACACACACACTTCCATGTGGGCATAGCCTTTCAGAACCCAGGGAAGGCAGCGCTGATTTTAAAAATTAGCTCTTGGGGACTTTCCTGGCAGGCCTGGGCCTATGGTTAAGAATACGCCTTCCAAACAATTCCAAACTCATTCTACGAGGCCACAATCACCCTGATACCAAAGACAACACTCAAAAAAGAAAATTACAGGCCAGCATTACTGATGAATATAGATGCAAAAATCCTCAACAAAATTCTAGCAAACAGAATTCAACAACACATTGAAAAGCTCATATACCATGATCAAGTCAGGTTTATTCCAGGGATGCAAGGATTCGTCAATACACACAAATCAATCAATGCAGTACACCATATTAAACAAACTGAAAAATAACCACATGACCTCAACAGATGTAGAAACAGCCTTTGACAAAATTCAACACCCATTTATGATAAAAAATACTTCAAAAAATGGGCATAGAAAGAACTTATCTTAACATAGTAAAGGCCATACATGATCAGCCCACAGAAAACATTATTCTCAATGGTGAAAAATTAAGAGCATTCCCTCTAACTTCAGGAACAAGACAAAGGTGTCCATTCTCACCGTTATTATTCAACATAGTTTTGGAAGTCCTAGCTACAGCAATTAGAGAAGAAAAAGAAATAAAAGGAATTCCAGATTGGAAAAGAAAAAGTAAAACTCTCACTATTTGCAGATGACATGATACTATACATAAAAAACCCAAAAGAAACTATCAGAAAATTACTAGAGCTAATCAGTGAATTTAGCAAAGTCATGGGATACAAAGTCATACACAGAAATCACTGCATTCCTATACACCAACAATAAAAAACCAGAAAGAGAAATTAAGGAATCAGTCCCGTTCACCAATGCAACAAAAAGAATAAAATATCTAGGAACAAACCTACCTAAGGAGACAAAAGACCTGTATATGAAAAATTATAAGACACTGATGAAAGAAATCAAAGACGACATAAACAGATAGAGAGACAGTCCATGTTCCGGGGCAGGAAAATCAATATTGTGAAAATGACTATACTACCAAATGCAATCTACAGATTCAATGCAAAAGTGAAAAGTGAAAGTGAAGTCTCTCAGTCATGTCCATCTCTTTGCAACCCCGTGGACTATAGCCTACGTCCATGGGATTCTCTAGGCAAGAATATTGGAGTGAGTTGCCATTTCCTTCTCCAGGGGATCTTCCTGACCTAGGTATCAAACTGAGGTCTCCCGTATTGCAGGCAGATGCTTTACCCTCTGAGCCAATAGGAAAGACTCACTTTTAGTTTTTCAGAATAAAAAATTTCACAAGTCATATGGAAACACAAAAGACCCAGATAGCCAAAGAAGCCTTGAGAAAGAAGAATGGAGCTGGAGGAATCAACCTTCCTGACTTCAGACTATACTACAAAGCTACAGTCATCAAGACAGCATGGTACTGGCACAAAAACAGAAATACAGACCAATGGAACAAGACAGGCAAAATAAACCCACACACCCATGGGTACTTTAGTTTTGACAAAGGAGGCAAGAGTATACAATGGGGCCAAGACAGCCTCTTCAATAAGTGGTGCTAGGAAAACTGGACAGCTATGTGCAAAAGAATGAAATTAGAACACTTCCTGATGTCATACACAAAGATAAAATGGATTAAAGACCTAAATGTAAGACCAGAAACTATAAGACTCTTAGAGGAAAACACAGGCAGAACACTCAACATAAATCAAAGCAAGATGTTCTATGACCCACCTCTTAAGAGTAATGGAAAAAAAAAAAAACAAGTGGGATCTAGTTAAACTTAAAAGCTTTTGTACAGCAAAGGAAACTACAAACAATGAGAAAAGACAAGCCTCAGAATGGGAGAAAATAATAGCAAGTGAAACAACTGACAAAGAATTAATTTCCAAAATATACAAGCAGCTCATACAACTCAATACCAGAAAAACAAACAATCCAAGCAAAAGTGAGGAAAAGACCTAAATAGACATTTCTCCAAAGAAGACATACAGATGGCTAAAAAACACATGAAAAAATGCTCAACAGTGCTCATTATTAGAGAAATGCAAATCAAAACCACCATGAGATACCACCTCACACCAGTTAGAAAGGTGATCATCAAAAAGTCTACAAACAATAAATGCTGGAGAGGGTGTGGAGAAAAGGGAACCCTCTTGCATTGCTGGTAGGGAATGTAAATTGATACAGCCATTATGAAAGATGGTATGGATATTCCTTAAAAAACTAGGAATAAAACCACCATATGACGCAGCAATCCCACTGCTAGGCATATACCCCAAGGAAACCAAAACTGAAAGAGACACATGTACCCCAATGTTCACTGAGCACTATCACAATAGCTAGACCATGGAAGCGCCTAGATGTGCACTGACAGATGAATGGATAAAGAAGTTGGTACATACACACAATGGAAAACAGACATGAGAGAAAAGCTGATAAGGAAAAAAACGCATTTCCCCATTTCCTCCTCATCCCACAAGAGACACTGCTTCAACCTTCAGTGAAGAGGAGCTCTGCTTCTAAGACAGACATACTAGGAGAGTGACTTGGGTGTTGTTGCACCTTAAAAATGACCTGTATTCCTACAGAGCAAATTCTGGGAATCAAATTCTATTTTAATGAAACTAGAGAACTAGCTATTTAAAGGAACTCCAAACAGAACCACTCTGATAGGTAAATATTCAATCCCTAAATAATATGTTAACCTTTACAGTTTGATATATTGGATTTACTTTTGAACTGTGGTGTTGGAAAACACTCTTGAAAGTCCCTTGGACATTAAGATCAAACCAGTCAAACCTAAAAGATATCAACCCTGAATATTCACTGGAAGGAACGATGTTGACACTGAAGTTCCAATACTTTGGCCACCTGATGCAAAGGGCTGACTCATTGGAAAAGACCCTGATGCTGGGAAAGACTGAAGGCAAAAGAAGAAGGCAGCAGAGGATGAGATGGCTGGATGACATCACTGACTCAACGGACATGAGTCTGAGCAAACTCCAGGAGATAGTGAAGGACAGGGAAGCCTGGAGTGCTGCAGTCTATGGGGTCACAAAGAGTTGGACATGACTGAGTGACTAAACATCATCATCATATTGGGTTTGCTAAAAGGAGGCTATAATTATGAAGAAACACACAGCCAATCCCAGTGAGCCTCTCACAGCAAACTTGAGAGTGAGGGAAGACAGTTTTCTGCCCTGCTAAATTCAAAGACAAGGACACCTGTCTGTAAAGTGCTGCCTGACCAAGAATCAGTGGAATTAATCGTGTGGGCACAGCCCTCAGACACACCCTTGGCGGGGAGATACCCAGAAGGAAACAAACACACATACACATAGCCTTTGTTCACAAAGCTGACCATGCCACACACACACACACACACACACACACACACAAAGCCTTTGTTCACAAAGCTGACCATGCCACACACACACACACACACCTACACAGNCACACACACACACACACACACACACACACACACAGCCTTTGTTCACAAAGCTGACCATGCCACACACACACACACACACACACACACACACACACACACTGCCTTTGTTCACAAAGCTGACCATGCCACACACACACACACACAGCCTTTGTTCACAAAGCTGACCATCCCTGGAGAGTCCACACTGAAAACTGCAAACATTCACCGGGCAGGCAGCCGGTGAAATTCCAGAGACGTCTTAGTGGTCCTCAGCAGCATCCTGATCTTGCCTTGGATATAAAATAATCTATTCTTAACTGCCATATCCTCATTAATTTTGGTGACCCTGAGTAATATTACATTTCCTCAAGTGCTCTCAAAGCAATTTAACAGCAAGTACCACTCACATCTTTTCTCCATTAAGAATATAAACAAAACCATGCATTTACACTAACATACAAGGGAAGGGAAGTTTTCAGAGCAAGCAAACATTCAGCCCAAAACTTGAAGCAACAGCCTGTCAAAGAAACCTATTAGTCAAAGAATCAAAGACGGGGAGAAGAGAGTTCAGTTCATATATAGAACTTCCTGGATATCTATTACAAAATTCTTCAATCTGCTGTGAGAGATCAACTGTGGATCTTTAAAGTTATTTCAAAACACCTTTCCTGTGCAAGATGAAAGTCTAACGTGTTACTTCAAAGATCCAAGCTGCCCAAATGCCTTTTGTTTATCTTTTAGTTACTTTAAAACATTTAATACACACAAGCAGTCACAGAAGCTGAACTGACAGAGATCGAAATATGTTTTTTGGGACGCAAATGAGACTTTCAGCAATTAAGACAAAATAAAGAAAGAAAGATGAACAAACATACCCAGGCCTCCAAGGAGCCGGGCCACAGGAGACACCTCTCCCAAAAGGCAATGCAAGTGAGCCCAGCACCAAGCACCACAGAGGCACTGAAGCCACGTGTAAAGAGGCCTAAAGACCAGCCACAGCTCGTGGGCAACTACCTGCATTACCAATGTTCTCCCAGAGCTTCTTCCATAACCCCTCTTACTCCAGAGAGAAGAGAGATGGGCCTGAGTTCATCTTTAAGACCCCTTCCAGATTCTATGACAGCAGTTCTTAAAGGGTGGTCCTGGAACCCCTGAAGGTCCTCGAGACCCTTTTAAAAAGTCAAATTCCTGTATAGGTTAAACAGCCATTCAAAGTGCAAGACAGACCAATGGATTTCAATGAAACAGAATACAAAAAGTTCCTTGATAACGGTTTCAAGCTCTCTGTAACAATTAACCTTGAAGAAACGACCAGAAGTTTTGGTCTAATACCAACGAATACCCACAATTATATGAAAAGGATGTTAAAACACTCCTGTCTTTTCCAACTACATTCTTCATGTACTTCAACAATATAAAGTCAACAACAAAACAGTCAGTGGCAACAGAACAAATGCTGAACCAGATCTGAGAGCCCAGCTGTCACGATTCAACCAGACATTTTCAAATTTCTCAACATGTAAAACAAGCCCACTCTTCTAATTTGTTTTGGAAAATAATATTTTTCATTTAAAAGGTTATTTATGTTAATATATAATTATTTTATTATTTTAGAATGGATTACTATATTTTATTTCTCAGCTCTCATTTCTAATACAACAAATATTGACCAGTAAAGCACTCTGGGGTCTTTAATAAATTTTAAGAGTATAAAAGGATCCTAAGAGCCAACAGTTTGAGACCTGCCATTCTAATACAACAAAGGTCTAAGATCTGTGGTCTTCCCCCTCCTCATTTTCAGGTATCACAAAGAGAAAAATTGGCTTTAAGGAAAAGCATAACATGCGGAGAACCACATTACATGAACATTATAAAATCTTCCATAATATTTAAATAAAAACCAAAAATTAATCCGATATATAAAAATGATACGCACAGGTTATTTTATAAATATCATTAATCATCAAGGGCAAATTTCCTTACTAACTGAAGTTAATACTACATTGTTGCTTAGTCGTTTCATTGTGTCTGACTGTTTTGCTGCCCCATGGACTGCAGCGCACCAGGCTCCTCTGTCCATATCACATCCCAGGTAAGAACACGGGAGTGAGTTGCCATTTCATACTCATGAGAATGTTCCTGACCCAGGGATCAAACCCGTGTCTCCCACAAGGCTCCTGCACAGCAGGCGGATTCCTTACTGCTGAGCCACCAGGGAAGACCAATGCTACATTTGCAAAGTCAAATTTTCACTTTTACCACTGAATCTCTGCTATCCACACTCCCTTTAAAATAGCCAAGGGCTGAGGTACATTGCCCTCCTCGTAAATCCCCCTTGGCTTATGCCCTTCATTCAAGAAGTTACTGAGAAGCACATCCCTGCAAGAGTCAGTCTCAGGAGTTTTGAGTAAGTAGGAGTTAAGCCCTAGAAGGCCACTGCGGAGGGGAGCAAATGAAAGATTCATTTCATTCTCCATGGAGTCAGCTGAAAAAAAAAAAAAAAAAGGAGGGGTGCGGGGAGGGTGAACGGAGGGAAGGGGGAAGGGAGGGGGGAGAGAGAGAATAAACAATTGAGCTGGGAAGACAGGAGCTAAAACAGGGACGACAGATTTGGCTATGAGAAGGCTGTGTGACACAGACACTGCTCCCCAGAGAAATGTGGGTTCTGAAAAGAAGTGCCTCGCTCACACACACGCACTCCACATATGTTGAAACATCAGATCTGTGTAATCTGAGGGTGGAAAAAAAAAGTTAAGATCCCTGGATCTCTAAACGCAGGGCATGAGGCAAGAATAAATGCAATTCTGGCTAAATATGTTACCATTCAACTCGTGAGCCCTGCATCTCTTTCCACACAGCTCTAACTTCTTAAAACAGGGATTTCAGAGATAAGGACCAACTTGGCAGAGGCATGGATGGCCCACTTACCCTAGGCTCCCTGGAGCCTAAGCCAGGCCAGTTCAGATGAACCTAAAAGCAAGTCAGGTTTATCTACTGGATGGTGAGACTGAAGAGGCTTGGAGGGAAGCCAAATCATGCTTGATGTCCCACCACAACTGCCTCCACTCCTCTCACCAGCCTCTTCCCTGAGCCCGCTGAGACCATCCCCTCTCCTAAGACCCCTCCCTTTCCAAGAAATCTATCATAAAGCCACAGAGCTCAGTCTGGGTGCTTCAAACCCAGACAAGCATAAGCTGTGCAGCGAGGGATGGGTCATTCACCCCTCACAAGCCTGCAAACATTCAGCATAAATTCTGGTAAAGACATCTCTGTATCTAGTCAATCCACCCACTAGACACAATCCTGAAAAGCTCTATCCAAGTTGCATTTCAACAAATCAGAGCTTTTACAAATAAGACTACAGCAGGGACCCTTACCTGAATCCTTCCAGAATATAGCCACTAATTTTCTGAACTGATGTTGATCACTTTAGATTTTCAATAATCATTTATTTTTTAAAAGTTATACCTACCTCATATACAGGCTGTATACTGTGGTTTTTCCGAAATTGCTGCCTACTATAAATAAAATTTCTAATGTATAACCTATTTTGCATTATGTACTCACAAATTGTATTTCTATAGCTACTCAAGGTTTTCCACTTTGGCTTTGTCAGTGACATGGGCACTCTGTGCGCTCAGCTCCATAATGACACAGGTAAACTCTTCTGCTTCCACTTCTCACAGTTCTAAAATGGATGGTAATGCTGGTCAGGGTTAGACACCTTACGGTGCCTATGCAACAATACAAAAACACGTTTGGTTTTTGCCCCTGGTTCCCAGCACAGAGCTCCCAAAACCTTTGGAATTTTCTGAGTGACAGGAGTGTCTTTTGTTATTCTTACCGAGCCCCTTTTGACCAGACCTGAATTTAGGTTAGTGAATTTCTAGAATGGGATCCCTAGAAAGCCTCAGGATGGGACTGGCCAGCAGTAAGACCGAATGACCAGAAAGAACTTTCAGCCTCACCCACCAAGCTCCAAGATGGGGGCAGGGAGCTGGAGATGAAACTCTATGAAACCCCCTGAACACTGAGATCCAGAGGGCTTCTGGGACAGTGAACACACCTGGGTGCTGGAAGGGTGGCGCCTAGAAAGGGCACTGACGCATGGCAGCACCTCCTCCCATACCTTGCCCTACGCTTCACTCCCATTTGGCTGTTGAGTTGTATCCTTTACAATACGCCAGTAAACATACGTCTAGTCTTGAGTTCTATGAACCATTCTTGCAAATGTTTGAACCTAAAGAGGGGCTCGTAGGAACCTCTGATTTATAGTCAGTCAGTCAAGGACACTCGTGACTGGTATGTGAAGCAGGGGCAGTTCTGCGGGACTGCATCCTCACCCTGTAGAGTCCGCACTAACTCTGAGTAGTTAGCATGAACACTGAACTGCTGAACACCAAGTGGGGATCCAGAGAATCAGAGAAGTCGTTACTGGTGCTGGGAAACATCTCAGGGTCACAAAGACTTATAAGTGACAAATCACAAGAACTTATATCTGCAAAGAGCAACAGAAAATTTAATAATGCATTATTTCTTGACTTCCCATATGCAAAAATAAAGTGTGGCATTTACTGCAATGCAACAGGTAACCTGTACCTTTAAACAACTAAATGTCACTTTCCCAGTTGACTTAGATTAGTAATTACATGATACATGAATTTGTAAACGGGGATCCATAGTGAGTTCACCCCTCCAAGAACAAAGGAAAAAAAGAACCATAGATAAAACCAAATCTGTTATCAACACCATTTTCCACATTTTCACTGAACAATAAAAACTGATACTGAGAATCAGGGAAAAAAATGAATGGAACCAAGGAGGATCATTTAGTGACCTAAGCAATTTAAAATGCGCAGAGAAAAACAAGGGCTTCCCTGGTAGCTTAGACGGTGAAGAACCCACCTGCAGTGTGGGAGACCTGGTTTGATCCCTAGGTTGGGAAGATCCCCTGGAGGAGGGCATTGCAATCCACTCCAGTATTCTTGCTGGGAGACTCCCCATGGATCGAGGAGCCTGGTGGACTACAGTCCATGGGGTCGCAAAAAGCTGGACATGACTGACTAACTACGCACACAGAAGAATAAACAAAAATACATACAGAGTCTAACCATCACCTGTCTACTAGATACGTCTTCCTCCCTTGGCCAACATACCCATGTAAGACAACCAAACCTATTAACAGCTATGAAAATGTGGAAGAATTGAACTACACTAATGAGTTCCACTCAAACACAATCCCTGTACTCTGAAGGTGGCACCACCTTTCTCTAGAGTGCACGGGGAAGTCAGGATCAGAATTCGAGAACCGAGAGCATCCTAGGACTAACTGTGTACATCTCACCACATATGTAAAGTAACTCTCTAAGGACTGTTTCAGATTGAAGGAGACTACATGTAACATGGGATCCTGGATTAGGTCTTGGACCTGGGGAAGAGAATAGCTATAAGAGCCAGTACTGAGAACAATAGTTGATGCACTGAATATGGACTATGGATTAGATAACAGTAGTGTATCAGTATTTTATTTCCTGATTGTGAGGACTGTTCTGTGGTTACAGAAGAAAATGTCTTTAGGAAATATACAATCAAGCATTTAGGGGTAAAAGTAAACAAATAATCTTCTAAAAGACAGTTCACTAGAAGGAAATACAATCATCTATTCCTGGTTCTCCAGATTTAAACACTTAACAAATACAAAAATATCTTATTTCGAAGTACAGATTCGACAAGATCACCTAGCTAACTATTCTCCTTAGAAAATTAGTAACAAACTTCCTTTCCTTTAAGACACAATAACTTAGGGTTAAAAAGGCTAATTAGCCTCCTAGGATCATCATGAACAGACAGTATGTCCTCTTGCTGGGGGGGCAGGCATCCCTCCCTCTTCCCCTGAGCTCAGCCAACAGCTGGAACTATCTCTGAGGCAAATCTCACTTGGGTTCCCCCTGGAAGGCTCTAGCGCTGATCAATGGCATAAACAAACAGCACCCCACAGGCAGGTAGAAATTGGATGCGCTAGCTTGCCCTCCCTCTGTGTAGAGGTGGCCCAGTTCAGAACTATTTCTAAGGAGACTTATGTAATCAATCTGAATTACGGGTTTCACTGGTACTTTATGGCCAAGGCTATGTGCCCAGTTCTTAGGCTCTCACACACACAGGCACACACACCTTCTCTCTCTCTACAACACTGTAAAAATATGTAGTTTAAGATTCACACCACTGAATCAGAGTTAACCTAAATAAATCTGCACTGTAAGTCTCTTCTCTAGTCTAACACTGGACATAAAACACTGAAGAAACCAGTAACATCCAAATCTTAGCGAAGGTAAGTGGGAGAAAGTGTGCATCTGACCTAAAGCCAACACAGTAAAGTAGGAAAAAAGGCTTCTTCTTTCAAATTAATACTCCTATAATGTCTCTGGGGTAAAGCACACGGAGTCTGGACAAACTCAGGCTATAGATTTTGCAAGTAAGAAGAGAACCCACAGGAAACCCTCACTTCTGTAAGCAGAAAACAATGATACTAACCACTGGGAAGAAGGGCCATGTGTCAGAGACTAGAAGATGAGCTGTGTGCCTCCTGTCACTCTTCAGATAAAGCTGCTATTCCATGGAGACCAGACCAAACTTCAATCTGCCTAACAAAAGGTGATGAGCAAAATAATTCACACAGTGACATTATGGCAAGGAGATACTGTCATGACAGTGGCGAGGAAGGGATGAAATAAAAGCTTAAGGAAATATTTTAAAGGAAAAAGTGACTGATAGTTATTTGGAGAAAGAATGGTCAAAGGGCCAGCAATTCATTCAGGCCAAAGCTTAGGCATCTCCTACGACAGAGACACTGTGCCAGGCATTGTGGGGGTGATATAAATACATGCCTCGAAAAGGAAAATTTAGATGTAGAGCAAGAAGCCGTAAGAATCCAAAACAGAAACAACAAAAATGTCATTTCTGGACATCAAAGATGTCTGCAGCATTTGAATAAATAACAAATACCCAATCAAACCTAATCATAGTTTAAAATTACATCCCTAATACAAAAATGAAAAATGACCTTATTGTCCCATCAGGAAATTTACGATACATTTTTCTCCCCTAATTACATTAACCATCTGCCCTGAACACATCGAGTACCCAAGGACACTCATTACCTTCATCCAGTTAACAGTACAGTCTGAGAGTCATGATTTCTCTCAAACCAGGGTGAGGCTGTGCCCTGGGATTAGACCTCAAACTTCGGCCTCATCAGCACTCACTGTGCCAACTGCCAACTTACAACAGTTGGCTAACCACCACCCAAGAACAACCTAGGCGACTGAGAGACAAGAATAAACGTGGAACACCTGGTGCCGACTGCCAGATCTCAAGGACAGGGTTTCCAGGCCTGCATTTGGGAAAGAGGGTGAGTAAAGTTCCAATCTGCTGGTCATTCAGTCAACAAGCAGTCATTAAATATTCTTGTGACCTGTTCTCAAGTGGACATTGCCCCCACGCTGCAGTCGAAATGAAAATGCCCCCAAAGAGAAGGGGAGTGATTAACAGAAAGATGACAGGATGGGGAGCTAATTTTCTCTCCTGCTCACCACAAAACACAAGAAAAAGGAGTGCAACTCATTGTTACATAACAGTGAGGCTGAACAAAAGGCCCAGCTAAGTCAATGGCTCATCTGCAGAGCATTCTAAACCCAGGGTTAGAGGCGGCCACTTGGCCATGCTAACAGAGAAAAGAACTGAACACCCTACATCACAGTCATTTCCACACTCTCCTCCTCATCTCTCCATTAACTAAAAATAAAAACACTGGCTTCCATACAAACAATTCTGACAGGTGGGCCTCTTCATATTCCAAAGTCCCTGTTTAAGATAGTTCTGCTCTTGGTGAAGCCCATGTCATTATTTCTGTACCAGTGTGGATAAGACAAAGTAGGCAGGCCTCTACTTAGATTTCTGACGTCATACTAGTATTACATTAATACAAGCTGTATTTTACTCTTTAGGGTAAATAAAATGTTGACATTTAAAAAATAATTATACATTTTGAACTTGGCTTCTAAAAGATGCCACTCACACAGAAGGATGGAAAGAACCTACGCAGTTTTAAATACCATTAGTGCTGCTGTTATCTTGATCAAGAACTGTAAAATGCACTCCATTTCAAATTTCAGAAAGAACACAAACCAACACTAAGTGTGCCACTTTCTAGCTTCCCTGCTGATTCCACTTTTGCAGCAAAAGCCCATAAAAGTATCTGAGAAAGAAATGATTAACTGAGAGTGAGTGCTTGACTACTGGGTATACCAGAGTTTCGAGCGCAGGACTGAACCAGAGGAAGACTGCAGGTCAGCAGCCCTAGAAACCATCTGGTGGAAACCAGTAAGAATGCAACACAATGAGCAAAGTACATCCACCAATTTGGACAAGGGCGTTCTGCTTGGCCCCTTGGCAGTGGAAGAGATCCTGCAATTTTCTCACTGTGAAACATCTAGAAATATGGAGAAAATTATCATCAGCATCCATTGTACATGCACAACTATTCCCACAAAACAAGTAAGAGAAACCCCCGAGAACCAACAATGAAAGGCAAACTGAAACCACAAAAAATCATGAGGTCTCTCACCACAGGAGTGCTAGGTGAAGAGGAGGGCATCAGTCTTGGGGAGGGGGTGGGGCAGGGAGACACAGAAATAATACCCTGGGTTCAAAGAAGCCGAAAAGAAGGGACTGAGACCTCTATATATACTCTCATGAGAGAGTGGTCTAGGGGAAAAAAAAATCTAACCACCAACACAGAAGACAACATAAAATCTTGTGTCAATTTAGGTTGGAGGGAGAAAAAAAGATATCCAATGGGAGTCTGTAACTAGGACTGCCCTCAAACCAGTCTGAGGTTGAAATACATACTTACTTACTTACATGGTCTAAGAAATTAACCAAAACTAAAGTGGTCCCAAGCAAGGGATGCTTCTGCATTGCCTAGATGTAAATTTATAACATCTCTTGGATATACCTCAACCAGGACCACCCAGATAAAGCCTTACTGAAGATGAGCTCGTAATTCAAAAGTACAGAGGAGGGACTACTCACAAAAGCTCAAGAGTTGAGAGGGTCAGATTCCTAAAGCTCTACCTGTACTGTGAAGAGAGAACACCCATGCAGGGATGTATCAGAAGGACAAAGGCTCCCTTCTGCTCTGTAGCCTGACAGACAAGGGGACCATTCCTGGGGTAGGCCAGTTACCTGCCCAGAAAACTGATAGTACTGTTGCCTCAAAGCCTCTTCTCAAAAACAAAAGAAGTGGGGCCAACGGGCACTGGGTGTTAAGCAACTTGACAGACAAAAGGTCTGAATCTCAATAGAAGAGAACCCGAGCCTGAGAAAGCACAACCTTTATACATGCTCATGAAGCTCAATCCTGGCAAGTTATGTAGACTTCCCAAAGCATCTGAGACTGTGCTGGACAGGAGGGACAAGTCCCCTTTGCGCTCCTCCCTGGACACTGCCTTCAGGCGTCCTACACCCTCCATTATCAACAAAATGGGAAGAAATAAAGCTTCCTTCATTCAGATTTGTAACAAGGAATCAAACACACGATCCTCGTGTTTCCTAACAGCATCCTATTATAAACATACAAATAACACGCACTACATGCTCCACAAAGCTGTGGCTGCTCCCTTTTAACTCTTTTTTACCCCCTCTTTATAACATCATATCTGGGCTAGTTTCTTCAACAGGTTATATCTGGTTTACCCAAGGAGCCACATATATCTAGATTTTCTGAATCCTAATATTATTAAATTGCCTCTTCTGTAGAGGGTTAAAGGAAAGGGCGGACTCCAAGAGCATCTCTTACACTTCGGCTCTACTCCATCTATTTCTAACTCCTCACTCTGTGTTTGATTAGGCATTCCAGGTAACAAATCTCACACTCTCAGTTACATCGAAAGGAGGACCCAAAATCTACCACAATCTGCTAATCGTGGCCCACAGTGGGCATTTGTCGGCTCCCTGTGTAAGGGAGACAGACAGATTGTTTCACTGCTTTGGGGAAGCTGCTCCTGATTTGTGGATTTCCTGAGTTCTTACCAGGTTCTGGCAGCAGTTTCAAACACTTCAGAAGGCTTGTATACATACAACACATTAACATTGGGATAAAGATGCTATAACCAGCTCACAAACCCTGAAAAGCCCATCAGTAGGTGAACTGATTACTTAATTTTGCTTTCCAAAAGTTGTCTCCTCTGGACTGCCTCTAAACAACAGGAAGTAATTGACTCTTAAGGAAGATTTGAAAATAACAACAGCATATTTAGAGAATTACATGAGAGGAACCTCAGTGAAGAAAAAGGGATCATCATCTGTAGAGGACAAGCTGATATTCTACTGAGCAAGTAACTAATCCTCCCACACCTGGCCCTTTTCCAACATCAGGGAAAGTCAGTCCTTTATCAGCAGACTTAACAATCAGTTAAAATTCACTAAAGATACTACTGAATGCTTATGCACAGAAAAGAGTTTGAAAGCAATAACGTCTTCTTAGCAAAATGATGAAGGAAAAACTATAGTATTTTACATTCGAACTGCTGACTGTTGATTCAGGATAAACTCAAGGGGGCAGGGGGTGGGGATATGCAAAAACCATGACTTAGAAACCAAGAAGTTCTTCTACTAAGATGCACATTCTCTGTACCCTGACATAAAGAGGCTCTGAAATCTAGAATCAGGCTGTTCTATACAGCTTCAGAGAAAGAAGAGAAGTGATGATGACTGAGAGCCAACGCTTGCCAAGTGCATACACCATATGAAACCAAGTCCATCATCTAAAGATTCAGCCTCCCAGTCATGGTACTAGTTAACAAAGCAGGGTGAATAGCAGTGGAAGTCCAATTTGAAAAGGGAGGGAAAAGATGGTTCCACAAAGATAGTTCTAACACATCCAAATGCCAAAACTCAGAAAAACCTTAGACTGTTTTTAATAATAAGTTACATTCCTCATGTCAGAAATTGACCCTTAACTAAGTTATTAAAATTGACAAACCAGCTCAACAAGAAGCTTCGGTGGTCTCTGAACATCTTTTTCCAGACAGCGATACTTTCCAAAATTCTACTCGGCTCAACCAAAACATATTAACAACTATCATCTACTGGGGACACAAAGATAAGGAGTAAACACAGGTCAGGACAGATCAAGCATTAAGAGGAATGAGGCCCAAAGTGAGTTCTGAAGAAAGATTTGGACAGAGTTAGGCAATGTGGGGCAGGTAGGGCTTTCCAGGTGGCACTAGCGGTAAACAACCACCTGCCAACAATGTGGGTTCCATCCCTGGGTCAGGAAGATGCCCTGGAGGAGAGCATGGCAAGGCACTCCTGTGTTCTTGCCTGGAGAATCCCACAGACAGAGGAGCCTGGCGGGCTGCAGTCCATGGGGTCGCAAAGAGGAGACATGGCTGAAGAGGCACACACAGGGCGGGGCAGGGCAGGGAGGAGATGCTGGAGACAAACAGAGGAGGGAAGAGCTCAAAGACGGGACTGTGTGAACAATCAGTGAGAGACAAAAGCAGACGTGAAATCAAACAAATCCAGGAAGACTGCATTACCAGAGCATAAAGCAGGAAATATGGGGGAAGAGTCAAAACCAAACTCGGAAATGCAACAGGATCTAGATCACCGAGCACCCTATGTTGAGACTGGATATTATCCTACAAGAAGACCAAAATAAGATGACCAGCTCTGTGGACTATAAACATCACTCTGCACCATAGAATACAGAATATAAAAGCACAGGTTAAAAAAAAAAAAAAGCATAGGAATATGCAGTTTCAAACTGAAATCCCACTGATTTTTCAGTGTGATCCTAGGCAAGTCACCGCTCGAGGCCATAGATTCCACACTTGTAAAACGGAGGCACTCCTTACCTTCAAGGATTACTAAAAGAAAAAGGTGGTGAATGAATATAAATGTAAAGCGTACTGTGAAGTCACACAGTTCCGTTTTTAGCACAGTGCAAGCACTCAGAACACGGCCTGGAAGAAATGGAAAACGAAGAGACAGGAAATAGCCAGTAAAAGTGCAAAAACCAGAGGAAAGACCAGATTTGAGAACTATTAGGTGCTCTTCAAGCCCCAGTCAAAGAGTAAAAGACGCGTGAGGCCTCGTCTAGGTTTCCCTCACGGGGCCTAAGGAGCTGCTGCCACCTCCCCCTCGGACACCAGCCTAGACTGGAGACCAGATGCTCCAGCACAGCCTCACTGTTACTATCAGCACTGCTATCATGGAGAGGGAACTCTCAGACGTCAGAGAGACTCTAGTTACCTGGAGCAAATTATTTACTTCTCCCTCATTTGGGGTAATGACACCTACACTTCAGGTGCTGGAAGCGTTCCTGCAGTGTGCGACCCAGCAACACGACAAGGACTCAATAACTTAACACAAATCCTATGCAGACATGCAGCTTCTTTTACAGTGTCTCTCATGAAAACACTACAGCCTTATCTCAGCTCCAGTCCCCCCTGGAAGCCTTGGCAGCTGAGACTATACAAAACACATCAGTGTGTTGGTTCTCACAGAGGCAACCAATGGCCCATGTAGGGAGAGCCTATTTTTATTTCCAAAATGAATGCAACATCTTCCACCATAAAATGTGCTATCTGGTCTCCAAACAAATATAACTGGTTTCAGAGAGTTCAACTCTGGAAACAACAGCTGGGATGCTGTAGTTTTACCCGAAAGTTAAGTAAAAAACTTGGCCCCAAGCCCAGAAAACAGGCATTCCTCCTAGACAAAACTGGATAAACCAAGTCTACAAACAATGAGTGATACAATAGTAGGGAAGGAAAGACAGAGACAGCCAGAATAAACCATAGCAAAAGGCCAACCCATAGCTCAAGAAGGGAACCAAGGAAGGCTCTAGAATGTACCAGTTCTGAAGCAGGCAGGGGAGGCAAAACATACCAAGACACCAAAGTTACTAAATGAAAAGTTATCTGAAACACAGATTTTCTCCCTGTTATGCCAAAGATAAGCTTTATGTTAGCAGGACAAACTAAATAATCTGTTCACATTTAAGATTCAAGATCCCTTACGAGAGGTGAGGCAGCTGGAGAGATACAAACTGGGGAAGGAAGACTATCATCGGAAACAAAATTCAAACACATTAAATATGAAAGAGTAACAGTTTCTACTTCAACAGGCTAATTTATTGATGCTGCAACTGATTCACAGATTTGGTTTCTTCTAAGAACTGTACTGACTGTACATGTCACAAGGTATTAGCTGCTACTTTCACTTATGGAACATGAGAGAAATGCATCTTCAAAGGAGAAAAACTTGCCAAAATGCCCTTGGCATGGAATTGTTCATTAAGATGCTGCCACAGCACATGGTTTTGATAACAATAACAAAAAACGCCACAAGCCTTCCTCTAAACATCTAAAAAAAATTGTTTATAAACACTTAATCTGAAATGTCTACTGCAGAGTCATTAGAAGGGCAGGTCTAACAGGGGCAGCTGGCAGATGAGATCAGGTCACAAGTCTCTGACAGAGGAATCTGCACTGAGTGAGCCGATTGGGTCAATCGGCGAATTCCAGCTTGCCCTAACCAGAGCGTGCAAGACAGTCCTGGCGAAGAAATCTATCAATACATGAATACATGGCTCTGCCGAAGATCTTCCAACCTATCAGGAAAAGTCTTTTTGAGAACATAAAATAGATACAGTAGAGCAAATTTCAGAGGCAGATTTTTAAGACCATCGTAACAATATAATGTTGTATAACAAGTGGAAAAAAAACTTAATAAGCGTTTAGATTCCAGTTTTAAAAACAGAGCTACACATTTGCAAGTATATATATACATAGCAAAAAAAAGAAAGAGAAGAAGGAAAACCACCAAAAGGTTTTTATCTCTGGGTGACAGTTTTACCAAAAAAGGTATTATTTTCTTTATTCTTTTGTTTTACAATAAATGGATATATGACTTTATAACTGAAAGACCAATATGTTTATACATGTATTCTCTCTCTACAAAGCCATCAGTGAACAAATCCTGTTTGGTTTCACCCTCATCCTGAGCAGCATCGTATTTTCAGGCTGTGACTGCTCCTATCGGTAGCCACATCCAGTGACCAACAGGCAAGGCCTCACACTGCCAACCACAGCTCACCGGCTGTCTACTACAGAGAACCCGTCTTAGCTAGGGTTCACATCAGGGCCTGAAGCAGCCTGTAAAAAGGATCATCCATAGTTAGAATCATCCTTCAAAGGCCTTTTCGATTGTCCACAAAAATACTGTATGAATAGTTTTCTGTATGTATTCCCAGAGAAAGTGAAGTGTTAGTTGCTTAGTAGTGTCTGACTCTCTGCGACCCCACGGACTGTAGCTCCCCAGGCTTCTCTATCCATGGAATTCTCCAGGCAAGAATACTGGAGAGGGCAGCCATTCCCATCTCCAGGGGATCTTCCTCACTCAGGGATCGAACCCGGGTCTCCCTCCACAGCAGGCAGATTCTTTACCATATGAGCCACCAGGGAAGTCTATTTTCTATAGATGTATACACCAAAAATATTTCCAAAAGAGTAGAACCCTTCATGTATTTTGCTGCCTGAACCAGTTCAGCAATTCTTCATGGGCGTTGAATTCTTCCTCCCTGCCGCCCTACTGCTGAATACGTCCAAGTCAGCATCACACCACCTAAACAGTGATCGAGAATTCTTGACATTTATAGGTTGTGTCAATCATTTTAACTGTAACAACACCGACTGCATCCACTGCCTTTGGGTACTCACTTACTGAGTAAAATGGTGAGTATAAATTATCCCCTTATTTAAACCATTATTCGTTACTTTCTGTCTTCATTTGTATGATTGAATTTAAGCAAGGTAAAAGGTTTGATATAATTCCATTACATAAATTACAGCACCTCTGTACTGGGAGTGCAAAATAGGAATCTCAAGTGTTGTTGGGCTTAGTGTCAACCTACTTAAGGTAAGACAGGAAAGACTACAAGTGCCTAATGAATGATAGAGATCCCAAATACACCAGAGTTCCGAGAAGAAAGCAACAGAGACTGAGGTTTAAATGCTGTTAGAAGGCTTCCTGGAGGAAGCAGACCTTGAGACAGCCCCAGAAGCAAGGCTCACTTAGATAAGTGCGGAGGGGAGAAGACATTCCACACGGAAACCATGACTTGGATCTGAGAAGTGCTGAAAAGGCAGAAAATATTTCTAAGTTTTCTGGAAAAGGAGATAAAACGACTCATCATTAGGCATCTACTACTGGCCAGTACTGGCAGGTACTGAAGATCCAGAGATGAGAGAACCTGTTCATAGAGTGAACAGGAATCATCCAGTCAACTGACAAAGACATGTAAACACACACCATGAGCATGAAAGAAAGTGAAAGTTTTACTCAGTCGTGTCTGACTCTTTGCAACCCCGTGGACTGTAGCCCACCAGGCTCCCCTGTCCATGGGATTCTCCAGGCAAGAATACTGGAGTGGTTGCCATTGCCTTCTCCAGGGGATCTTCCTGACCCAGGGATCAAACCTAGGTCTCCTGCAATGCAGGCGGATTCTTTACTGCCTNAACCCCGTGGACTGTAGCCCACCAGGCTCCCCTGTCCATGGGATTCTCCAGGCAAGAATACTGGAGTGGTTGCCATTGCCTTCTCCAGGGGATCTTCCTGACCCAGGGATCAAACCTAGGTCTCCTGCAATGCAGGCGGATTCTTTACTGCCTGAGCCACTAGGGAAGCCCAAGTACAATGTATGACCAAAGTTTTTCTTCCAACAACTGATGACTAGATAGACAAAATGTATGCAGCATATCCACAGAGTGGAACATCATCAAGCAATAAAAGGGAATGAAGTACCAACATGGGCAAGTTTTGAAAACAGTATGCTAAGTGAAACAAGCCAGTCACAGAAGGCCACATATTGTATGAGCCCATGTATCTGAAACGCCTAGAATAGGCAAAACCACTGAAACATACAGTAGATTAGCCGTTACCAGGGGATAGGGAGAAGGGAGAAGAGGGAGTGACTGCTTAATGAGTACAAGTTTCTTTTTGTAGAAAAGAAATGTTCTGGAATTATATAGTAGTGATAGGTGCATAATCTTGTGATGTAACAAAAATCACTGAATTAAACACTTAAAAATGGTGGAAATTTATAGTATGTGAATTATATTAAGGAAGAAGGAAGGAAAGGAGGGAGCGAGGTGGGAAGGAGGAAGGGAGGAGGTAGGAAGGGAGGAAAAGGCTCTATAGGGCAGAGAAGGAAATGATTTTGCTGAGAAAGGGTGATGACGACTTCCCAGAGGAGGCAACAGATCTGAACGTCAAAGGACAAACGGAGCTTTCCTTAAGAAGAGACTGATGAAGTCATTCAGAGAGAGGGATATATGCAGGAGTACAGTTCTGCAGGACTAGCAGCTGGGGAGCTCATGAGGAAATTGCGAGAAAGGAGAAGTAGGCCGGATCCCGATCCAGCAGTGTCCTGAGGACCTTGTTTAGAGTCTGAACTTTGTCCTATATAAGGATTGGCAAATATGTGGCACTTGGCACCACTTTCTGTCTGCACCTCTGGCAGACATAACTATTACGCCATTGAGCCCTTCTCTGCTGAGCTCAGAAGTGGACTCAGTATCTGTCTCCATGCAATCCTCCCTACAGTCCATGTGTGCCCAGTGGGAGCCCCACTAAAGGAGCTCAAGCAGGGAAGTGTCACTTGAATTCCCAATTTAAAATGAACACTGGTAGCTATGTGAAGGCAAGGAGATTAAGTAGGAAGCAGTTTTAACAGTCTGGACAAAAGGTGAGGAAACCCTGAACTAACGTAGTGGCAAAGTGAAAGGAGAAAAAAGGGAATATTAGAGACTAAGAAGGCAAAACCAGTAAGACTACAGTAGCCAAGTGGAGCCCGTGAGGACGGCCTTGCTCACCACTATCTCCTAGCATTCATCACAGTACTTGATATACATGGGCGGACTCCACAGATCGCGAGCAAATGATTGTTTTTTTCTACATTCTCTCACTGAATCTTCACAATAATACCGTGAAGAAAGCAATGTTATTCCCGCTTTCCAGATAAGGAACCTAAGTCTGAGAGAGGTTGAGTGACCTGCCCAATACACCGGCTAGAGAGTTGCTGTTGTTGGTGAGTCGCTAAGTCTGGTCGGCTCTTTGACCTCATGGACCGCAGCACGACAGGATCTTCTGTCAGCCACCATCTCCCGGAGTTTGCTCAAATTCATGTCCACTGAGTCGGTGATTCTATCGAGAGAGTAGGAGAGTGCAGTTCCAACCTAGACTTCTAACTCCAAGCTCTGGTCCTTGATCCAGGGTTCCAGCTCAAATGATGGAGCAGCTAACAGTGCTAATGGTGAAATGTCAGAAACAGCCGGAAAACGTGCTGGGGTCAGATACAGATTTGAGTGTTCCTGTCACATTCAGGTAGCTGAGGCCTCAAGCATGGATGATACTCAGGGAGTGTATGAAGTGGGGGAACCAAGTTGAGGATAGGTCAAACCGTGAGGGAATGTTGAAAAGGAGTCTGGACAGGGAGTCAGAGAGCCAGGGAAAGAACCAGCCCAGGAGGATGCTATCAGCAAAGACATCAGCAAGGTGGGCATAGTCAAGACTAAAATCTACAGAATGTCAGATCCATCCGATGGAGGGGGAACCACAGAGAATCACAAGACGTAGGGCAAGCATTCTAAAAGGGGTTGAAGGCTGCCTGGTGTTTTCGAAAACCACAAGGGCAACAGAATCTGGAGAGTTTAAAAATACACAGACCACCAATAGCAGTGATCTTGTGAGAGTGACAGTCTCACTGAGCCTCTATTTTCTCATCTGTAAACTGGAAACAACAGTACTGGCTTCACAGTATTATAGTGAGGACTTTATATGCTTGAAAAGAGGCCCCACAGTTGACTGTGACACAGCTTGAAAACTGGCTTTTAGGAACCCCCTGCTACAGGAAAAACAGATTTTTACCTGGAGAGAGATGGGTGACAGGCAACCCTTTCAGAAGGACTATATAAAAATGAGAGAAGGAAGGAAGGAAAGTCAGCCATTATAATCCAGAACTGGACATGGAGGGCCTGGGTGAAGAAGAAAGAAACCAGAAAGGATGAAACAGGGATAAGGCATTACTAGGGACAACTCACAGGAAGGAAAGGGAAAAATTATGTGTGAGTCTTAGGCCTGAAGTCTGGCATACCCTTCACCGGAATCAGAAAGAACAACAGAGGGACAGCTGGTTTGGGTGGCTGGGAAGAAATGAAAAAAATACATGCAAGATATTTGGTAAGTGCTAGAAAATAAACATAAAACATGTAAGGGCCAACTGGCAGTAAACATGTTTCAGAGAAAAGAATATCACACCAGTTGAGAATGCGGCTCATCTCCAGGATGAGATGGCTTGGGTCAGAGTCCCAGCACTGCCACTTTCTATCTAAGGGATGCTAAAGAAGCTGCTTAATTTCTCTAGATCTAGGTGTCTTTATTTGTAAAAGGAGAAGAATAACAGTACATGTAGAAGATTTTTTTAAGTGAAAAAATACACTAACCAGCACACTGCCCAGCATGTGGGACATCAGCTTCCAGTCAACGCTGGTGACCCCCTTTAGCTACTCCATGATAGTACGCAGAGTAAGGGCTTCCCCAGTGGCTCCAGCAGGCAAGAACCCATCTGCCAAGGCAGGGGGTGCGAGTTTGATCCCTGGGTCAGCCAGATCCCCTGAGAAGGAAATGGCAACCCACTCCCACACGGGAAATCCCATGGACAGAGGACCCCAGGGGCCACAGGGCTGCAAAGAGTCGGACACAATTTAGCGACTAAAGACAGAGACGACAACAATGTAGAGTGGCCAGCTGTGCTTTGGAGAAGCCAAACTATTACCCAAGAGTTGGAGAATCTCCCCAACTCTGAGACAGGACAGGAAAACAGAGGATTCTTTGAAGTTCAAGACTGGAATTAACTGCAAAATTACTAGTACAAAGAATTGTGCCAAGACACTGTAGGATGCAAAACTACACAGTGTGTAAATGTGGTACCTGTACTCAAGGAGAGTCCACGAGAAAGCAAGAAAAACGTATACACACATACACCTGAAGTGCCAAGCATACTGTGAAATGTCACTGATGCACTGCCAGTCATGGGAGTCAGGAGAGGGAGAACCACTTCCCACGCAGATGAAGCTGTCACCTGAACTCAGGCTAGAAAGATGGTCAGAAGTTTAACTGGCCACAACACAGGCGCAGAGGAAACGACTTGAATAGGACAGCCAAAGGAAACAACGTGAATACAGGTACGAAGCTGAAAAGGGCTAAAGGGACTTCCAGGAAGAGCCAGAAGTCAGGATTAACTGAAGAACTAGCCACAAAATAACGGCCCCCATGGTGAGGACAAACGCGAGGGAAAGGCCATAGGAGAAAGCATGGATTTCCCGAGAGAGGCCAGGCGGGAAAACCAGAAACTAGTTTGGGGAGCAGAATGATGCATGTGGTCCCACATACGCTGAGCAAGACATTTCTGAAAGCACCTTCTCACAGCTGATGATACAGTTGCACAGGACTTCAGACTCTAATCTAGCCCTACCATCCATCTGACTGAGGACGCGAAGATCAAGAGAGGTGAGTCAACTGCCCAAGCCATAGAGCAAGTGGCAACACTGGGCACAGCTCTGGGGGGAGACTCAGCTCACGGCACGTTGCACTCACCCACACGACCAGAAAGGCACGGCCCAAAGCCAGGGTGAAATAAAACCAGGGTTACAGAACCGAGTCACCGGGACAGCCTCAAGTGGTGGGAGTGAAAGAGCTGGATTTCTGAGGGCCAGACCACAGAGGCAACAGAAGAGGAAAACCAGCAAACCTGGGTTACAATGAAAATAAAAACAAACATAAACAAATGGGACCTAATTAAACTTAAAAGCTTTTGCACAGCAAAGAAAACATAAACAAGACAAAAGACAGCCCTGAGAATGGCAGAAAATACTTGCAAATGAAGCAACTGACAAGGGATTAATCTCCAAAATACATAAACAGCTCATATAGCTTAATTTCCAAAAAACAAACCACCCAATCAAAAAATGGGCAGAAGACCTAAATAGACATTTCTCCAAAGACAGAGAGATGGCCAATAAACACAAGGAAACACGCTCAATATCGCTAATTATTAGAGAAATGCAAATCGAAACTACAATGAGGTATCACCTCATGGCAACCAAAATGGCCATCATCAAAAAATCTACAAACGATAAATGCTGGAGAGGAGGTGGAGAAAAGAGCACCCTTCTGCATTGTTGGTGGGAAGGTAAACTCAAACAGCCACTGTGGAGAACAGTATAGAGGTTCCTTAAAAAGCTGAAAACAGAGCTACCATATGACCTAGCAATCCCACTACTGGGCATATATCCAGAGAAAGCTATAATTCAAAAAAGATACATGCACCCCAATGTTCCCTACAGCACTATTTACAGTAGCCTGGTCACAGAAGCAACCTAAATGTCCATCAGCATAGGAATGGATCAAGATGTGGTATATACGTATATACATATATATAATATATATATACACACACACGGGATTATTACTCAGCCATAAAAAGGAACAAAATTGTGCCATCTGCAGAGATGTGGGCGGATGAACCTAGAGATTGTCATACAGAATGAAATAATCAGAGAGAGAAAAATATCATATAATATTGACTATATGTGGAGTCTAGAAAAGTGATACATGTGAAACTTATTTCCAAAGCCAAAACAGAGACACAAATGTAGAGAACGCATATACGGCTACAAGCAGGCAGGGGGTGATGGGACGAATGGGACCCTGGGATAGACAAATACACACTACTATATATACAAGAGAGAGCCTACCGCATTGCTCAGGGAACTCTACTCAGTGCTCTTTGGTGACCTAAACGGGAAGGAAATTCAAAACCAGGAGATATACGTTTATGGATGTCTGATTCATTCTGCTGTACAGCAGAAACTAATACAGTATCGTAAAGCAACTATACGCCATTGAAAACTTAAAAAACCAAACTGTCCAAGTTAAATAGCCAGTATCGGAACTAGGATTAAATATCAAGTCCTCATTATTAAGGATAGAAAATGGCAAGGTGGACTTCCCTGGTCGTCCTGTGGCTAAGAATCTGCCTGCCAGTGCAGAGACACAGGTTTGGTTCCTGGTCTGGGAAGGTTCCACAAGTTTCAAAGCAACTAAGCCCATGCACCACAACTAATGGGCCTGCGCTCCAGAGCCTGGGAGCTGCAGCTACTGAAGCCCAGGAACCCCAGAGCCCGGGTGCCGCAAAAAGAGAGGCCGCCCCAGTAAGTCTGTGCACTGCAGAGAAGAGCAGCCCCCACCTTGCCCCAACTAGAGGAAGTCCACATGCAGTGGAGACCCAGCACAGCTGAAAAGAAAAATAAGAAATAATTTTTTTTAAAAAGAGAAAATGGCAAGGTGATGATGTTTAAGAAATAAAATGCTCTCAACAGAGATATGCATTCATGTCATGACAAAGTCTGAGATTAGCTTTGAAATATGCCAACAACAGAAAAAAAAAAAAGTGAGAAAGATAATTGAAAGAAAAAACTGGGGAAATAGTAATCATGACTGAAAATGAGTGATGGCTACATGGGTTCCTTATACTAGACTCCCTGCTGCTGTTTATGTTTGAAATTTTCCATAATAAAAAGTTCACTTACACAGCTTCCCTCTCCCCAAAGGGAAATCCGTCAAAATGAAAAGCAACAAACATCAAGGAAAAACATCTTTGTCTGGGCAACAAGGGATTCACTCAGGGCCAGCACTCGGGAGAAAACAGGACCAGAAGCCAGATCGCAAAGGGTTAAGAGGTACAGCTAGAGAAACAAGTGAGGAAATGGCTATAAAACTGCATCCTAGACAGAATGCTCAGGCAGAAGGAGGAGAGGGCTAGGATAGCATGAAAGGCCAAACTACTTTGGTTCTACCTTGTGCTGCTGCTGCCGCNGAGAAAACAGGACCAGAAGCCAGATCGCAAAGGGTTAAGAGGTACAGCTAGAGAAACAAGTGAGGAAATGGCTATAAAACTGCATCCTAGACAGAATGCTCAGGCAGAAGGAGGAGAGGGCTAGGATAGCATGAAAGGCCAAACTACTTTGGTTCTACCTTGTGCTGCTGCTGCCGCTGCTAAGTCACTTCAGTCGTGTCCGACTCTGTGCGACCCCATAGACGGCGGCCCACCAGGCTCCCCCGTCCCTGGGACTCTCCAGGCAAGAGTACTGGAGTGGGGTGCCATCACCTTCTCCGGTTCTACCTTGTATGTAAGTAAAAACAAAAAGGGGAAATAGGGAGGACAGGAAGATACTAGAAAGAAGACAAGTGAGCAGTTAATTAATTAACCAATCTATATATGAAACAAAAACGTTAAAAGATGCTCATCCTCCGTCAATAAGGAAATATAAAGAAAAGTGAGTTATCTAGGATTCAACTGTCAAAGATTAAAATTATCTACGATGCTCCCTGTTAGAGGAGAAATATAAACTGATATAATCTTTCAAAAGTTATGTGATAATATCTAGTAAAATTATAAACAATCACAAGTTTTGACTTGTTAGGAATTTTTCCAGTTGCAGGATTTATCCCAGGAAGTACACAGAGCACAGAAAGATGTATACAATGCACACAAAGAGGTATAGGAAGATATATCTCAAGGATGTTACTTCAAAGAGTAAGAAACAAATGGCTATCACCAGGGGACTAGGAAAACTGATAAAAACATATAATACTATAAACTATTAAAAGATACAACAGATATATGTCAGACACATAGGAAAATGCACAAGAAAAAATGCATTAAATGAATAAGCAAATTATTTTAAAAGTAGGTACACTGTGATTCCAATTCTGTGAAAAAGGAATTATTTTATCTCACACATATACAGAAGCACAAATACGTCCATATCAGCATAGGGTGGTGGTTTAGTTGCTAAGTTGTGTCCAACTCTTGCAACCCCATGGACTGTAGCCTGCCAGGCTCCTCTGACCATGGGATTCTCCAGGCAAGAATACTGGAGTGGGTTGCCATTTCCTTCTCAAAGGGATCTTCCCGGAGATATCAGCATATACACAGTGGAAAAAAGTATGGATAAACATAAACCAAATTCATGGGAGTAGATAACACTGAGATATGGGATTATGGGCNCCTGCCAGGCTCCTCTGACCATGGGATTCTCCAGGCAAGAATACTGGAGTGGGTTGCCATTTCCTTCTCAAAGGGATCTTCCCGGAGATATCAGCATATACACAGTGGAAAAAAGTATGGATAAACATAAACCAAATTCATGGGAGTAGATAACACTGAGATATGGGATTATGGGCTCCTTTGCTTATTTTAAAATATCTAAATTTCAACTGTACCCATATATTACCTGAATAATCAGGAAAAGAGTTAAGGACTTGAAAGGAGAGGGAGAAAAAAAAAAAAAATCAGTGAGCCCTCAGGTGAGGTCACAGGTCAAGAAGGAGGGAGGCAGAGAGCAGGTCTAGGGCCTGAGGGAACAAGGAGCCTGGGGACCTGTGCAGCCGCGGCTGTGGGAACCGCGGTCTGCGAATGCAGCAGGACAGCACCTGCCGGGGCAGAGACAACTCAATCAGTGAGGCAGTGGGAGCTGCTGACAAGCACAGCAGCCCAGAAACACTGGGCAGCCGAAGGGCCGCCAAGGAAGCCAGGGGAGAGAATTCAGGGTTGGCAACTGGCAGAGCAGGCAGTGCCCAAAGGTTCAGGCACATTCGCAGATCCGGGCAGGGCAGCACGGAAATTGTGGACCATGGCAAACCAGCATCCTCAGTAAGCTGGGAGGTGGATGAACCAGCGGAGAAGAGAAGCTGGAGAGACGGTGTGATGGGAAGGCACTAAGCTCAGCCTAGAATGACCCCTAAAGGACTCTTCCAGACGTTCATTCTTCTTCCAGTTTCTACACATCATCCCGTTAGGAGGAAGATCCCAATTTGAGTCACTGGGTCTCAAATGCAAAGCCATCTCTGCCTGCTTCTGGGTGTTTCTCATACCCCCAAAGGATCTGTGAGGAAGGCAGGAGCTCCTTCTGGGCTCCCCCCTTCCCCTGACACCCAGCTCTTCCAGAGTCACTAGGCTGCTGTTAACAGAGCAGAGGCCCCACTCCCTGGGTGGACTGTGTATCCTCTACTGGCCAGAAATAAGGGGAGATTGGAGAATCCCAGGGACGGAGGAGCCTAGTGGGCTGCCGTCTATGGGGTCGCACAGAATCGGACAGGCCTGAAGCGGCGCAGCAGCAGTAGTCGCCCCTAACTGAAGCACTAACAGTGTCCCCTGAGCACGATAAGAAGGGCCCTAAGCTTAGAAAACCTGGCATGCAGCTCCAGCTCCTTCTTACTGGCTCTGTGCACTGGAGAGCGAGCCATTTCACCTCTCTCTGTTCTAAATTACAATATCGTACATACACAAGCTATATTATCTTTATCATAGTAAAGGAAACATTCTTCAATTCTACCTATTTACCACTTTCATCAATGGTGCTGTAAAACCATAAAAGGGTGCAAGTACCTTCAATGTGCCTGCTGCTGCTGCTGCTGCTGCTGCTAAGTCGCTTCAGCCATGTCCGACTCTGTGTGACCCCATCGACGGAAGCCCACCAGGCTCCCCTGTCCCTGGGATTCTCCAGGCAAGAACACTGGAGTGGGTTGCCATTTCCTTCTCCAATGTATGAAAGTGAAAAGTGAAAGGGAAGTCGCTCAGTTGTGTCTGACTCTTTGCAACCCCATGGACTGCAGCCCACCAGGCTCCTCCGTCCATGGGATTTTCGAGGCAAGAGTACTGGAGTGGGGTGCCATTGCCTTCTCCGTCAATGTGCCTCTTTGGATGAAATTGTTCATAGTTTTACTGCTTTTTACCTATAACAATTTTCTTCTCAAGATTTCAACACTGCTCACGAATTTCTTCAATTTAACAGTTGCTTGCCACATTTAAAGTGCCTTCTGCTTTGTCTCAGCTTTCCTTTTTATCTCATGTCAACGTTTATCTTTAATCTGACTACAGTTACTTGTCATGCTCTCCTTTCCTGTAGTCTGTTATGTCACTTAGATGAAAGAATAACTGCATTATGTAGGCTTCAGTGAAGTCCCTTACACCTGGCCAGTGGGATTCCTATGTGGTCTGATCAACCTTGGAAATTAATTTAAATTAAATAGTATATTCTCAAGTTATTTTACCACTAAGAAGAGGCAAGAGGGTGACTAAATGAATTGGCACAATTCCATTACTTCCAGGTTAGTAATTCAGAACAACAGAGCTTTCTAACAAAGAACTAATATATCAGTTTCAGTGTTAGTACAATGGTAGGCTGAACAAAAAACTGAAAGAGCTAATTTCATAATCACTGAGTTCAAATTCTTCAATAAAATTTGGGCAAACGATATTATATCCTGAATTATGACGATACTGAGCTCAGCTGGATCTTCAAAAAGTCTGTCAGCTGACAAAAGTCACAACATCCTGGTGTTAAATCCATTACTCACTCCCAGGCTGGAAGTAGCTGAATGGAGACCTTGTAGCCCAAACTAGCGAGTCACAGCTCTTCCCACGTGAGGACAAAGTGCTCAGAGCAGTAAATGGCCAATGGAAGATCTGGATAAACTAAAGAACTGTCACATTCTCTTCCAAGGGAAACTTTTGGCAAGACCCGAAGAGAGAAGGTAATAGCTCCCCAGCATCAAAATCATTAACGTTCAGAATAAGCAACACGTTTTGAAAGCAAACTAAAGCACTGCTTTTAGCAACCTGGAAATATAAAGACAGTAGCACTACTTCAGCCAGGATCAGGTGCACCCATGAAACTGGAACTCTCATCAAATCACCAGCTTCACAAGGAATAATTTCATGACACTTCACATGCAGGGGTCATTCATTTGTTCACTGAACATTTACTGAGTAGCTACTTCTGTAACAGAAATGGTTAGGTACTGGGATGCAAAGTTAAACAAGACCAGGTCCTGCCCTCCAGTAGTTCACAATGTAGGCACAGAAAATACACAAAAATACCAAAGTTAAGAGTACACCGGTTATGGAAGAAGCTTTCACAGATTGCAACAGCCATACAAGGGAAAGGTACTCACCTTAATCCGGAAAGAATCAAGCAAGGGCTTTAAGTGATGGTGGGGCCTGCATTCCTAGTAAATTTAAGCCTAAGGGTCAAACAAGCACTAGAATGGGAGGGAAAATTAGTGAGAGGAATAGCTTGAGAATCCTGGGACCGTCAAGGAGCTCACTACGACTGGAACCTAAAGTGACAGAGGAATTGTGGCAAAGAGGGACCGGAGAGTAAGATATCAAAGAGGCCAGGTCACAAAGGTCCTTGTGAGATGCTGAAGTAGAGACATACCAGGATCTAAATATTCACGTATTTCGAGGCCAGAGGCATATTATTTACTTTTAACTAGAGTTAAAGACTGCTCTGAATGGAGGGGGATTTGATGAAGAAAGACTGGAAGAGATTTAGGGCCAGTTATTTTGAATCATTTCTGTCTGGCTCATTCTTATTTTTCTCTCAACTTTTTTTTTTTTTCCCCCTCTCACGGGGAAAAAATAAAACTGAACAATTCTATAACAAAGCCTGTGAACCTTCTGTTCATCAAAAAACATTTCTGAACAGAGTGCTAGATTCTATCAAACCAGCCCAAATTAGACAAACTTCTCCAGCATCTAGAGCCTTTCAGGCAAAAAGACCAAAGTCAGGTATCTGATGCCAACAGAAGAAAGCTAGAGAAATACCCTGATCAGGAGCCACACAGAACATGTTGCTGCCTAGCATATCCCAGCACTCTGTCACTGGGAATGCCCCCTGTTCCCAAAACAAGGACATGTCAAACAGTTACCTCTGGGCATCTCCATAGAAACTGCCAGGAAAAACCTACCAGTGCCAGGAATGACCTTGGACTTTATAGTGTGGACTCAACAATCCTCTCACCTGACCAGGGTGCGACCAGGAGTAGACAGAAGGTTGCCTTCCTCACTACACAAGGAAACTGAGCCTCTCAGCCATGTACAACACCCAGCCACACTCCTGGCACTAAACTGAGAAGAGTATCCCGTGCACAATGACAGACACTGCCTGCTACTAACAGGAAGCACTGACCACCCAGGAAGCACTAGGCCCTCATCGCCAGTCCTCGCTACGACCTGCAGAGGCTATTTTATTTAGTCCCATTTCACAGACCGAAAAAAATTAAAAAACAAGGCACAAAGAAGTTAAAGCTTACCCAGGTCAAAAAGCAAGCAAGAGGTACATATGGGATGACTCCAAAAACCATGCTTTCCATCATCCTAGACACCTCAGAATTTTTCCAAAGAAATCAAACACTCTAAGCCTTCTTTCCAAGAAGAGTCTCTGAGGTGATCCATCTGACTAAGAGATAGTCAAAAACATTTTTCAGCAATCAGTTTGCCTCCAAAGCAAGAAATAAAACAGTTTTTATTTAATTTAATCAACTGACTATTCCTGAGGGAAAGTGAGACATATTTCAAAGAATTTATTATCAACATGCCTTGATTTTAAATCTCTTCTTTTATTTTTGGCCAAAATACATATGCAGCAAGACAGAGAAGAGAGCAAAGGACAGACTTTCATTTAACTAGATCAGAATGGAGATTAACAATTACAGCAAAAAAGCTTTCAAACATAATTTATGAAGTAAAAATTCATAGGCAAGAAATATCAAATAGGCTGAGCCTTACCTCATTTTTATTCCTCCTGTTCTAGAGACAGCACTCCCACCATCAGCAGACACTCCCAGTCTATATACAGTGAACCAGACAAAGGCTATAAGCAACACCTTCATGCTCTCAAAACCACGGTGGGAAGGAAAGTGTGATGGCTTCCTAAGGAACCTAGGCACACATACAGTATTTGTAAATCACTGCCCATCAAGATACACACAGCCACAAAATGTTTACCTTGTGGTTTGTCTACAGGCATACTTCAGGTTAACAGGTGTATGCAAATTAAATAATCCAAAACAATCCCATACCATTGTGAACTTCTCCCATGGAAATATATAATCAATTGTCAGTAGTCAGAATCAAAACTTTATAAAAACTGTACTCAATGCTTTTACAGATTAAAAGCCTGAATGTCTGAATCATTTCTTCCTTCACAGACCTATAATACCTTCTAAAATATGAACTACTATTATTAAAACAAGAATTAACATCACCATGGCGGAGGTGCCCAACACAGGGCCTGGCCTAATTCAATAGATATTCGTTTATGGAAGAATGAATTACTTACAAGAGAAAACTTAAAGAAGAGAAAAAGACAGGGAAAGAATAGTTCAAGGGAAATACATGATTTTTTAAACATTAAGGGGAAAAAAAATCCCCAGAACCATCACCGAAACTACAAATAGAATTACCTCACATCTCATCTGAAAATTTATACTCTAATATGCTCCAAAGAGGCAATACAACTCCTAACACTAAACAAACTCTGAAAGTACAATGACTCTGACACTTTTTTTTTTTTTTCCACACGAAGTTTGCTATCTCATCTACAGACAACACACCAACTTTTGAGAATATTCCATACAGAACTCTGGTGCATAAAATAGATGCAGGCCTCAGCTATTTGGAATTTGCATATTGCCTTTCAATGATACAGATGAGACACAGTGTACAGACCAGACAGACAACACTTCTAGTGAAGACAATGTCCTGGGAGAGTTGAAATGACAGTCACGAAGATTTAGCACATTTAATGTAATGACTTCATGACAGTAGGAGAAAATGAAGTTTCATGGATTTAGGGATAAAATGAACTTTCGACAAACTGTTAGAGTTTTCACATCCCTTTCTAGAGCTGCACACGTTAAACAATGACACACAAGTCAGTGAAAAGAGGCTCTGAAATTAATTCGATTTAGAAAAAGTGGGGTGAAAATTCCTAAAATTTACATATATTATGCTAAGTTTGTCTATCATTATAAACAACAGCCACAGTGTTGAAAAGAAAGCATGAGTCATAATTCAAAAACAAAGAAGGGAAAAAAAAAAATGAACAGAGGAATGCTTTGGGTCCAAATACTACAAAGAAATTTTTTACTTAAAACACAGTTAATGACAGCTACCAGTCTGACTCGCAGTAAAAAGGAATGGTCCACACTTCTATTCAGGAACAAACTCAATTTAGCCCCCAGACGCCCCCTACCAGCCCCATCTACCTCAGTGCCCAGCCACCAACATAGTCAGCCACAACCACTAGCAAGTGGCAGGAATTCTAATAGATCTGAGTCACCCCTCCCCCGCAGAAAGAGGTCATTCTCTATCAGGAAGCCCACTCTGCAAAGGTCCCTTGTTTATCTCACAGGCTGCCACCACCAACGGCCCACAAAAAGCCAATTCTCCAACCTCAGCAGCCTACCAACCCTCCTCTATACTCTCCAGTTCACAATTCCGGCTTCACCCTAACGCCAAGGTAGCCGACATGACTTACTGTGACACTCTTGTGACAAGTTCCCTTTCTGAGAATCACTCAACTTTGGGATGCTGGGCCCTGGAGAATCCATCTCTTCGCTCAACTCCCCTGTGCCCAGCTGAGCTCCTTGCCTTTCCAGGAACTAATCACCGGTTACCTCAGGGAAGCTAAATACTCAATACCCTTTTCTCCTCAGTCAGATCCCGGCCTGCCAAGTTCACGGACCTGAGCGGGTGGGGTGGAGGGCAAGGAGACGCATCTCGATTCGCCTTACTCCAGGCAGGCACACTGAGGCCCCCTAGAATTCCAAACGCACCCTCCCCCCAACCCACCCGCTATGGCCAGACTCCAGGCCGTCTGCATCAGGCGCTAAGAGCGCACGCCACTACAGTTAAGCCTCCGCGTCCCTACGACTCCCTTTCCCGGGTACAAAGGTCCTAAATACCAAGCCAATAAGGCCCCAGGTGGAGGCCAAGACCCCCGCCAAGCCTCCAGCCACCGGAGTTTCCCAGGTGGGATCCAGAGCCCCAAGGCCTGGGCCACTAGGACCGGCTTGCTGCCCCAGGCCGCCGAGCGCCAGGGGCCCGGGCCGCCTCTCCACTCGGCCCCCATTGTTGCGGGTCCCGGCGGCCCGAGTAGGGAGCCCGGGGGCCGGCAACCGCACTCACCTCCCGCGCCGCGGCTCGGGGCCGCGCCGGGCCGGGTAGGGCCGAGGGGCCGAGCGCTCTGCTGCGCCCGCCTTGGCAGTGCCTGCGGCAGTGGCAGCGGGGATGGAGGGAGGCAACCGGCCAGGCCCGGGCGCCACGGGCTGGCTCCGGCTAAGCGTCGGTCTTCTCCGGCGGCGGCGCTCTCAGCCTCCGCTGGCGGTCCGCGCCAGAAAGCTTCCCCCTCCCGGCCCGCTCGCCCGGCCGCCCGGACGGGAACACGCACCGCGGACAGGAAAGTTCCGCTGAGAGCCTGTCGGAAGCCGCTGTTTCCCCGCGCCGGATGGATTGCGACTCCTTCCTCTACAGAGCCATCTATACTAACTTTTTCAGGAGTGAATGAAGCACAGAAATCCCAGGCCGGAAACCTGAGAATGATTTTAGTGGTGTGTCCAAAAGAACGAGTTTGCACCCCGCTAGCCATCAGAGAGGTACGTTGGAAAGAGTGATTCAAGTGAGTCTCGGTTCCTCCTCATTCCTCACTTGGGGATAACCTTGGAGGCTTGTTAGGACTAAATGAAATGTTGCAAGTGCCTGGCGCGGAGATGTGCGACTCAACATTGGGTCTCGGTCATTGCTGACGCTGCCAGTGATGATTGTTACTACTGCTAAAGCCTCCTACAGAGCTTGGGCGCAGATTTCAAGGACTCTTGAAACTGATGTGCACCATATAACTAGGTTTTTACCCCTCCCTACCGGTTTTCTGTTGACTGAAGCTGGAAAAAAAGCAGGGACAAAAAGGGCTTTCCTGATCACTGATACTGAGAAGAAAGTTAAAGATTCAGGTTTTCTTCCCTCAAGTTGGGAATTATTGCCATATGGGCTCCAGTTAAGGGGAAGAGTGAACTGTGTCAGCTACACAACAGGCCCAGGTCCCCTTCCTTCTCCCTCTTTCAAGAAATGAATATTGACGAAATGATGAAAAAGTTCAGAAAGTGGGCTTTGTTTTCCGCATAAAATCAAGACAATAAAAAAAATCCTCCTTCCCTCTTCCTTTTTCTTCTAGGCCTTCACACTTCTGTTGTTTAGTCGCTAAATCCTGTCTGACTCTTTGCGACCCCATGGACTGCAACATGCCAGGCCTCCCTGTCAATCGCCCACTCCTGGAGTTTACTCAGACTCATGTCCATTGAGTTGGTGATGCATCCAACCATCTCATCCTCTGTCTTCCCCTTCTCCTCCTGCCCTCAATCTTTCCCAGCATCAGGGTCTTTTCCAATGAGTCAGCTCTTCGCATCAGGTGGACAAGGTATTAGAGTTTCAGCTTCAACATCAGTCCTTCCAATGAATATTCAGGACTGATTTTCTTTAGGATTGACTGGTTGGATCTCCTTGCAGTCCAAGGGACTCTCAAGAGTCTTCTCCAACACCATAGTTCAAAAGCATCAATTCTTTGGCGCTCAGCTTTCTTTATATAGTCCAACTCTTCCATCCATACATGACTACTGGAAAAAAACATAGCTTTGACTAGACGGACATTTTGATGGCAAAGTAACGTCTCTGCTTTTCAATATGCTATCTAGGTTGGTCATAACTTTTCTTCCAAGGAGTAAGCGTCTTATATTTAATTTCATGGCTGCAGTCACCATCTGCAATGATTTTGGAGCCCCAAAAATAAAGTCTGCCACATTTCCACTGTTTCCCCATCTATTTGCCATGAAGTGATGGGACTGGATGCCATGATCTTTGTTTTCTGAATACTGAGCTTTAAACTAACTTTTTCACTCTCCTCTTTGACTTTCATCAAGAGGCTCTTTAGTTCTTCTTTACATTTTGTCATAAGTGTGGTGCTATCTGCATATCTAAGGTTATTGATATTTCTCCCAGTAATCTTGATTCCAGTTTGTGCTTCATCCAGCCCAGCATTTCTCATGATGTACCCTGCATATAAGTTAAATAAGCAGGGTGACAATATACAGCTTTGATGTACTCCTTTTCCTATTTGGAACCAGTCTGTTGTTCCATGTCCAAGTCTAACTGTTGCTTCCTGACCTGCATACAGATTTCTCAAGAGGCAGGTCAGGTGGTCTGGTATGCCCATCTCTTTCAGAATTGTCCACAGTTTATTGTGATCCACACAGTCAAAAGCTTTGGCATAGTCAACAAAGTAGAAATAGATGTTTTTCTGGAACTCTCTTGCTTTTTCGGTGATCCAGCGGATGCTGGCAATTTGATCTCTGGTTCCTCTGCCTTTTCTAAATCCAGCTTGAACGTCTGGAATTTCACGGTTCACGTATTGTTGAAGCCTGGCTTGGAGAATTTTGAGCATTACTTTACTAGCGTGTGAGATACCAGCGTGTTAGATACCAGCGTGTTAGATGAGTGCAATTGTGTGGTACTCTGAGCATTCTTTGGCATTGCGTTTCTTAGGGATTGGAATAAAAACTGACCTTTTCCAGTCCTATGGCCACTGCTGAGTTTTCCAAATCTACTGGCATATTGAGTGCAGCACTTTCACAGCATCAACTTCCAGGATTTGAAATAGCTCAACTGGAATTCTATCACCTCCACTACTTTTGTTCATAGTAATGCTTCCTAAGGCCCACTTGACTTCACATTCCAGGATGTCTGGCTCTAGATGAGTGATCACACCATTGTGACTATCTGGGTCGTGCAGATCTTTTTTGTACAGTTATTCTGTGTATTCTTGCTACCTCTTCTTAATATCTTCTGCTTCTGTTAGGTCCATACTGTTTCTGTCTTTTATTGACCTCATCTTTGCATGAAATGTTCCCTTGGTATCTCTACTCTTCTTGAAGAGATCCTAGTCTTTCCCGTTCTATTGTTTTCCTTTTATTTCTTTGCACTGATCACTGAGGAAGGCTTTCTTATCTCTCCTTGCTATTCTTTGGAACTCTGCATTCAAATGGATGTATCTTTCCTTTTCTCCTTTGCTTTTTGTATCTCTTCTTTTCACAGTTAGTTGTAAGGCCTCCTCAGACAACCATTTTGCTTTTTTGCATTTCTTTTTCTTGGGGATGGTCTTGCTCCCTGTCTCCTGTACAATGTCATGAATCTCTGTCCATAGTTCATCAGGCACTGTGTCTATCAGATCTAGTCCCTTAAATCTATTTCTCACTTCCACTGTATAATTGTTAGGGATTTGATTTAGGTCATGCCTGAATGATCCCTACGTTCTTCAGTTTAAGTCTGGAGTTCATGATCTGAGCCACAGTCAGCTCCTGGTCTTGTATAGAGCTTCTCAATCTTCGGTTGCAGAGAATATAATCAATCTGATTTTGGTGTTGACCATCTGGTGATGTCCATATGGAGAGTCTTCTCTTGTGTTGTTGGAAGAGGGGGTTTGCTATGACCAGTGCCTTCTCTTGGCAAATCTCTATTAGCCTTTGTCCTGCTTCATTCTGTACTCCAAGGCCAAATTTGCTTGTTACTCCAGGTGTTTCTTGACTTCCTACTTTTGCATTCCAGTCCCCTATGATGAAAAGGACATCTTTTTTGGGTGTTAGTTCTAGAAGATCTTGTAGGTCTTCATAGACCCATTCAACTTCAGCTTCTTCAGCATTACTGGTCGGGACATAGACTTGGATTACCGTGATATTGAATGGTTTGCCTTGGAAATGAACAGAGATCATTCTGTTGTTTTTGAGATTGCATCCAAGTACTGCATTTCGGACTCTTATTGACTATGGTGGCTACTCCATTTCTTCTAAGGGATTCTTGCCCACAGTAGTAGATATAATGGTCATCTGAGTTAAATTCACCCATTCCAGTCCATTTTAATTCGCTGATTTCTAGAATGTCAACATTCATTCTTGCCATCTCCCGTTTGACCACTCCCAATATGCCTTGATTCATGGACCTAACATTCCATGTTCCTGTGCAATATTGCTCTTTACAGCATTGGCCCTTGGTTCCATCACCAGTCACATCCACAACTGGGTGTTGTTTCTGCTTTGGCTTTGTCTTTTTATTCTTTCTGCAGTTATTTCTCCCCTGATCTCTGGTAGCATATTGGGCACCTACCAACCTGGGAGTTCATGTTCCCAAACTACTGATGGGAATTTAGATCTGCAGAAGGTGCTTCAAAAGCATCATAGCTGTCACATGGCCTCAAATTTTCCATTCTTGCCTCACCCCTTGGTTTCTGAGACTCAGGAAATTTTACCTTGATACCCTTCTCCCTTGTCTGAAGAGACTTTCCAGAAAGGATCTGATATCAGTTACCTGAAACTAAATTACATTTTGTCACTGTGTCATACATATATACACATGGATTTCCATTTAGTTTATCCTCTGGAAGGAAAGGGCTCATCTGCCTAAAGACATTTTCGTAACCACCTGAAAAATAGCAGGCTTAACTGGAGGTTCTCTGCCCATTCAAGTAAGGAGACTTCATACTATGATCTTAAAGGATGTCTCAAAAGCTGGTTCACTTTTCTCTGAATCCCAAGGTCACGTCACCACTCCAACCCCTCCCTGATCCATGCCTTACATTTTCCCCAGTTAGCCTCTTAGCTTGGACTCCCTTGTGATAAATAAAGCAGATTTGGTCTCAAGTGTTGAAGTAGGTTTGGGTGAGAGCCCTAAAAACGACCAGAGGAAAAAGGGACCAGGGAAGTGGGGCAGAAACTTGAGAAAGAAGTCTTATTATCTCCCTCCCTTCTCCCAAAGACCTAATATATAAGCATCAAAGACACCCAAACTGGGACTTCCCTGGGGGTCCAGTGCCTGGGACTCTATGCTCCCAATGCAGGGCGCCTGGCTTGGATCCCTGATTGGGGAACAGGATCCCACATGCTACAGCTAGGAGTTCACATCAAAGTAAAGATCCTGGATGCCACAGCTGAGACCCAGCACAGCCAAAAAAAAAGACACCCATACTTACTTGCCTCCTCTGTCACTGAGGTTGAGCAGCAAGGGTCAGGGCTGGCTCCCCTGGTGATGGAACCCCCTCTTGTTCTCTCCCTGAAGCTTCCCATTGCCCTTCTGTGACATCATTGCTTCCTTGCCCTCTGGGAGCTTCCCTGACAAGTTGGATGATGTTATGCCCTTACAGCCACCTTTGGTGAGCATGCTGTGTGCCTGCCCCTGCAGTTCACCTATAAGAAAATGGGTTATATTAGGGAGGAAGGAGGAATCTCTAGAGTGATATTCACACAGCTGCCTATTGATTTCTCTGTCTACAAGTTAGGTTGAAAAATCTGGGGTCTTCCTGCTGGGATTAACAGTGATTTATAATAAAAAAAAAACAAGAACTAGGCCTTTATCACTGTGAATTCACACCTGGAGAAACACCGTCTTCCTTTCACCTGCTTCACCTCTTCTTTCCATGAAAGTCAGCTCAGTCCTTTTCCCACCAGCCACATTTCCAACCCACTCCCACTTCTGGATGCCAAACACATGATCATTCTGAACCAGGTTCCAAGGTGATAGTTCTTTCTTTTTCTTCAACAGCCAGCCTGCTGAGATTTAAAAAAAAAAAAAAAAAAAAAACACCTTTCCCTTATATGTGGCTTCTCTTATACTACATTATAATCTCTAGGATGCTTGAAAAAAAAATCCACTCCAATGTTTATTGAAGACTTGGTAAAACTGCTGCACCATAATTTCTCCCTTTCAGCAATTATTTACTGGGTACCTACCTTGTACCAGCACTGTGCTGGATGCTGGGGAATACCAATTAGATGTGCCAACACTAAGTGTAAGCATTTTACAGCTATTAATGCATTTGATCCTCATATTGACATTGTGAGGTATGTACAAGTATCACCCCACTTCAAAGATGGAAAGACTGAAACTGGGACATAAGAAAGGGGTGGATTTGAGTACAGGCTACTCTTATAATCATCCACTGAAGTGAATGAAGAACTATACTCAAAGTTGAGCATGGCGTATGCTGATATGTAAAGTGAAACTAATAAAAACCTGTCCCATGTGGCTGTTCAGACATTTGTTGTCCCCAAACTGTATTTCAGATGCCAATCTAGCACTGAATAAGAGAATACAGGCCTCTGCCATAACGTACCTTACCTTCTAAACAGGGGAGACGAATATTACAAAGTATTTTAAAATTCTAATAAGTGCTGGGGCTTTTTGGTGGTCTAGTGGTTAAGAATCCACTGCCAATGCAGGGGAAACAGGCTCAACCCCTGTTCCAGGAAGAAGATCCCACATGTCACGGGGCAACTAAGTCCTATGAATAAGAGAATACAGGCCTCTGCCATAACGTACCTTACCTTCTAAACAGGGGAGACGAATATTACAAAATAATTTAAAATTCTAATAAGTGCTGGGGCTTTTTGGTGGTCTAGTGGTTAAGAATCCACTGCCAGTGCAGGGGAAACAGGCTCAACCCCTGTTCCAGGAAGAAGATCCCACATGTCACGGGGCAACTAAGTCCTTGACCTGCAGCTACTGAGCCTGCATGCTGCAAGTATTTAGTTCCTGCACCTACAGCCTGTGCTTCATACCAAGAGAAACCCTCTCTCACCACAACTGGAGAAAGCCTGTACTCGGTGCAGGAACAAAGATCCAATGCAGCCAGTCAACAAATACATAAATTTAAAAAATTCTAATAAGTGCTGAAAAGAACATAAAACCAGAGACCTATGTGGGAGAGGGGGGTGTCAGGAGAGGGAGGAATTGGGTAAGACCACCCTAATAAGGCGACCTGTGGGCTGAAATCTGAATGTCAGGAATGATACAGGTGAAGGCTCCAGGAAGGACAATTATAGGCAGAAGGACCCGAGCTCAGGAGTAGCATAGGGTGGGGACCTCCAGATGATTGCCATGGAGAGTGGACAAGTAGCCTGTAGCTCTGCTCCCACATTTCATGAAGATATGAAAGGTATTGCTGATAGACTTCTAGGGAAGTAGCAGAGATTGCTGTCGTACCTAGTAAAGGACCATGTACATTTCCCAAGTCAATAGATAGATGTCACAGAAACAGATAGTTTTAAAAACTTCTACAGAGAATAATTCCATTCTCTTCAGTAAAAAGAAATAAAAGACATCCAAAACTGAAAAATAAGTAAAATTACTTCTGTTCACAAATGACATGATCTTATATATATAAAACTCTAAAGATCACACCCCAAAGAGTTATAACTAATAAATGAATTCAACAAAGCTGCAGGATACAAAACCCACATACAAAAAAATCGGTTATGTATTCACACACTAACACTGAACAACATGAAAAGGAAATTAAGAAAACAATTTCATTTACACTAGCATCAAAAAGAATAAAGTACTTGGTAATAAACTTAACCAAAGAGAGAAAAGACTAATATACACACACCAAAAAAACTAGAGAAGATATAAGTAAGTGGAAAGACACTGTGTTCATGGATTGTCGTGCATGCATGCATGCTCAGTTGCTACAGTCATATCTGACTCTTCACAACCCAATGAACTGCAGCCTGTCAGGCTCCTCTGTGTATGGGATTCTCCAGGAAAGAATACTGGAATGGGTTGACATGCCCTCCTCCAGTGGGATCTTTCCAACCCAGGGATAAAACCCGAGTCTCCTGCTTTGCAGGAGGATTCTGTACCACTGAGCCACTGGGGAAGCCCTCATGGATTGGCAATACTATTCAAAGCAATATGCAAATTTAATGCTAACCCTATCAACTTTCAACATCTTTGCAGAAATAGAAAAATCCATTCACAAAGTTCATATGCAGGCTCAAGGGACCCCAAATAGCCAAAATCAACCTGAAAATAATAAAGCTGATTTCAAAATGTCCTGATTTCAAAACTTACTACATAAATCTATAGTAATTAAAACAGCATGGTACTGGCATAAAGACATATTGGCACATAGACAGTCACAGAATAGAATCGAGTTCAGAAATGAACCCTTACATATATAATCAAATGATTTTTGACAAGGATGTCAAGATCATTCAGTGGGGGAAAGGACAGTCTTTTCAACAGATGACGCTGGGAAATTGATAACCGCACACAAAAGAATGAAAATACATCCTTACCTTACACTACATACAAGAAATAACTCAAAGTGGATCAAAGACCTAATGTAAAATCTAAAACCTTAAAACTTAGAAGAAACAAATGAGAAAAGCTTCAGGATATTGGATGTGGCAATGATTTCTTGAATGTGACCAAAAAAAGAACAGACAACAGAAGAAAAAAACAGACAAATTGGACTTCATGAAAACCATTGTGCATCAAAAGCCACTCTCAACAAAGTGAAAAGGCAACCCATGGAATGGAAAAAAAGATTTGCAGATCATATATATGATAAGAAATTGATGTCTAGAATGCATATAAAGAATTGCTACAATTAAAAAAATATTAAGTAAACCAAGCATTGGAAAAGACTCTGATGCTGGTAGGGATTGGGGGCAGGAGGAGAAGGGGACGACCGAGGATGAGATGGCTGGATGGCATCACGGACTCGATGGACGTGTGTCTGAGTGAACTCCGGGAGATGGTGATGGACAGGAAGGCCTGGCGTGCTGCGATTCATGGGGTCGCAAAGAGTCGGACATGACTGAGCGACTGAACTGAACTGAACTGAAACCAAGCAAGCCACTTCAAAAATAGGCAAAGGAATTGAACAGACATTTTTCCAAAGAAGATATACAAATAGTCTATAAACATTTTAAAAGATGCTTAATCAATCATTTGGAAAATGCAAATCAAAACCACCACAATGATACACCACCTTATACCCATTAGGATGGCTATTATAAAATAATGTAAAAAAAAAACCAGAAAATCACAAGTGTTAGCAAGGATATAGGGAAATTGGAACCCTCACATAATGCTGACAGGAATATGAAATGTCACAGTCACAGTGGAAAACTAGTGGTTTCTCAAAAGGTTAAAGATAGAATTATGAAATGAGCCAGTAATTTCACTTCTAGGTATATACCCAAAATAACTGAAAAAGAGACTCAAACAGATACTTGTATGCCAATGTTCACCGTAGCCTTGTATTCACAATAGCCGAAAAGGTAAAGTGTTCATCAACAGATAAATGGACTAAAAAAATGTGTTATATCTACAGAATGAAATGGTATTTTACCCATAACAAGGAATGAAATACTGATACATACTACAGAGTGACTGAACTGAACTACAATATACAGCAACATATTGAAAACAGTATGCTAAGTGAAAGAAGCCAGGCACAAAAGGTCACATACTGCATGATTCCATTTGTGTGAAATATTCAGAACAGGCAAATCCATAGACAGAAAACAGACTGGTGGTTGCCAAGAGCTGAAGGAGGTGGTGAGGAAGCGGGGACAATGGAGAATAAGTACTTAATGGGTCTGCGGCTTCATTTGGGGGCAATCAAAATGTTTTGAAATTAGATATGCGATTTCACAACGGGAACATTGTGAACGCAACTGAGTTGCTCATTTTATTTATTGAAGTTTTTTTGCTGTTGTTCAGTCACTAAGTCAGGTCTGCCTCTTTGCAGCCCCATGAACTGCAACACACCAGGCCTCCCTGTCCTTCCCTGTCTCCCAGAGTTTGCTCAAACTCATGTCCATTGAGTCGGTGATGCCATCCAACCATCTCATCCTCTGTCGCCCCCTTCTCCTTCTGCCCTCAATCTTTCACAGCATGAGGGTCTTTTCCAATGCAAAGAGTTGGCTTCGCATTAGATGGCCAAAGTATTACTGAAGTATAGTTGACTTACGATGTTGCTATTAATTTCTGTGTACAGCAAAGTGACTTGGTTACACACATACGCATACATTATTTTTGAGTTGTTCACTGAAAGTGGTTAATTTTATGTTACCGGAATTTTACTTCAATGTAAAAGAAATGGAAGCTCAGAGAAGTTGAGTTACACAGCTGGTAACTGATGGAGTTCAAATCTGAACCCAATCTAAGAACATATGTACATTGTCACGCTACACAATGAGCAAAGTATTTACTAATCCAGAGGAATTTATTCCCCATTGTGCACCACCCCCACCCCTTCAGCTCCTGGCAACCATCAATCTGTTCTCCGTCTCCGTGAATTTGCCTTTTCTGAATATCTCCTATGAATGGAATCATGCACTAGACGTAGATGACTTATGATGGTGCTTTTCTGAGAACATGTTACAACAAGGGGTAAGCATGATGCCTTCCACATAGTAGATGATCAATACATGTTTTTCTGAGTCAAGGAGGAAGAATGGTCCCCACTCACAGACTCCAAAGTCTGGAAAGAACTTGGGAGAGTCTGGGAGGAGCTGAAACTCCCTCCAGGCAGTGAGGGATCTTTCCTCAGGGACAGTGGTGGAGGGGCAGAGGCAGCTCCTCTTATTTGCTGTATGACCTTGGACAAATCGCTTCACCTCCCTGGGATGGGCTCTTTATTTGTAAAATGGGGATAACATACTTGCAATGGTGAGAAAGAAATGGAAGGATAGCTATAAACAGTCTTTGAAAGTGCCAAATGTATGTTCAGGTTTATTTAGTTCAGAGAATATCTGGCTAACATCTTTGCTGTTTTAAGTCAATTCCACCATCTCCTTCTAGAGGACTTCTAAGCTCTTACTCACTTCGATGTGAGACTGGGTGGGATTCCCCAGACTCAGCTGCACTTTTGTAATTATCTTGGTTATAGGACCAACCTCATTCCTACTGGGATTGTGTCTGATTCTTGCAGATGGGACCAGACTGGCCCATCTCGGTAGCCTCAAAGTCTAGCACATGACTGGGCTACATGAACACGTACTGAATAGAATATTAGAGTTTTCCACAGCCCCCATTTATCATGAGGGTATTCAAGTTTCATTAAAAAAAAACAACCCTTGGGGGAAAAAAAAAACCCTGGAGATTTGTTAGAGAAAGATGAAAAGCACACAGGCCCTGAGGCTAGAGGATACAGGCACACAAACATAATTATAATACAGTCTTAACTCCTATGAGAACCAACTCTCAGCAGGAGCTCAAGAGGAGGAAACGTTTGGTTCAGACACTTCAGAATTTTAATCTTTCCTTCAGCTACTTTTCACTTATTTCTAGGCCTAACCCTACTCCCACAACATCACTCAATATATTGCTCATCACTGGGTGCTCAATAGTGTGTGGCTGGACCAATTCAGGCCTCAGGGCCACCATTCTCACTTATGCTTCATGCCTGGCCCAAACGTCATCTCTTCTGTGATGCCTCCATGAACCTGAAGGCCAGTCCTTTCTCTGGGCTTTCTTGGTGCTCCAATCCACAAATATTTATTGGGCACATTCTGTTTTGGCCCCATAGACGATACAACTTGGCGTCTGTCCTAAGAGACTGTGTCCACTGGGGGAGGCAGCCCATTAGAGGGCAGTTACACAACGAGAGGGCAACACAGGGTCAATACCCTAAGGGTGGCAGGAGACACTTTTAGGGTCTGCTTAGCTCTTCCTCTCCTTTCCAACAGAGCCTACCCAGTCAGGAGTAAGGCTTATAGAGCAGGTTCGCACAGCCTGTCAGTTCCCTAGCAGTAGCTGATTGGCCCAGGGAGAATACCTAATCACAGACAGACCAATTGGATTTTGTGACCCCCTAAATTTGGAGTCAAGTTTCAAAGATGCAGACGTGTCCAGTTAAAGGGCACTGAGCTTAGAGTCCCACAGGAGAAAGGGAAGAAAGAACCAGGGTCCCAGCCTGTGGAGTCCAAAAAATACTCCCCTCCCTTCTGTTATAATCAGGTCCTTGTTTTGTTTCAAAGAGCATCAGAGGCTTTGGATACCATCACAACAGCTCTAATTCAGAGAGGATTGGCTAGGCAGTCTCCCAGCCTAGATTGGAGTGGAAGGAGGGAAGGAACAGGCGAGCCTGGTCAGGAGCAAGAGTGGGAGTTCAGTGAAAAAATGGGTAAGAGGATTCTGAGTAGGGCAAACAGGGTAGGTAAAGGCCAAGAGGTGGGACCTGCATGAGTAAGAGGCAAAGACACAAGACTGGAGATGTGAACAGGGCTAGGGTCACACGGGCTCTGGTAAGTCACAGTAAAAGTTTAAGACAACTTGTCTTTGAAGTTGCATCAAAGGCGGTGGTGGGGAATCACACCTAGGGGTAAGGGGACCTTGGACAATGGTCCAGGCATGGGACATTGGTGAACTAAACTGAAGTGGGGGGAGCAAAGGGGACAAACAGAGCCAGAGATGTTTAGAAAACGACACTGAAGGGGCTGGGCAACCGAAAATGGGGTTAAGAGAAGGGAGGAGGCAGGGTGACACCTGCCTACCCGAGGATGCCTTTTGTGCTGGGGGGAACTTACCTGAGAAGCAGAACTCAAGAGGGGCAAATGTGACCAGAACAAACAGCCTGGCCTCACTCAGCAGTTTCTGAGAAATGCAGATACTTAGGTCCCAACCCAACCACAATACAGTGCAAGAGGCCCTCACTGATGGGGCACCTTGTCAGTGCTGGCCCCTTCACTTTTCTCGTGCCTTCCCCTTCACCCAGTTTAATCCTCCAGGGACCAGTGGAATTTTAAGCCCTTCAGCCCCGAAATTTGTAAATGGAGATCCTTGGGTTCCAGGGATCTGTGGAGGCTGAATGTGCATGCAGTCTTGGATGTATGTTGGCAGTTTTCTGGGGAGAGGACCCATAGCAAGTTAAGGACCTAGAAAATAAGTAGAGAACAGAAAAACAGAGAAAGTCAATGAAACTGAAAGTTGGTTCTGTGAGAGATCAATAAAATTGACAAACCTTTAGCTACACTGACCACGGGAAAAAAAGAAGATTCTAATTACTAAAATCAGAAATGAAAGTGGGAATATTACTACCAATTTCACAGAAATACAAAAGATTTTAAGAGTAAATGACTATGAATAATTGTATGCCAACCACTTGGATAACCTAAACACAATGGGGAAGTTCCTTAGAAACACAAAACCTACTAAGACAAAATAATGAAGAAATGGAAAAGCTGAATAGACCTATAACTAGTAAGGATATTGAATCAGTCATCAAAAGTCTCCAACAAAGAAAAGCCCTGGCCCTGATGGCTTCACTTGTGAATTCTACCAAACATTTAAAGACCTAATACCCATCTTTCTTAAACTTTTCCAAAAAATTGAAGAGGCAGAACACTTGCTAACTCATTCTACGAGGCCCTGATACCAAATCCAGATACAGACACTACAAGGAAACTGCAGACCACTATCCCATATGAATACTGATGTAAAAATCTGCAACAAAATTCTAGCAAACTAAATTTAGCAGCCTATTAAGAGGACTATAGATCACAACCAAGTGTGATTTCTTTCTGAAATGCAAGGTGTTTCATCACTCTAAAATGGGTCGATGTAAAATACCACATGAACGGAATGAAGGGGGAAAAAACACGTGATCATCTCAATTGTTGCAGAAAGGGCAGTCAGCGAAATCCAACCCCTTTTCAAGATTAAAACGCTCAACAGGGCTTCCCTGGCGGCTCAGTGGTAAAGAATCCAGTGTAGCAGACACTGCAGCCCACCAGGCTCCTCCGTCCACTGGATTTTCCAGGCAAGAGTACTGGGGTGGGGTGCCACTGCTACTTCAACATAATTTAAAAAAAAACCATAAATGCGAAACCCATAGCAAAAATCATCAATATTTGAAAATCTGAAGGCTTTTCTTCTAACATCAGGAAAAGGGCAACGATGCCTGCTTTTGCCATTTCAGAACTGAAATTGATAACCAGAGCAATTAGGCAAGAAAAAGAAATAAAGGCATCCAAGTTGGAAAGGAAGAAGTAAAATAATCTCTGTTTGCAGATGGTAGGCCCTTCTGTGTATAAAACACTAAAGATTCCACACAAGAAACTGTCAGAAGTAATAAATGAATTCAGAAAATTACAAACTGAATACACAATTGTGTATTTCTATGTGGTAGCAATGAAATAAACAAGAATAACAAGCGTTGGCAAGGATGCGGAGAAATTTCTACCCTTGAATGCTGTTGGTGGGAATGTAAGATGGCATGGCTGCTATGGAAAATAATATGGCAGTTGCTCAAAGAATTTTAAATGGAATTATCATATGATCCAGCAATTCCACTGCTGAGTATGTACGCAAAAGAACGGAAAGCAGATATTTACATACCCATGTTCATAGCAGCATTACTCACAATAGCTAAAATGTGGAGGCAAACCAAGTGTCCATCAACAGATAAAATAGATAAACAAAAATATGGTATAAATATACAATGGAATATATTCAACTTTACAAATGAAATTCTGACATATGCTATAGTGTGAATGAACCTTGAGGACATTACACTAATGAAATAACCCAGTCATGGGAAGACAAACACTGTATGATTCCACTCACATGAAGCATCTGCAGTAGCCAAATTAACAGAACAGAAAGTGGAACAGTGGTTGCCAGGAGCTGGGAGGAGTAGAGAATGGGATGAAGTGAAGTGAAGGGAAAGTCACTCAGTCGTGTCCGCCTCTTTGTGACCCCGTGAACTGTAGCCTGCCAGGCTCCTCTGTCCATGGGATTCTCCAGGCAAGAGTACTGGAGTGGGTTGCCAATTCCTTCTCCAGGGGATCTTCCTGACACAGGGATTGAACCCAGTTCTCCTGCATGGCAGGGAGATTCTTTTTCAATTGAGCCACCAGGGAAGCATTGTTTAACGTGTGCAGAGTTGCAGTTTTACAAGATGGAAAGACTTAAGATTATGGAGACAGACGGTGGTGATGGTTACACATTATCAATGTATTTAATGCCACTGAACTGTACCCTTAAAATGGCTAAGCTGGTCAATTTCATGTTGTGTGTACTTTATCACAATTCTAAATGGAAAAAAGAAAAGCTTAGTCACTAGGATCCAGAAACAATGTCCTATAGTTGGATGTGGAGCTTACAAACACGACATTGGGGATATTGTTTAAGAGTAGAGTACCATCTTTTTCCTATAAAAAGGGTTCATTTGCTTAGTAAGCATATTTGGGAGTTAAGTAACATAAACGTGGGTTTTCCCGATGGCTCAGTGGGTAAAGAATCTGCCTGCAATGCAGCAGACACAGGAGATACATGTTTGATCCCTGGGTCAGGAAGATCTCCTGGAGAAGGAAATGGCAACCTACTCCAGAATTCTTGCCTGAAAAATCCTATGGACTTGGAAAAAGTCCTATTGAGCCTAGTGGGGCTACAGTCCAAAGAGTCACAAAAAGTCTGATGTGACTTAGAGACTAAACACAAACATAAACTTGGTCTTTCAAGAGCTACCTGCCAACTGTCCTGGATTCTCTTGACCCCTCAGGCAGCCTTTGGGGGTCCCAGAACACATTAATTGGAGCCTTTATCATGTTGTACGGCTGTTTGTGTGGCTGTCTCTCCTGGGAGCCTGTGAACATCAGGCAGAACCCTGTTTCCCGCCCAGCACATGATGCTCAATGAATCAATGAAGGACTCAGCAAATGAGTGAGCTGCAGGAGGGAGATGCACCTGCAATTCTAAGGTGGCCCAGGAAATCCAAGTTGGGCTTCTTCCTGTGGTTCCCTTCGTCAATTTCTCTTCCCTCCTTCGCAGCCTAGTCCTCACACCACCTGTAGGTAGCCTTCCCAGATTGCACCGAGCTACCACATTGAAGGTCTGGCTCTCCAGCAGACTTCCTCCTGCTCATCTCCGTTTCACCTGGAGAAGGCAGCTGGCAAGGGTGCACAAAAGGAGGCATGAGCCGCCTACAAGGGGTGTGAAAGGCTGGAGGGAGTCAGGTTTCTTGCTCCAGCTCCTTCAGTCCCAGGCCCTCAAAGGCAGGGAGCTGCTATGCTTCTTAAGCCTCCCCGGGACAGGTGTCCCAACACCTGGCAGAGGTCACTGGGCTCCTTCAGCCCCTCTGGGAAGAAGCTGTTTTGTCCAAGGTGGCATCTTCACTAGGCCGCTGGGCGGTGGGGGGAAGGTTGAGTGCCACGGACCAAGAAGTCCCTGGTGTGCAGGCTGAAGGCCCATCTCCGGTGCCTCCTCTCCAGAGAGGAGCTCTGTTCACTTTGTGCACAGAGCTGAGCAGTCTCACACACTGAGTCACATACTGTGTGACCGAACCACAGCTTACTCATCTCTCAAAATGGAGCCTGATGCCTACCCTCACAGGACTGATGAGGGAACACTTCAAAGAACCGCGCAAAGTAGCGCTCAGTGCCTGGCAGGAGCCTGGACTGAGTGCAGAACTTCAGCCCCAGCGGAGGTTAGTAACTGTCCCCCGAGGCCTGGCTGTAGCATCACCAGTTCAACCACGTGACTGAGCTAGTGACAAAGCCTCTGGTGTCTCAGCATCCTGAGATAAAGGGTGGGCAGGGCCTGTTCCCACCAGCTTCCTCCCACGAGTGTGGCACCTGAGAGGGAACCATGCGACAGAGATGGCTTCAGAATAAAACACGAGAGTCAGTTCACGTTGAGCAATCACCAGGGTCAGGCCAAGCCCCTTATGTCCATTAGATCATATAATCCTTGCAAACACTCGGGGGAGGGTACCAGTCTCTGAATTTGTCAGTTAGTTGCTTGTTTATAAATTAGACTCTTTTTTAAGAGCAATTTTAGGTTCACAGCCAAACTGAACAGAAACTAGGGCTTCCCCCAAACTCCTTTCCCTACACATGAACAGCCTCCGGCATATCAGCATCCCCCAAAACAGATGTACGCTTTTCACAATCAATGAACCTACACTGACACATCACTGTTACCCAAAGTCCACAGTTTATGTTAGCGTTCACTCTTGGTGCCTGACCATTCTATGGGCTTTGAGAAATGACATGCAATGACATGCACAGCTTTACTTTTCAATACCAATTTTATTTTTATTAGTACAAGTTCAGTGGCTTCAGAGAACAAAAGAGGCTTATATGGAAAACCAGCCATGCCTATTCCCTGACCTCTCTGCCTTTCCTAACCCCAGGCCCAGGCCCCAGTGGCATCCATCTTACATACTCAGGGGCCCACACAGCTGGCATCAGAGTACTAAGAATGTCAGAAGCAACAGGAGACAAACAGCGCGTTAGAGTCAAGGGGCCAAATGAGCAGAGTATACCCTCTGCCCCAAAGGTCAACCCGGCATCTCAATGAACACATTAGAAAGATGCGTTAAAATCCTCACTTAGTTCTTTAGAAGTCCCAGTGATCATTTTTGGAGTTTTACTGGATGAGAGGAGATAAGGAAGGGCACTCTGATGCAAAGCTGCCTGGGTGGAGGGAGATTAAGGTCTGGCTGGTTGCATGGCCTGGGAAAATTCCTTCCCTCTGGACTTTCAGGTGTTGGTGCAAAAAGCAAGGGTCTAGACAGGTGATCACTAGGGCCCTGTCTGGACTGACGGACTGAGTTTGGGCTAACTGCTGCTAACAGTCCCATCTCTGGGGCTCTTCCTATGAGCTGGGTGTTCCTTGCAACCACACTCAATAATGCCCCGTTTGACAGATGAGAATGGAGACTCAGAAGGGCTATCAGGGCCACACAGCTAGAAAGAAACGGTCAAGATTCTGAACCAGAGGGGATTTTCCTGGTGGCCCAGTGGTTGACTCTGTGCTTCCAATGCAGGGGGTGTGGGTTCACTCCCTGGTCATCCCTGGTAGGGAAAGTTAAGATCTCACATGTCTGTCTGCCAAAAAAAAACAAAACAAAACAAAAGCAATGTCATAACAAATTCAACAAAGATGTTAAAAGTGGGCCACATCAAAGAATCTTGGAAAAGAAAAGATTCTAAACCAGAGTGCACACTCTCCTTCCCTGGGGCTGGATCCTTGAGCCTTTTGTCTTGCTTTTCCCCAAAGAGGTGCTCTGGTGTCTGTGTGGCAGGTAGATGGATGTGAAAGCAGGTGGGTAAGAGGGGGCCCCACGGATTCCAGTGACAGCAGAGCCCAGCTTACTTGGCCTCCAGGATTTCAAGCCACGAGGCCCCAACTCAGGGTGAAGACCATTACACCCAAATCCTGTCTGATGCTAATTTCTCCTCCTAGGCCATGGGTTCTCTGCCTCGGCTGTAAATTAGTCACCTGGGGAGCTTTGGAAAACAAAGATGGTTGAGCCCCACCTGTAAAGATACTAATTTAATTGGTGTGGAATTAATAAGGTCTTCGCACTGGTTGGTCAGAAGAATGCCACAGGTGATTCAAATGTGTGGCCAGGGCTAGAAACCGCCATTTGTCTGCCTCCTGAGGGTCGCTGTTTGTTCCCTCACCATCCTCATCCTGCATGAGTGAGTGTCTGCTCTTTGCCCTGAGGCCTCAGCCACGAAGGCAGGCAGAGCAGACTCTGTTCTCAGCCACTATGTAGTTGTGCTTTTCTCTGAAACAAGTGCCACAGCATCTTTACTCCGCTCTCCTGAATTTGTGGTCCTCCTGGGAGTAGCCAAGGACGTGATACTTCTCAGAGATTCTCTGGAACAAAAGTGCCTGGAATCCAGGCCTCTACTGGCCTGTGGCGTGGAGAGCCCACCTTGCCCATGTCCCCTCTGCTGTGCATTTTAGGGGAAGAGAAATGGGGAAGACAGGGTTTGTCCCCAGCTCAGGCTGCCCTGGGCCTTTCCTGGCTCTCAGGTGAGACTATCAGCCCCATGAAATCGGATATATTCTGTATTTAAAAAAAAGACAATTCTGGAAGCTCCAAGGGTGTCAGGAGAGTAAAGCAAAGCTTGAAGCAAGAGTCTCCGGGTTGCTGCCTACTGACCTCAGCTACAGAAAGGTGCCTGGTGTGTTCCTGACTTAGGACTCCTACGTGGGCTTCGTGCCGCAGAGGGTTGTATGCTGACTTTAGAGCCTGCAATGGAGAAGCAATGTTCGCAGGAGAAGGTCAGGTAAGAGTGGGGCTGGGGATGCACAGGCAGCCGTAAATAAGTCAGAACCAGAAGCTCGAAGTGCTTGTGGGGAAGCTGCTTGGGGCAGGGCTTCGAGGTGGCCACTAAACACGGCCTTTCCTGTTCTCACCCTCCTTGAAGCCTGGGCTCTGAAGCTTCACGTGCAGGCCAAACCTGGAAGGGTCTGGAAGTCATGTGGCATGTGTTTTTCCAAAACTGAGTTTACTGGAACTGTAGGGGGTTCCTCAGAATTGGTAGGGACTCTGGCACACCATGCCCTGCAACTTCTGTATGGTTCCTTTACCTACTTAATGAACAAGACATGATTTAACTGGGTTAAAAAAAAAAATTCTGTGCTGAAATAATGCTACCAGAGTTTGAAAACCATGGATCTAGTAAAGTTATGAGGAATGGGTGGGGAAACTCGCCCAGTCACCCTCTAGTCACTCACCCCTCAGGCCAGGTCTGTCCCCATCGCACCCCACGGGCTTCATGGAGCAGACAGCAGGAGGTTCTCTCTGGAGGCCTGACTTGAATGCAGCAACAAAAATGGCCGAGAGAGGAGGCACGTGGGGAAGAGCCACTCTCCAAAGAATGAGCGACCCCAAGACCCAAACTTGCAGGCGCTCAGGGGTGGTGTGAAGCTGTCTGGGTTTAACTGTTAAAAGCCCTCAAGATTCTAGTCTGTTCTTATCTTCAGGGAAATGTAAGGCCTTGGCCTGGGAGGCGAGGCCCCTGATTCCCGGCTGCCCCACCATTTTTCTGGGACCTTTGCCTTCTCTGTAAGGGGAGCAGCCAGGCTCGGTCACTCAGCTCTAGACTGTGGGCCCTTGCGGACAGGACCTGTTGTCTCCACTAGGTGCTGCAGCCTCCCAATCCAAGGGACTCAGTTATAGGGCTAGGCACAGGAATCCTTCAAGGAGAAAGACTTCATTCATCAATTTTTAGAACAGGGCTCCTGGCAAGTGGCTCCCCCGACCCTCCCCGTACCCACCGTGACCTTTGACAATAGTGGCTGACTTCCCACACTTCTTGGAGTGAGGCTTTCTCCTCTCTCCCATTTCCTCTCCTGGGTTGGCTCCTCTGGGGGCGGGAACGTCAACACTCTGGAGAGAGTGAACACTGGGGACTTGCATTTCTTCTGACAGTCTTTTACCTCTGAGCAGTCCCACAGGCGAAGGTGCTGCTAAGGCCATCAAGGCTGCTTATTAATGCAGCAGAATTTGACTGCATTGGCCAAGAAGCAGGTGGAATCGATAAGCAGATGATCATGGATGGATTGCGCCGAGGGGAAGATCTGGTCCCCCATTCAGACGGAGGTCTTAACCTCTCTTTGCCATGAAACCCCCAGAACATCAGTGATCAGGACCTCTGTACGCACTCAGCTGCGGCCTATGCTCCTTCCCCACTACCCCGATAAACCCACAGCCAAACAGCCCCAGCTGTTCTCATTTCCTGGCAATGACCAGGATCTGAGACACTGCCTGCTTCCCTGGGTCTCCAACAGAGTCCTTCATTCCCTACAACCTGAGCCCCTCCAGACCCCTGTCAAGAGTCCAAAGGGCATTTCTGAATGAAGACTTCCATCCCCCCAAGTCATGCCCAGTGGTCCCTGGCTGTCCTGGTCCCTGGTCCTGGCAGGAGGCAGCCAGCTTTGTGACTTCACAAAAGGCCCCCTGTGACAAATCTGGGCTGGTGAAGCAGGAGGTGGGCCGAAGGGCTCCCCCCAGGAACATCATGTGACTTCTCGTGGAGAGACACCCCTACCTCTGAGGGAATGAAGAAGTGCCTCATGGTAAGAGCCCAGGACATCCTCTGCACTTAGGAGCACACCGTGCCAACCCCCCCACCCCCGCCACATATCTTGACGGCTTCGGCTCCTGGGTCTAACTGAGCTCCTGCCCACATCTGCCAGTCTCTCTTTGGGGTCCAGGTTCATCGCTGCTGAGTTTGGGGGTGGGGCACTTGGTGATTACTCCAGGTGGTGGTGGTGGGTCTCTCTGAACTGGGGGTCAGACCAGCTTCCGCTCATCAAACAAAGTCATTCTGCTCCCAGCCTCCCCTCCCAGTGAAGGAACTGATAGGGTGGGAAGCTCTTTCTGACCTGAGTCTTCATCAGGGTCTCCCCGAGCAGTCCGCAGAGTCCCTTCAAGTGATAGTTGAAGGCCAGAGAGTCCTGAGTCCTGTAGAAGTCTCATAACTACAAACAGGCATTGTCAAAAGAGCAACGGCATCTCTCCTCAGTGCTGACTTCGCTGCTGTTTCTTTTCCAAAGGATTTACAATTCTAGAAACCTAAGGCAAAAGAGGCCGGGGCTGCTTTCTCCCTACCTTGCCTGTACCTGTTCGCCAGCCTTGAACTCCTACCGGGAGCACCGCCTCTGGGAAGAGCAGGGCCCCAGGAGTCAGGAAGGATGATGACAGGCAGCCAGGCTCAGGGATCTGACAGGTCCTGGGAGCACCTGGAGCACAGAGTTTGGGCCTTTGCATGCTCCAGCCCCTGTGTGTGCTGGGCAGGTCCATTGTGAGGGTGGCCCGGGGACATAATCTCTGGCTATCCCTGTGGCCTCTACTTTGATTGTGACATAGCCATCCAGGCAGAGGAGCCCAGGGAAAGGAGTAAGTGTGCCCTGGGAAGGATTCCAGATGCAGGCTTCATCTCTGCAGGGAGGCAGGGTCGACAGGCTGGTTTGGGGAGGGCAACATGGCCTTGACTGCCCTCACCCTTGATTGATGGCAGCCTTTTCAGGCATGAGGAGGCCTAGGAGCCAATTCTCTTAAATCCACCCTCTGACCCACTCAGAGTTCTGTGCTGGGCCAGAGAGTGCACAGATGATCCCTAAGGATGGTTACTCCACTGCTTCCCAGTGCGTCTGAAAATATGCCTTAGGATTTTTCTGGAAAGGAGCTTATTTCTCATTTTGATGAGAAAAGCCTGAGCTCTTCCAGCAGGCAGTAATACCGGGAGCAAACAGAAATCAACCAGGGCTGATGTAGTCCTGCAGGATGGCAGCAGGGACAGCCAGAGGCCAAGAAAAAATAGGATAGAAATAGCCACCACTTAGCTAGCACTTCCTGTGCGCCAGGCCCCAAGCTGAGCACTTCACGGGCATGATCACACTTGGTCCTCATAGCAAGGCTGGAAGGAGGCACTATTCCCTTTCTCCAGCTGGAGAAACGCACCTTTCTTGAGAGGTGAAGGTCAAGGTCCCACAGCCGGGCAATGGGAGCAGCAGAATTAGGACACAGGGCTGTGGACCTCCAAAGCTAGACTCAGCTGATGACCTATCTCCTTCTACAAACTTCCCAATGAAGAAGAAAAGAAACTCTTCTTATCTGTGACCATCAGTGACAGCATTCAAGAGACAACAGAGGACTTTGAACCTGATATCACCCAGATGAGCTTTTGGATAAGGCAGCCTTGACTGCCTGGCTGGTCTAACCTTTAACGAGACCCACTGGGAGGCAGCTGTTCCTAATTATTTTGCAGATTTAAGTGAGACCTGGGGAATCACCAAGGGGAGTCCTGGGGGTGGTCTGTGGCTGAGCAGTGGTTCTGAGGTGGGGTTGCTAGATAAAATATAGCATGTCCAGTTCCATTTTAATTTCAGATGAAGAACAACTAAAAATAGAGAAGTCTGTCTTAAATATTGCAGGGAGCTCCTCATTCTGGCTGGGGCCCTGGTTGCATGGAACTTATGGCAGGGCTTGCAGGAGGCTGCTGTTTCATATCTTAGCTGACTCCTGTGTGGGCTGGAGGCAGGGGCAGGGGGCTGACTTCTGGAGACTGCAGTGTCTGTGACCACTGGATGAGGTGCAGCCTCGGTGGTTTTTCACTCTGTGAAATGGAATTAGTGGACTTGGATGCAGTCATGCAGGAGTACTTGCTTTGCACACCACCTTTGGAATGAGAGCAGTGTTCCATCTTCCTAGGGGGCGGTAGGGGTCTCCCAGGAAGGGGGAAGGCACCCAGGGAATGATTCGAATTCCCTTTTGGCCGAAGCTGGGGTCCCCGGAGCTTGGATCTGTTACTCCTGGACACGAGATAGTCTTGTTCAACCAACAGCAGAGTGGGAAGAGATGTGGGGGAGAGGCAGCGGCACAGGAGTTGTGATGACACCGGGTGGGAGTGGGTAATGAGAGCACCTGGGTCCAGTGAACACGGAAGCATGTGATGGGAGAGAAGGGGAGGTGGAAAAGGGAAGAGGGAGGGATAGAAGAGACAAGGGAAAGGGGAGGAGAATGCCAAAATGCAGAGGACTTGATGTTATCGATTTTTTTTCTAGCCCAGTGCATGGGCGTGTGTGGGGAGGAAGGCTGGATGGAGCATACCTAAGTCTGTGGGACTTGGCACTGAGCTGCTCTTGCCCTCCCTCTGCCACTGGGCAGCCATGCAAGCATGACTTCTGGCCCGTTGGATGCTTCTTTTTGATGTGTACCACAGCGGAAGAAGGGCACAGGCAGAGCGGAGGGAGACAGAGTGCAGAAATGTTCTTCCAAAGAGGCCAAGGAATCTCTTTTTCCAATGACTCAGGCGTGATGTGCCAGGCTGAACTGAGAGTGTGAGCCCGATTATTTGTAGCTTTGTGCTCGCATGCACTTAAAAGGCTGGCTGTGAGAATTGGTGCCAGTGCGCAGGAGTCCTTGAGTCGCTGGCACCTGTGCTTTACCTATGAAATGTGTCAGTGAGTGTGCATGAAATGTGTGTGCAGCCCAGGGGAGTCTAGGAGTGCCTGCAGGTGTGTGGCTGCGTACGTGGGGAGCTTTTGGCAGAGATAGGGGGGCCGCAGGCATTACAGAACAGATTATGGAGGGAGCAGTTGCTAGATAGGCTCTGTATAGCTCCTGTTCTGCTTCCGCAGCCCCCTGGGCCTGGCTTCTCCAAAGGCCCTCCGGGATATACCCCTTATTCCCATTTACCCAGCACTCCAGGCTGATTTTCTGAAGATAAGCAGCGCCATCTGGTGGCAGGCTGAGGCTGTGACAGGAGAAAAGGAGCTGGGAACCTGGGTTCCCACAAGAAGTCGGCCTTTCAGGACTCTAGTCAGTGGGGAAGCTGCACCGCACTGGCTGGATCATGGATAGAGGGAGGGTATCTAAGGCTTGAATGCTCCATGCTCATGCATTTTGGGTTCACGGTCCACAGAATCACAACAGGAAAGTCAGCTGAAGGAGTGCTGGAAGACGGATGTAGGAAAGTTATTGGTCCAGCCTCTGCACCCACAAACCTGGGCCCCATTCCGTGGGGAACCAATCTGGGTTCAGATTTCTCCTCTGTGGGGGTGGTAGTGAGGGTTATATGAAAAAGTGTGGGTAAACACTTGGCTCAGAGCTATGAAGTCAAAGGAAATGCTAGTAGCTATTACTGAGACAGGCAAAATCCCAGAAGTACAGAGAACAGAACTGTGTGGCATTGCAGAGAGGTGACATGTCTGCGTACTGCCACCCAACATTCTAGAATTTTGTGCCTGAACATCAGCTGTTTAAAGTTACATACCTAAGTGAAGGAGGGAGGTCTCTTCTTAAAGGCGGGTAATGGGGTCCTGTGAGCAACACAACTAAGATACCCAGCACCCAGGCTCTGGCTAGCTTCTTACTAGCTATGGAACCTAAGCATGGCAGCAAGCTTGCTGTGTCCTATGTCTCCCATGTGAAATTGCTGTGAGGACGCCATAAAAATGCATACGAACTTGCTCAGGACTCCTAGGAATAAAGGCTGGGTAGGACCTCATTAGGGAGAGTATGCTCAGCTGTGGGGCTTAACTTTCACGTCTCCAAAAAGGAATCCCCGAGTCAGAGTCGAGAGTCGTTCTGGTTCTGTTGCTAATTGGTTGTGTGATGTTAGTCAAGTCACTCACTCGGTCTCACTTTTCCCAGCTGCAAAATAAATTAGATGACGTCCGAAGTCAGCTCTGCCTTAATCTATTTCCTTTTGATTCTTTCCTTTTCTCTGCTTCAAATATAATACCTAGGATGAATTTTTATCGATTCTACAGGCTAGGTCTTGAACAGAAAGACAAAAACTAAAGCCTTTTGTTTAATGAGTGCCGTGATTTCTCACACGCTTTGGGAAATATTTTCTTAGATCCTGGTATGTTCTAGGTCCAATGGAGCAAATGGGAGACTAAAACACTTCTACATGTCACACAGGGCCGAATAAAGTACTAAGAAGGTATCCAGCAGTTCCGGTGTTGGTCTGGGAGGATCGATCCTCACTTTTCGCTTCCGTCTTCCTGAACAGCCAATAAGTACGTAGCAGTTCGCGTTTATACTAAAACTACAAACCCCAGAAGTCAACGCGCGGGGCAAAATGCCCAAGCGCCAACCACGACTTGGTGGGTCCCGCCCCTAGGGGCGGAACTTTATTTCCCTGGCGGCGCCGGGGCTGACCCTGTTCTCCTCCCGCCTCCTGCCGGCAGTCCTCGCGCCAAGTCGGGAGAAGCGCGCGCGCGCAGGGCACGTAGCACGCGAGTGACGCATAATATGTGGGCCGCTCCTGAGCCGCGGTCGCGCTGTGTGTGAGTGAGAGTGAGTGCGGGACCTGAGGCGGTGTGGGTGAACTGTGGCCACTGGCGGGGTCAGGGGGAGCGGCGGAGCCGCCCGGGAAGGTGAGTGGGGAAGGAAGGGGGACGGCTCTTTGAGAGGGGTGCGAGGAGACTGGGCGCGTGGCCGGGCGGGCGGGAGAGTGGGCGCCGGGCTGGGGGAGGGGCGGCACCTGCCTGGGCCGCCGGCTGGGAGGGGGCGGGCCGGGCCTCCCGGGAGGCTTGGTCCAGGGCCTGATTAGACTTTTACTCCTCCAGATTTTGGGCTCGGGGGCGGGGCCTCCACGTTCTTCCTCCAGTCCGCAAAAGAAGCTTCCCAAGAGTAACTCTTCCGCCCGGAGTGGGGGGCAAGGGTGTGCCCGCCCCTGCCTGGGGGAGGGGCGCCTCTCATTCCTCTCATCACCTTTTACTTCCCAGTCCTCCTAGTCTTCGATCTGTACGGGGTCTGTCTCTTATACACATCTTGTGTATAAGAGACAGGTGCATGGGCGTCATTCCAAGCTCTCCGCAAAAGTGCTTCAACTTGACGCGGAGTGGGCAGATCACTTTCTATTTCCCTTAGTGTCAGATTGCGCATCTGGTACGTGAGGGAGCTCCTCCGTCGTCTGTGCCAGCCTTTTCGGAATCCAGCGCGGCGCTTCGGCATCTCTACTGGAATATAATGAGTNGGTGGAGGGTCGGGGGCGGGGGGTGGTCTCCATCTTCTTTGCCCTACGGCGGCCCCCTTCCCATTCTGTGTCTCCGCCTCTAGTTCCAGTCACCTGGGCGGGCTCTCTCCTCCCTCGGCCTCGTGCCACCTCCCTCTTGCACCCGCCCGGCTCTCTTTCGGGCGAGGTGGGGCGGGGCTCTCCCGGGACTCCTCCCACTCCCCTGTTGGAGGGGAGGGGCGGAAGGCGAGGTGTGAGGTTCTGCAGATTAGAGCCAAACGTTGGAGCGCCCGCCAACCTTCCTGAGATCCTGTTAACGAGGGTTATAGTTGTTTTTAACTGAGTGTCATTCGTTTGCTGAATTCTCTCTTCATAGACGGTTTGGGTCTCACTTCCTCTTATTGCACTGTTAGCGCTCGGTGTCTTTTTTGTTGAGGAAGTAGTTTGGGGCTGTTTGTAGAGGTTCTTTTTGAGTCTCAGATGACTCGTCCATGTCACGTTGGCCTCAGTTTTTCCTTACTCTTGTCTTTTCAATGAAGCCTTTAAATTAGTCTACGTGTGTTAATTATTAGTAACATCTTCTTGTTCTAACCGCTTTGTTAATGTACGGAGTGAGGTTCATTGGCAGTGTTCTGTAGTTTTCTTGTCTCTAAACCTTAAAAGGTTTATGTAAGCTTGTATTATTAGATTCTAGGAATTTGCTGTTTTTCTGCTTGATGCTGTCAAAATTTGGGTTTTATATATTGCAGTTATCCATTTTCTAGTGGTAATATGTTTTTTAGTATAAAGGAAGTTGATACAGAATTTGGGAACTGTAAAGGAAGTCCTTTTATGCTCAAAATATTTCAGTTGTTGAGCACAGTGTTTTACTATTCTGTTGTACAGTCGTGAGACTATAGAGGAGGAGTCTGGTAGAATGAATGAACCCTTGTTAGTTTGAAGTGATTGAGGTAAGTTGGTTTCTTACCAAGTTATTTATGATGTTTCTGTCATGGTTATGGACAGTAATAGACTACTGCTATACAGGAACTCACATGTTGTACTAATTATTAGGTACATTTCACTTGAACCTCCAAATTTGTTTTTTTTTTTCTCCTAGTGTGTGTTTTAAATAAGGAAGATTGCTTTCAAGTATTTGTTTCAGAATTGTAACCTTATGGGATCTGTCATTACAGTGAACATTTTTTAGGCTTTGGGGTAGTTTTTAATTAAGCGAATAGGCTATACAGTACTGTGTATTAGGAAAAGACAAGATTTTATGGTTTAATTCAAAAGTTACAAAAGGTAACAAAATAGTGGGACAGTGGTAGAGCTAGGATAGTGACATAGTGAAACATCTTTCTTCTACCTTTATCCTTCAGAAAGTCAGTTACCTGCCAAAAAGTAATATTTTCTGTTTCTTACGTATTCTTCCAGGGACAGACAGACAGACAGACACACACTTTGTTTTTATCACTTGACAGTGTACTGAGAGTTGGTCCATATAGGAAAGGAAATGCTTCTTAGTTTTCTTCTGCTTTTTAACTAGAAAAAAATTCAAGTATATTAAAAAATTGGGAGAATAATAAAATGAATACTTGTTTATCCATCTAGAGTCAGTAGTTATTATTTTGCCTTGTAGATGTGGTATGTATTTTGTGGAACCATTTGAAAATAAGTTGCAGGTGCAGCACCCCTAAGTACTTTGGCAGGCATCCTTTGGGATAAAGGACTTTCTACTTTTTATCTTCATTGTGCGGCTTGAGAGCTCTTAGTTCCCTAACCAGGGATTGAACCCAGGACCCTGGTAGTTAAGAGTGCCTGAGTCCTAACCACTGAATTGCCAGTAAATTCCCTCTACGTATTTTTTGTAGAGCTTTATATTATCCCATTTTATGGACAGGATTATTGTTTAACTCTTACAACAACCGTTTCCCTTTTACAGATAAGGAAATTGAGGTTTAGAGAAGTTAAATAATTTGACCAAGATCTCACAGGTATGTTGGCAGAGTTGGGATTTGAATGCTTGAACCCCTTTTCTACCAAGTACCAGTTGAATGGCCTTGGGGACCTCTCTGAGCCCCTTTCCTCATCTGTAAAATAAGGACAATATGTCTGTAAAATTTCAGGATAATAATCAAGTGTCTATTTCATGCTAGTATTCAGTGATTGGTGACTATTGTATCATTAGACTGGCCATAAATTCTGCATACCACTGGATGAACTCACTTTGGAACATGGAATGAGTAGTGTACCTTCACTGTATTCAGTGATTGGTGACTATTGTATCATTAGATTGGCCATAAATTCTGCATACCACTGGAAGAATTCACTTTGGAACATGGAATGAGTAGTGTACCTTCACTGTCTTGTCCATAACAAGATGGCTACACCTTTTGAACTTTGTTAATAATAGTCTTTTACAGAGAGTAAAATGAATTTTCATTGCTATTATTATCTTAGTTTAAGTTTATATTTTCTCTAGGCAAATGATTTTCCCAAAGTTATAGTTACATTTAGGGATAGTTAATTTGAAATTTTGAAAATGATACTAGAACTCCGTGTGTGTTTTTAAATTAAACTCTAAAATTTTACTATTTTAATGAGCTTGAGTTGACCTTCATTAGAGATACTATTTCCTTTAAACTTTGCTTTTATAAGCCCTACTAGGCTGAGTGCTTAAGTTATCCAAGAGGCATTCCCTCTTGAACCTTTCCCCCCCATTTAAAAAAATGGTAAAATTCATATACCATAAATTAACCGTTAATCACTTGGTAGATTGAGCAGTGTTGTGCAACCATCACCTCCTGTAGTTCCAAGCAATTTTTATCACCTCACAAGGAAGCTCTATATCCATTAAGCAGTCACTCCCTACTTCTCCCTCCCCCAAGCTCCTGGCAACCATTTGGCAGCTTTCTGTATATGGATTTACCTATTCTGAATGAATATGTGACCTTTTCTGTTGGGGATTTTTTGCCTGGCGTTCATCCACAGCTGTAACATGTCTCAGTACTTCATTCCTTTCTGTGGCTGAATAACTGCATTGTATGAATATAGCCACATTTTGTTTATCCATTCATCTGTTGATGAACCTCTGGGGTTGTTTTCATCCTTTGAATATTGTGAGTGTGCTTTGAACGTTTGTGTACAGGTGTTTGAATATCTGTTTTCAATTCTTTTGGTTATAGTCCTTGAAGTGGAACTGCTGGGTCACAGTAATTCTGTGTTTAACTTTTTCTTATACATTTTTTGAGGAGCCATCGAACTGTTCTCTATAGCTGTTGTATTGTTTTACATGCCTGTCAGCAGTGTTCATTCCGGTTTATCCATATTCTTGCTAGTGCTCCTTTTACAATTTTTTGGTTTTGATCATCCTAGTAGGTATGATTGGTATCTTACTGTAGTTTTCATATTTATTTCCCTAATTGCTAACTATGTCGAACATTTTTTTCGTGTACTTATTGGCTACTTGTACATCATCACTGGAGAAATGCCTGTTCAAGTACTTTGCCCATTTTTCAGTCTGATGCTCTCCTAGCTGAGCTATTTTGGCCACTTCTTTGCCTATTTTTGAATCAGGTTTCTTTGTTGTTGTTGGGTTGTAGGCGTTTTTTTTTTTTTGTAGGCGTTCTTATATATTATGAATAGTTGATCCTTATCAGCTCTGATTTGCAAATATTTTCTTCCATTCTGTGGGTTGTCTTTTCACTTTCTTGATAATGTATTTGGCACAAAAGTTTTAAATGTTGAAGTCCAATTTATCTATTTCTTTGTTGCTTATTCTTTCGATGTCAGATGAACATCTCTTGGCAATTTCAAGGTCATGAAGATTTACCCCTGTGTTTACCTCTAAGAGTTTTATGGTTTAAACTGTTACATTGAACTCTTACATCCATTTTGAGATAATTTTTGTATGTGATGTGAAGCAAGGATCCAGCTTCATTCCATGGTACGTGAATATTCAGTTGTCTCAGCACAATTTGTTGAAAGACCATTAATCTTTCTAGTAATGGTTTTTCAACAAATTCTTTCGCTGTTGACTGGCTTTGGCCTACTTGTTGAATGTCAGTTGAGCGTAAGTGTGAGATTTTACTTCTGGACTCTTAGTTCCAGTGCATTGGTATATATGTCTTTCCTTATGCCTGTATCACAGTATTTTGATTATTTTACATAGTAGTTTTGAAGTCAGATGTGTGAATTGTTTTCTTTCCAAGATCGTTTTGGTCATTCAGGATTCCTTGCAGTTACACATAAATTTTAGAATTGATATTTGCTCTAATGCAAAGAAGATCATTAGATTTTGTAGGGATTGTGTTGACAATTGCCCATTTTGGAGAATATTGCTGTCTTCACAATATTAAGTGTTCTAATCCCTGACTCCAGGATGTCTTTGCATTTATTTAGGTCTTTTAAAATTTTATTCCAGCAGTGTTTTGTAATTTTCTTGGAGGAAGTTGTTTGCCTTTTTGGCTTAAATTGATTCCTTAGCATTTTATTCTTTTTAGTGCTATTTTGAGTGAAATTGTTTTGTTAATTTCATATTTGATTATTTATTGCTAGTGTGCAACAATACAAGTAATTTTTTGTGTTGTATTCTATAACTTTGCTAACTTGTTTATTAATTCCAGTAGTATTTATTTGTCGACAAAGTTCTTTAGGATTTACTATATATTGGGTCATATCATCTGTCAATAAAGATAATTTTACTACTTTCCAATTTGGATGCTTTTTAATGTTTTGGTCTTAATTCCTCTGGCTAGAACTTCAGCACAGTGCTTAAGTTGTGAAAGCAGACATCTTTGTTCTGTTTCTGATTTTCGGGGGAAAGCTTTCAGTCTTTTCACTACTGAGCATGTGTTAGCTGTTAATTGCTTCAGTCGTGTCTGACTCTTTGCGACCTTATGGGCCCTGTAGCCCTCCAGGCTCCTCTGTCCATGGGATTCTGCAGGCAGGAACACTGGAGTGTCTTTCTGTGCCCTCCTCCAGGGGAATCTTCCCGCCCCAGGGGTCAAACTCGTGTTTCTTGCATTGCAGGTGGATTCTTTACTCACTAAGCCATCTGGGAAGCCCATATCAGCTGTGAGTTTTTGTAATTAATGCTCTTTACCGTGCCCTGTTGAGGAAGTTCTGTTCCTGGTTTAGTGAATGTTTTTCACAAAAGGATGTTGGATCTTGTCAGATGCTGCTTTTATATCAATCACAGGCTCATGGCCCCCCTTCATTCTATTAATGTATTGTGTTACTTTAATTGATTTGCATATATTAAACCACCATGGTATTCCTGGGCTAAATCCCACTTGGTCGTGGTATCTCATCCTGTTAATGTCCTGCTGTTTTCATCTTTCTAGTATTTTGTTAAGGATTTTTACATCTGTTTTCATAAAGCATATCAGTCTGTAGATTGCTAGTGATATCATTATCTGTCTTTAGTATCGGGGTAGTATTGGCTTTATGTACATTAGGAAGTCTACCTTTTCTTCACTTTTTTGGAATAATTTGAGGAGTAATCTTAATTCTTTAAAGTGTTGGGTAGAATTCACCAGTAAAGCCGTTTCTCCTGCACTTTTAGGAAGTGTTGTAAGAGATTAACTTTGCTGTTAACATATGTTAACTACTTTCTTCAATCTTTAGATTTCTTACCTCAGCATAAAATTTTACTGAGGAAAACATTGATAAAATTGGGGGAAACTTTGATAAAATCATTGCCCCATTCTACCCCTTGGCTAATACTCCTCCAGATTGTCAAGGTCATAAAAACAAGGGAAGATTCAAAAACTGTCACAGACCAAAGGGAGACATGACAACTAAAAGTAATGTATCCTGGATGAGATCTTGGAACAGAAAAAGAATGTGAATGGAAAAGCTGGTGAGATGTGAGTCAGATCTGGAGTTTAGTTAAAAGTAATGTACTGATTTTTAGTTTCTTAATTTTGACATCACGTCACTATAAGATAACATTAGAGGAACCTTAACTGAGTGACGGGTATACGGGAATTCTCTCTACTGTCTTCGTAACTTAAAAAAAAAAAAAAAACAACCTGTAATTATTCTGGGGCTTCCCTGGTGGTTCAGCTGGTAAAGAATCCACCTGCAGTATGGGAGACCTGGGTTCGATCCCTGGGTTGGGAAGATCCCCTGGAGAAGGGAACGGCGACCCATTCCAGTATTCTTGCCTGGAGAATACTATGGACAGGGAGCCTGCCAGGCTGTAGTCCATGGGGTCCAAAGAGTCGGACACGACTAAGTGACTTCACTTCATTCTAAGTAAATTTATTTTAAAAAATGCATTTACAGTTAGGTTGCAGTCAAAAATATACCTTGGGTCCTCTCAAGTTGAAGTCACAAGTCCATATTATTTGGTCACATTTGCAGTATTTCTCTTGTGTCTTTGGCTAGAAAATGGAAAATGTGGATTCTTTGTAGAAAAGAAGCATTTTAACTTTGTTTTGAAACTATTCTTTGGATTTAGGGGTACCTCAGGTGACATGAATCACTGTCTACTATTAGAATTGCCTCGATTTGATTAAAAGGTAAATGTTTAAATTTAGAGTGGTGGTGGTGGTTTAGTGGCTAAGTTGTGTCCGACTCTTGGAACCCCATGGACTGTAGCCCGCCAGGCTCCTCTGTCCATGAGATTCTCCAGGCAAGAATACTGGAATGGGTTGCCATTTCCTTCTCCAGGGAATCTTGCCGACCCAGGAATCGAACCCAGGTCTCCTGCACTGCAGGCAGATTCTTTACCGACTGAGCTATGAGGGAAGCCCAAAATTTAGAGGGTTGATGGTAAGTGTATTTCTTTTGGTCTTACGTTAGATGCCTTTAGAAGAAAGAACAAATAATCCTAGATGAGCTAGTGATTTTTTTTTTTTGGACAAAGTTTTTTATAGAATGGTTGCTGTGTCTGTGAAAATATACATTTGCATGTCAGGATTTGACATTTTGATCCTAAGACTGCTTTGGCAAGAGAAGTAAACCATCTGAACATTTGGGTCTCATTTATCCTTTCTGGAATCCCTTGTAAACCTCTCTTCCCCAAGTCGATGTCTTATATGGCTCCTCCAGAGCCTGTCTCAACTCCCTGTCCTGCACCCCTGGGCTCATCACTCAGCTCAGCAACTTTTTCTGCCTTTCTCCAGCCTGTTATCCTCCTTCCAGGAGCTGTGAGATAGATTAGGAAGCCTAAAGAACAAATTAGTTTACAATATTCCTTCCCAGCTTTCATATTGGTAATGATAACCACTTCATTTCTTGATCTTTTGTTAAGAATTAACAGGAATGTGTTGCTTATCTTTCATAGAATTTTCCCCTGAAGACTTACAAGAACACAGTCTTTCTGGGAGTATTTGCTATATTTTTTATCTTTTTTTTTTTTAAAGAGCAGCTTCACAAGTTTGGACCTCAGATCTAGATTTGGGATTCCCAGGTTTTGGACCTCAGATCTAAATTTGAGATTCCCAGGTTTGGACCTCAGATCTATTGGGATTATTGTACATATAACGTGCAGGTACAGGTTGTACAGTGTCCCTGTGAGATCTTTCATGAACTGAAATGACATAAAGTGAAGCAGTTGCCTTAGTACATGTCTTGTTAATGGATGCACAAAAATTGAGATAAAGCCCAGATGCACGTAGGCACAGTTCAGAGCTATAGTAGCTTATTGCTGAGTGTAGTTTGTATGAAAGGAGCTTAGTGGCACCTTTCTCTGCTTGGGGTTGCAGCAGTGAGAATGGCTTGCTGTGAAACCAACACAATATCCTCTTCAGATTTCTTTGGGTTAGCAAAAACAGATACTTAGGTAGGTCTTTCATAAAAATTGTTGTTCAGTTGCTAAGCTGTGTTTGACTTCTGAGCTGAGAGAACTGCAGCATGCCAGGCTTCCCTGTCCTTCACTGTCTCGCGGAGTTTGCTCAGACTCATGTCCATTGAGTCGGTGATGCCATAAAAATGATGTGGCATAAAGTGAACTTCTGAAAAGCAGGGATACGTATATGTGTGTTTCTGAGAGGAGAAAGAAACCATAGGTTTTGCCTGATTCTCAGGAATTCCTGCTCATAAAAAAGGTTAAAAATCATGATTTTGATCCAGTTCCCAAAGTCTAGCAACCAGCTTGAGAAAGCTGAAAAGACCTGTTCGTCAGATCTTTATGAGTGTCCGGGTCCCCAATCCCAGATTTTGTACTGTACTGTACCACAAATAAAATTATCCCAGGGTTCAGTTTCCCATACTTCTCTTTTCCTTATTCGCTCATCCTTTCCCCTCGCTCCTCACTTTGCTTTTTGTAGGCAGTCTGTCGGGTTTCTTTGCCTGTGTTCATTCGTGTGTGTGTTTTGCTTCTCCCTAGGTCAAGCCATGACTACAGTAGCGGTGCACGTGGACTCCAAAGCTGAGCTCACTACCCTGCTGGAGCAGTGGGAGAAGGAGCATGGCAGTGGGCAGGACATGGTGCCCCTCCTTACCAGGTATGACCAATTAAGTGGTGTTTTTTTTTTTTTTTTTTNGCCATGACTACAGTAGCGGTGCACGTGGACTCCAAAGCTGAGCTCACTACCCTGCTGGAGCAGTGGGAGAAGGAGCATGGCAGTGGGCAGGACATGGTGCCCCTCCTTACCAGGTATGACCAATTAAGTGGTTTTTTTTTTTTTTTTTTAAGGAAATTTGGGGATTTCCAGGTGGTCCAGTGGCTTTCACTGCCAGGGGCACAGGCTCAGCACCTGGTTGGTGAACTGGGATCCTGCAAGCTGTGCAACGTGGCCAAAAAAGAAAAAAGAAACACTGGAGAATAGTGTAGAACATTATCACTTTGTGAATTCTAAATACATTTTCTTTCCCTGTCAGAACTAGTCTTTATGTCTCTATGTCTTGACGCTTTTAAACGCTTCCTTTTCCCCTCAGGCTCTTTTGTTGTCATGCTCTTTCCTAGGTTCTTCTCCTGCCAGTGTTTCAGCTCCAGAATTCTGCTGGTGGTTCTCTTCTCTTTTCACCCTAGGTATTTCACCTAGATAGTTTCACCTCTTTCCATGATTTAAAAAATTATTCTCAGTCTGTTTTTCTACCTCAGGCTCCTGTTTATAAAAATTGTAGACCCTTCACCTACTTGGTATATACATCCTTTCCTGCTTGTTCCACAGACACTGGAAACACACGATCCAATATGGAGCTGCTTACCATCATCCTGCCTCCGTCTTCATTCACAGTGTGTGCTTTTGTACTCCCTGCCTTGGTGCAAATGGTTTTAAACTAAAATCTGAAAACCATTCTCCCTAGTGTATTCCTTTCCTAGCACAACCGAGTCACCAAGCCCTGAGGGTTTCTGGTTCCTCTTCTTCCCCTTCCCTCTCTCTCCATTAGGTGTTGATCATATCTTGGCTGACTTATTAGGCAGTGTGCACTATCTCTGTCTCCAGTGTACCCTCTTCTAATACAACATCCTCTGCTGAAAGATTTATCTTTTTCACACACAAATCTGATTGTCATACCTCAACTCATAAATCTTTTCTGGCTTCTTTTTCCTACAAAATGAAATGTAAAATTTTTAGAGTGGCTTATGATGCTGTTTATGATTTGGCCCCTACTTCCTTTTCTGCCTCATAGTGTTGTTCTTTTTTAGTGAGGAATAGCACCATATTTTCCAGTGTTTGCCTTTATACTTGCTGTTTCTTTGGCTTGAAAAGCCTTTCTTTGGTATATCTGCCTGGCAAGCTCTAGTCCTTTCAGGAAGCAGTTCAAGAATCACGTCTGTAAATACCATATGATACCATTTATATGTGAAATCTAAAATATGACACAGTATGACCCAAATGAACCTGTCTATGAAGCAGAAATGGAATCATGGACATAGAAAAACAGACTGGTGTTTGCTGAGGGGAGGGGAGGGAGTGGGGAGAGGGGTGGAATGGGAGGTTGGGGTTAGCAAATCTAGTCTTTCATATATAGAATAGATAAACAAAAAGGTCCTACTGTAGCACAGAGAATTATATTCAATATCATATGATAAACCATAATGGAAAAGGATATTTAAAAATGGAATGCATGTATAAATTTGTATAACTGAATCACTTTGCTGTACAGTGGTAATTAACATTGTAAATCAACTATATTTTGATTAAAAATCTTAAGTGGTAAAATAATTACCACTTGTAATTATCATTTTACATGTGTCTTCTTACTAAAGTGTAAGTTTTCTGAGGGCAAGTACTTCTCATTTTTATTGGTGTCTCCTCGTGTCTCTTTAGACAGTGAAGACTTGCCCTTTGCCTGGTACATAGTGAACTGTGTGGTACATAATTTTATTGAATGACTGTGTTCAGGAGAGTGAAAAATAGACTAGGGAGGGATACCTGTGATTTTTGTTAACAGGAAGCCTTTGAAACAACAGGTTCTTTAGTATCTAATCTTTGATATAACAGAGAAAAAAAAATTTGTTTGCGCAATGACCTATTCTCTAAGGATAAAGAAAACTATGGTCTTATGAAAGGTTAAACAGGGATAAGTGCTTTGTTCATAACTGCTCTTGATAGATGCGAAACATGTGAAAGTAGTTTTTTGTTTTAGGGAAAGGATTTTTGCTGACTGGTAGAAAGTGGATTTTCATTTGTAGAGGCATGTGAGATTAATAATTACTAATCACAAGCTACTTGAAATGTAGCCATATGAATTGAAGAATCTTTAATATTATGCATTTAACATGTGGATTATTGATTGATGTAATTTTGAAAGGAGAGAGTGATAAATGGTACTGTTCATGGTAGACTCACTAAATTTCTCGAAAAATGTTTTTTAATATTTTATTTTTGGAAATCCCTTGGTGGTCCAGTAGTTAGGACTTGGCACTTCCACTGCCAAGGGCCCAGGTTCAATCCCTGGTTGGGGAACTAAGATCCTGCATGCTGTGCGGTGAGGCCAAAAACAAGTAACTTTATTTTCAGGATTATTTCATGTTACTTATTTGACCCTGAACTTTGTCATTATACTGTGGTATTCAGCAGTGCAAAGCCTGAACTAGAGGAACCCTATGTTCAAGGAGTTGACTATCTGGGAGGCAACTAAATGGATCTAAAAAAAGTGGGTAGTGGTACAGAATAGTATGGAATGAAGTGCTAGATCGGGCAGATGGTTTGTGAATATTCCGGTGGTTAGAAAACTGGAAAGGATTTGAATAAGTCTGTTTCATCTGTTCACTCAAGTGTTTGAGGACCTTTTGTTTATCAGGACAGCTTCTTCATTTGTTAGTAAAAGTATCACTGACCGCCACATTGTTAAAAGATAGCCATCCTCTGAGCTACTTGAAAAAGACTGCCTGTATAGCCAGGCAGTAGAAAGCTAAGGTTAGGGTACTGGGTTTTAACTCCAAATCCAGTGGGCTTTCCAATATAGTATGTGGTAAAGCTTCTTTGGAACAGGGGCTTGAAAGTTGGTAGAACATATATTGATGAAAAGCAAAGAAGACAAGGTTTTCTAGGAAAAGTGAAAATGTGTCTGAAAAGGGTATCTGTCTAGGGGAGAATGAACGGCATGTTTCTGTGGCAGGGAGGAAATGGGCTCCACCAGACTGCAGGGTGAATATATGTTAGAAATGGAAGCTAAAATTATATGGAGCAAGATCGTAAAAAGTATCTTCAAGGCTAGACTGAGAATTTAAAGATGCAGTAGGATGAGTTAAAGTATGTTTTAGATGGGGCGAAATGCCTACCATCCTCTAAACTGTGGGTCTGTTAGTTCACTGGTTATTTCCTACAGTAATTTCTGTAAGGGGTTATAGAAAAACCTGAATGAACATTTTGGCCAGTGCAGTAATTTATCATTGACCCATGGTTGCTTGAATCTATGAATGTGGAGGGCCAACTGTACTATGCCATTTTTATGTAAAGGACTTGACAGGATTTAAGTGTCCCTGGGAGGTCCTGGAACCAATTCCTTAGATACCAAGCGATGACTGTGTGTTGTATAATGCTCTGATGGATTCTTGACTTGTAAAATCATCACCTAGATCAAGTTATAGAACTTGAGAACTATCTCCAGAAGGCTCCCTCCTGCTGTATCACATCAGTATCTGCCTTAGATTAACTGGTTTTCTATTTTTTTTTATCGTAATTTTATTTATTTATTTTTGGCTGTCCTGGGTCTTCATTGCAGCGTGTCAGCTTCGCTCGGGTGGCACCAGCTCTAGGGCGCATGGGCTCAGTAACTGCAGCTCCCAGGCTCAATAGTTGTGGTGCATGGACTTAAAATTGCTCCGAGTCTTCTGGGACCTTGTGGGTTCTTCCTGGATCAGGGATGAACCCATGTCTCCTGCATTCGCAGGTGAATCCTTTACCACTAAGCCACTGAGGAAACCCCATTTGTTCTCCCCCCCACCCCTAATTTGTTTATTTTTAATTGGAGGATAATTGCTTTACAATTTTCTGTTGGTTTCTGCCGTATATCCACATGACTCAGACATAAGTATACATATGTCCCCTCCCTCATGAACCCCCCCTTTTGTTTTTGATTCCCAGTTTTCATAGGAGCAACACCTAAGTAGCTCTGATGTCAAGCTCTGTTCCAAGCAGAGTACATATATATTAACTTAAACCGCAGGGAAACTCTAAGATAGGCACTGTTATCCTCATATTACAGGTTAGGCACAGAGAGGGTAAGTAATTTGAACAAAGTCAAGAACAGTAGAAGAGGTCTGAAGTCCAAAACAGTACGGTCTGGACATTTCTGGTCAAGACTTAAAGAAATGATTGAAGTCAGGAGATACTTTGTTAGGTAGAGCTAATAAGAATTATTGCAGTGGGGAAGGGGAGAAAAAGGAAGGACTTAAGGATGTCTCCTGGGTTTTTGGCTTCTGAGGGGATAGTAGTGCTGTTTTTTGAGACAGGAAAGTTGGAGAGAAGAATGCATTTGGGAGTGGAAATTGTATTGTGAGATGGTTGTTTAGATCTTTATGTTTGTCAGGACAACACGCTCTTTCTAATTTTTTGCTTTTATTTTGTACCTTGACTGTTGCATTGACTATTGTAGGTGGTGGTACATCTTTTTTTTGTATGCTTGTTTAGCATTGACCTTGTCTTCCCTTTGTATTAGGATGTCTGAATTGATTGAAAAAGAAACTGAAGAATATCGTAAGGGGGATCCAGACCCATTTGATGATCGGCATCCTGGTGAGATCTGTGTTTTCTTAATTCTGGTTCTAGTTTTCTTACAAAACAAAACTGCTTACATAAGGACTATTTTTCAGTTGAAATAGAATTTCTTAAAATATTGCTCAAGGTGGGGGCAGCAAGGAAAAATACATTACTGGAAAAATGGAAATATTTTTAACATTTATCAAGTACTTAAAGGAATTATATAGATGTACCTTATTAGTTGAAATGATTACAAAGATTTAAAAAGAAAAAAAGTTCTCTCTTTTTGACTTGAACCAAAAGATGCTATACTTTTTGTGCCTTTATCTTTCTAACAACAATAATTTATCCTTTTACTAATGGGGAAATGTGGTTGAGAATGCATTTAATGCCTTTTAGTTATGAAATTGATACTTGGAACCTTGAATAATAAATGGACTTCTTGGTGTCTGCTTTAATGTTCCAGTAGCTAAAATATGCTACCTCAGGTTAACGTGGTTTTCTTTTGGGTCAGTGAGCCATGAAGACCCAGCCTGCCTTGGCATGGAATTTGCTACAATACAGAGCTATGTGGGACTTGAGACTGCCATTTTTATGTTTGGAGGTAGATTACCAGGGGGGCACAACTTAAGTCATATGGGTCCACGCGGCATATAAATTTTCTTTTTATAAATCCAGAAGCAGTTCTTTTTGGAGAGAAGAGACTGAGCTCTTGTAACTGGAGAGACAGTGAGAATGAGTGGGACTTAATAAAAACAAGAACATTGTCTATCCACCTGAATGTACCAGTGTTATACTTCTGTTTCTTAGACTTTTATTCCCAAATGTAAGTAAGCTAGGCATTTCAGATTGAGTGTCTAGTTATTATGTGATGTTACCTGCTGCTCTTGTCCTAGAGATCCCCACTTGTGACTTTGAGAACTATTTGGTTTTTGAACTCACATCTTCAGTAAGGCAGTAAGAGCAAGAAAAAGTGGGAAAGTGAAAGTAAATTAATTCATGGGATTGTGAAAAGAATTGAGAGATTATCATGTTAGTGACATTGCCTTGGAAAGGATGAAATGGTAGCAAGGAAGAAGGGAGAGAAGAATGCCTTTTTTCAGTAGAGATTTAAAGACAATTTATTTCCTCTCTGTCTCTTATATTAAAACATATTTGTCACTAGGCATAGTTTCTTTAAAAAAGAATAAGGGTCTTAGTTTCATCATTTATAAACAGAGAAAGTTAGGTAATCTGAGGTCCACATTTGTTTTTCTGATGCCAGTCTCTATAACTTCTGTTTTGTGAATTACTTTGGGATATTAATTACAGCTTGGTAAAAACTTTTTATCAGCAACTTATATCTTCATCTGAAACTGTATCCTTTGACTAAACTTGCCACTCTAAAAGGAAAATTAAATAAAATAGATGATACCTGTTTTAAAAGCAAACCAATAATTTCCCCAACGATTAGCGAATTCTTTCATTTTTAGGCTGTGTATTGAGTAAATCCTAGATTCCTGGCCTCCTTTCTTTCTAGGAGCTCAGAAGTTGATGACCAAGATGACCAAGTTCACTTTATCTTTAGCAATTGCTTGGTGGGACTCCCCTCTCCCTCAAACCTGGCCTGTTGTTACAGGTCTGAGGACATACTGCTGCTGCTGTTGGCATTATAGCTGAGAGACTGGGCTTAGAGCCTGTTTTCACTCCAGGCCACCCATCAAGAGAAGCTATGCTTCCTTCCTTTTTCTCTTTGGGAGGTCAGGCATTTTCCTTCTGTTAGGATCCTTTATGATTCTTCCATAGACCTTGTATACTCTGAGTGATGCTGCTCTGGGTCTTGTGCTCATTTGTTTAATTTGGCCTTGATGTGTAGACAGTATACTGGAAGATGGGAAGGTTAGAAAGCAGTGTTTGAAGTTTTTTATTGTCATTTTTAGTTTTAAAGAATGCTGCTTATGAGATCTAGTTCATCAGGAGAATCTTTTCTTCATTTCTGTTAATTTTTGCTGGCCTTTTAATGGTACTTAAAACCACCCTGGTTCCTTTCCAGAGGTCTGAGTTGCTTAACTGGGATGACTCACTCATTCCTTTGCTCCTCCCCTCTTCTTTCGGCAGGTCGAGCTGATCCAGAGTGTATGCTGGGCCATTTGCTGAGAATACTCTTCAAGAATGATGATTTCATGAATGCAGTAGGTTTGCTTCTTACTTTTCTCCAGAGATTATCATCAACAGATGCTTTACCTTTATTTTTCTGTACTTTCTCCTGAAGACTTGACAAAGTTGGGAATAGAGTGGATAGATTTTTTTAATCTGGTATTAGTTCAGTGAAATAAGACTAATTATGGACTTCTTTATTACCAAAGTCCTGGCTGTGGCCAGGGTATTTTCTCTTTGGTGTTCAGTTGCATATTGATGAGGGTTCTCAAGGCATCTCTGCTCATACTGGAGTGAGATGATTTTGAATTTGGAAATACAGAAGCTCTCTTGGATTCCTAAATAGGAAAATTAAGAGTGATGTGTGCTGAGTGCTTCTGCTCTGACACTGTGGGTGTGCACACTGTGTGTGCATGCTATGCACTGGACATGTGGAGGAGGAAAGAAAGGGAGGGAAGTTACATAACCTGAGTTATTTCACTCAGGTCTGTTGAGTAAATGAGGGGAAAAAAGTACATATTACAGCTCCTAAACATAGTAATAACTCATAGTAATAATGACATTTGTCTTTGGAGGCAAATAGCATGATACTTGAGAGCATGGGCTTTGGGGTCCATGTTTGGGGTTTAAATGCAGCTCCTCTTCTTTGACATTTTGATCTTTGGGCAGCTTAAGCCTCTCCAAGCTTTATTTCCCTAATCTATAAAATGGGGATGATAGTGATTAACCTTAAAATATTTTTGTAATCCTTGAATGAAATTAAGTCTGAAAAGTGCTTGGTGTAGAACCTGGCACATGAGGGCTCAGTAGTTACCGTCTATATTAATTCTCAGTTTTACCTCTCTTTCACTGGCATCTCTCCTCTGCTTCAGATCACTTCCAGCTTGCCTTCTGATCCCCACATGGATATTTCCCAAAGGCACCTTGAGCTGTGCATGTCTAATTGCTTGCCCCGTAGTCTGTTTCTCTTATTCTCTAGCTCAGTGATGGTGTCCTTTCCTAACCAGCTAGAAGTTCCTTTAATCCTCTAGCATGTGTGCATGCTCAGTCATGCTGACTCATCTTTGTGACCCCGTGGACTGTAGCCCACTGGGCTCTTCTGTCCATGGGATTTTTCCCAGCAAGAATACTGGAGCAGGTTGCCATTTCCTCCTCCAGGGGATCTTCCCGACTCAGAAATCGAACCTGCATCTCTTGAGTCTCCTGCATTGGCATCTTCTGATTCTTTACCACTGGCGCCACCTGGAAAGCCCCCTTTATTCCTCTAAGCTCTCTTATTCAGTGAAGTTACAGCTCTTATGGGTCCCTACCCCTTAGCCTTCACAAATCCCTCGACTTCTTTCTGCCCTTGTTCCCAGACCTTAGGCTAACCACCACCGTATCTCTGTTGGTACTGCAATAGCCTCTTAATTGGTTTCTCTTCTTATCTTGTCTTCCTCCAACCCATTCTTTATCAAATGCAAAAAGTGATCATGGCACTCACTGTCTTGCTTAAAATGCATTGGTGATTTCCCATTGCTCTCACGATGAACTTTAAATTCCTTATTTTGGTTTATAAACCTGTTTGTCATGGCCTTTGTTCTTTCAATTTTTAGTTCTTGCCCTTTGCCTCCTTTCCTTTTCACCTCTTGTTAGCTGTTCCTCCTTGTTCTTCTTGGTCTTGCTTGGCACCCCTTCCTCTCTGCAGCCTTTTCTGATTCCTTTGCAAGGTTTATGATCTCCTCCAGCCTTCTGTAGCATCCTGTACTTATGATACTTGTTTTTCCCAGCTGTTATCTTTTTTGGATTATGAACCTTTTGGTGATGGGACTGTCTTATCCACTATTGTATATCCAGTAACAGAACACAGTGCCACTTAGAGATCCAGTGTTTTTTTATCTGATGAGTGCCAAAAAGAATTATTAATATATTTATATAAAGTATAAAACTCAAAATTTTTTCATTAATCATTGTCAAGAATCAGGGAGAGGTGAGGGGAGGCTTGTCTTGCCCTGTTTTATTTTTCTGAAAAAGTATAAGGATGGGAGGTGATTTTTTTGTGATAACTCTTGAGTTTTAATTTCTGTGGTTGCTGAGTTGTTGTTTGAAGGGAATTTGACTTTAAAATGGCAGAAAAACTTGTATGGTATCATGGCATAGCAGGATCATAATTATTTCCAATAATTATAGGTTTAGTTAGTAATGTTAGATATAGCCTTACAATCTTTAATATTGTTTAGACAAGCTATGGGAATATGGTATGGATTTATTAGACTTCATTAATTTGATTGGGTTGAATTTCAGATGAAAAGTGTCGCTCTTCTTTACAGCTGGTGAATGCATATGTGATGACGAGCCGAGAGCCCCCTTTAAACACTGCAGCTTGCAGACTCCTACTGGACATCATGCCCGGGCTCGAAACTGCTGTTGTCTTCCAAGAAAAGGTACTTCCTAAAAAGAAAAGTCATTGTTTTATTAAATTTTCAAAAAAATGTCTATTATTGGTTGTGTCAGGCCTTGGTTGTGGTGCCTGGTGCGTGGGGCCCCTGTTGGATCCCGTGGGATTTTCTGTTGCAGAGCACGGACTCTCTAGTGGCTGGTGGGCTCCGTGGTTGTGGCTCTCGGGCTTAGTTGCTCTGCAGCATGTGGAATCTTAGTTTCCTGTTTGTGTGTGTGTGCTAGTTGCTCAGTTGTGTTGGACTCTTTGCCACCCCATGGACTGTAGCCTGCCAGGCTCCTCTGTCTATGGCATTCTCCAGGCAAGACTACTGGAATGGGGATCCATTCCCTTCTCCAGAGGATCTTTTCAGCCCAGGGATTGAACCTGGGTTTCCTGCATTGCAGGCACATTCTTTCCTGCTTAATCCACCACAAAGCCCCTTAGTTTCCTGACCAGGGATCAAACTTGCATCCCCTGCATTGCTTGGTGGGTTCTTAACTACTGGACAACCAGGGGGAAGTCCCCTCATTTTATTATTTAATTGAATGGTGCTCTGTTTGATTTTTCTTTATTGAAATAATTGTTAGAATTTTTCTTATATTATTATAGTAGTAATCTATATTATAAAAACTTAAGAAAACAAGAAAAAATTAAAGTAACTAGTGAGTACTTAAATAGTACTTGCTGCTTGTGTGTACAGTATTTTTAAAATCTTAAGCTCATATGTTTTTAGAATGGATTTTGATCCTATCCAAACTTTTTTTTTTTTTTAGTTAAAAAAATTTTTTTTAATAGTTTCTTCACAATATTGTGTTAGTTTCTGTTGTACAGCAAGATAAATCAGTTATGTGTATGCATATAGCCACCCTTTTTTAGATTTTCCTTCCGTTTAGTTCCCCACAGAGCACTGAGTAGAGTTCCCTGTGCGATAGAGTAGGTTCTCGTTAGTGACCTATTTTATATCTAGTAATATGACATACAGTATATGTGTCAGTCCCAGTCTCCCATTTCATCCCACCTTCCCCTCTCCTTGGCGACCATAAGTTTGTTTTCCACATCTGTAGTTTGTGACTCTGTTTCTGCTTTGCAGATAAATTCATCTGTACCATTTTTCTAGATTTTGCATGTAAGCTATGGTATCCTTGTCTTTCTCATACTGACTTCACTCTGTATGCCAGTCTCCGGGTCCATCCGTGTTGCTGCAGATGGCATGATTTAGCCCTTTTAATCACTGAGCTATGTTTTGTCGTGTACATGTTCCACATCTTTATTCCTCTGTTGTTGAATGTTGAGGTTGCTTCCATGTCCTGGCTGCTGCGAATAGTGCTGCGTCGCAGTGTGGGCGTCCTTTTGAATTAGGGTTTTCTCTGGTTATACATCCAGGAGTGGGATTGCTGGCTCATATGGTAGCTCTGTTTCTAGGTTTTTCAGGAGGCTCCATATGCCTTAGTGGCTTTACTGATTTACATTCCTACCAACAATATAAGAGATTTCCCTTCTCTCCACACCCTCTCCAGCATTTATGCTTCATAGATTCTTTGATGATGGCTGTTCAGACCACTGTGAGGTGATACCTCATTGTAGTTTTTTAAAAATGGTTGTTTTTATTTACTTATTTATTTGGCTGTGCTGGGTCTTAGTGGTGGCATGAGGGATCTTCAGTCTTAAGTTGCGGCATGTGGGCTTTGTGGTTCTGAGTTGTTGTTGGAAGGGAATTTGACTCTAAAGTGGCAGAAGAACTTATGTAGTATCATCATGGTGTAGCAGGATCATAATTACTTCTAGCGATTATCGGTTTAATTAGTAATATTAGGTCTAGTCTTACAGTCTTCTCTTGCCTCCGGTCTTTCCCAGCATCAGGGTCTTTTCCAGTGAGTCAGCTCGTCCCATCAGGTGGTCAAAGTATTTGAGCTTCAGCTTCAGTATCAGTGCTTCCAGTGAATATTCAGGATTAGTTTCCTTAGGATTGACTGGTTTGATCTCCTTGCCATCCAAAGGACTCTCAAGACTCTTCCCCAACACCACAGTGCAAAAGCATCAACTCCTCAATGCTCAGCCTTCTTTATGGTCCAGCTCTCACATCCGTACATAAATACTTGGAAAGCCATAGGTTTGACTATATGGACCTTTGTCAGCAAAGTAATGTTTATGCTTTTAAATAAGCTGTTTAGGTTTGTCATAACTTTTCTTCCAAGGAGCAAGCGTCTTTTAATTTCATGGCTGCAGTCACTGTTAGCAGACATTAGGAGCCCAGGAAAATAAAATCTGTCACTGTTTATACTTTTTCCCCATCTGTTTGCCATGAAGTAATGGGACTGATGGGACCGNTAAGCTGTTTAGGTTTGTCATAACTTTTCTTCCAAGGAGCAAGCGTCTTTTAATTTCATGGCTGCAGTCACTGTTAGCAGACATTAGGAGCCCAGGAAAATAAAATCTGTCACTGTTTATACTTTTTCCCCATCTGTTTGCCATGAAGTAATGGGACTGATGGGACCGGATGCCATGATGTTAGTTTTTTGAACATTGAGATTTAAGCCAGCTTTTTCACTCTCCTCTTCGACCTGCATCAAGAGGCTCTTTAGTTCCTCTTTGCTTTTTGCCATTAGGGTGGTGTCATCTGTGTACCTGAGGTTATTGCAGCTTGTGCTTTATCTAGCCCGACATTTTGCATGATGTACTCTGCATGTAAGTTAAATAAACAGGGTGACAAGATACAGCCTTGATGTACTCCTTTCCCAATTTGGAGCCAGTCTTTGTTCCATATCTGGTTCTAACTGTTGCTTCTTGACCTGCATGCAGGTTTCTCAGGAGGCAGGTAATGTGGACTGACTGGTATTCGCATCTCTTTAAGAATTTTCCATGGTTTGTTGTGGAGAAGGAACTGGCAACCCACTCCGGTGTTCTTCCTTGAGAATCCCTGGAACAGGGGAGCCTGGTGGGCTGCTGTCTATGGGGTCGCACAGAGTCGGACACGACTGAAGCCCTTAGCAGCAGCAGCAGAAGCATGGTTTGTTGTGGTCCACACAGTCAAAGGTTTTAGCAGTGTCAGTGAGACAGAAGTACATGTTTTTCTGGAATTCCCTTGCTTTCTCTATGATCCAATGTATGTTGGCAATTTGATGCCTTTTCTAAATCTGGCTTGTACATCTGGAAGTTCTTCATGTACTACTGAAGCCTCGCTTGGAGAATTTGGAGCATTACTTTGCTAGCATGCGATTGTGTGGTAGTTTGAACGTTCCTGGGCATTCCCCTTTTTTGGGATTGGAATGAAAACTGACCTTTTCCAGTCCTGTGGCCACTGCTGAATTTTCCAAATCTGCTGGCATATTGAGTGGAACACTTTCACAGCATCATCTTTAGGATTTGAAATAGCTCAGCTGGCATTCCATCACCTCCACCAGCTTTGTTAGTAGTAATGCTTCCTATGGCCGACTTGACTTCATTCTCCAGGATGTCTGGCTCTAGGTGGGTGATTACACCATCTTGGTTATCAGGGTCATTAATATCTTTTTGCATAGCTCTGTGTGTTCTTGCCACCTTTTCTTAATATCTTCTGCTTCTGTTGTATCTATACCATTTCTGTCCATTTTTGCATGAAATTTTCCCTTGGTATCTGTAATTTTCTTGAAGAGATCTCGAGTCTTTCCCAGTCTCTTATTTTCCTTTATTTCTTTGCATTGTTCACTTAAGAAGGTTTTCTTATCTTTCCTTGCTCTTCTTTGGATCTCTGCATTCAGTTTGGTATATTTTTCCTTTTCTCCTTTGTTGCCTCTCTTTTTTCTCAGCTATTTGTAAGTCCTCCTCAGACAACCATTTTGTCTTGCTGCATTTCTATTTCTTGGGGATGGTTTTGGTCACCGCCTCCTATACAATGTTAGGAACCTCTGTCTATAGTTCCTCAGGCACTCTGTGTCAGATTAATCCCTGGAATCTATTTTGTAACTTCTACTGTATAATCCTAAGGGATTTGAGTTAGGTCATACTTGAATGGCCTACTGATTTTCCCTACTTACTTCTATTTGAGCCTGAATTTTGCATTAAGGAGCTCATGGTCTGAGCCACAGTCAGCTACACGTCTTGTTTTTGCTGACTGTATAGAGCTTCTCCATATTCAGCTGCAAAGAATATAATCAATCTGATTTCTGTATTGATCATCTGGTGATGTCCATATGTAGAGTTATCTCTAGTGTTGTTGGAAGATGGTGTTTGCTATGAACAGTGTGTTCTCTTGGCAAAACTCCGTTAGCCTTTGCCCTGCTTCATTTTGTGCTCCAAGGTCAAACGTGTCTTTTACTCCAGGTATCTCATGACCTCCTACTTTTCATTCCAGTCCCCTATGATGAAAAGGACATCTTTTTTGGCAGTTAGTTCTAGAAGGTCTTGTAGGTCATCACAGAACCGTTCAGCTTCATTGGCATTAGTGGTTGGGGCATACACTTCGATTACTGTGATATTGAGTGGTTTGCCTTGGAAATGAGATCTTTCTGTCATTCTCGAGATTGCACGCAAGTACTGCATTTTGGACTCTCTTGTTGACTCTGAGGGCTACTCCATTTCTTCTAAGGGATTCTTGCTCACAGTAGGTATAATGGTCATCTGAATTAAATCCATTCCCATCCATTTTAGTTCACTGATTCCTAAAATGTTGATGTTCACTCTTGCCATCCCATTTGACCACTTCCAATTTACCTTGATTCATGGGCCTGACATTCCAGGTTCCTATGCAGTATTGCTCTTCATAGCATTGAACTTTTCTCTCACCAGACACATCCACAACTGGGTGTCGTTTCCACTTTGGTTCAGCTTCCCCATTCCTTCTGGAGCTATTTCTCCGTTCTTCTCCAGTAGCATATTGGATGCCTACTGTCCTGCTGGAGGGTTCATCTTTCAGTGTCATATCTTTTTGCCTTTTCATGCTATTCATGGGGTTCTCATGATGCTGAAGTAGCTTGTCATTTTTTTCTCCAGTGGACCACGTTTTGTTAGAACTCCCACTTTGACCCGTTCGTCTTGGGTGGCTCATGGTTTCACTGACAAGGCTGTGATCCATGTGATCATTTTGGTTAGTTTTTTTGTGATTGTGGTTTTCATTCTGTCTGTGCTCTGATGGATGAGGATAAGAGGCTTGTGCAGACTTCTCATAGGAGGGACCGGCTGTGGGGAACACAGAGTCTTATTCTGGTGGGCAGGGCCATGCTCAGTAAATCTTTAGTCCAATTTCCTGCTTATGGGTGGGGCTGTGTTCTCTCTCTGTAGTTTGGCCTGAGGCAGCCCAGTCCTAGAGTTTGGTGGGGGTAATTTTACATTCAGTTCAGTTGCTCAGTTGTGTCTAACTCTTTGCGACCCCATGGACTGCAGCACACCAGGCCTCCCTGTGCATCACCAACTCCTGGAGTTTACTCAGACTCATGTCCATCAAGTTGGTGATGCCATCCAACCATCTCATCCTCTGTCATTCCCTTCTCCTCCTGCCTTAAGTGTTTCCCTGCATCAGGGTCTTTTCCAGTGAGTCAGTTCTTCACATCAGGTGGCCAAAGTATTGGAGTTTCAGCTTCAGCATCAGTCCTTTCAATGAATATAGAGGACTGATCTCCTTTACGATTGACTAGTTTGATCTCTTTGCAGTCCAAGGGACTCTGAAGAGTCTTCTCCAACACCACAGTTCAAAAACATCAATTCTTCGGCACTCAGCTTTCTTCATAGTCTAACTCACACATCCATACGTGACTACTTGAAAAACCATAGCTTTGACTAGATGGACCTTTGTGGGCAAAGTAATGTCTCTGCTTTTTATTATGCTGTCTAGGTTGGTCATAACTTTTCTTCGAAGGAGCAAGTGTCTTTTAATTTCATGGCTTCAGTCACCATCTGCAGTGATTTTGGAGCCCCCCAAAATAAAGTCTGACACTTTTTCCACTGTTTCCCCATCTATTTGCCATGAAGTGATGGGACCAGATGACATGATCTTAATTTTACATTGGAACCCACATATTATATGTGTGAAAGAGTTTTCTTGAACATTGTTTACCTGTTTGGGCAATGTGTCCTTATAGTTTTGTTTTATTTCTTTATTTAAAAGCTGGTTGTAATTTACTAAGTTGATGCTATTTGAACTGCTATTAAGAAAGTTTGCTTGCTTGTACTTTAGATATTGGAAGAACTTTAGGACTTCCCAGGTGGCGCTAGTGGTAAAGAATCTGCTTGACAATGCAGGAGACACAAGAGTTTATTTTTTCCTTTTTTTCCTGTTTATGCTTGCTGCATTTTTTTTTTAGTAGAAGTATAGTTAATTTATAGTGATATATTAATTTCTGCTATACAACAAGGTGACTCAGTTATACAGATATATACATTCTTTTTAAATATATATATATTCTTTTCCATTATGGTATATCCCAGGAGATTGGATCTAGTTCCCTTGCTATGCACTAGGACATTGTTATTTATTCATTCTAAATGTAATATGCATGTAATAATGCATGCGTGCGTGAGTGCTAAGTTGCTTCAGTCAGGTCCAACTCTATGCAGCCCTATGGCACATATAGTTTATATCTACTAAGCCCAAACTCCCAGTCCTTCCCGCTCCCTCTACGCGCCCTCCTTGGCAACCATAGGTCCGTCCTCTATGTCTTTGAGCCTGTTCAGTTCAGTTCAGTTCAGCTCAGTCGTGTCTGACTCTTTACGACCCCATGAGTCACAGCACTCCAGGCCTCCTTGTCCATCACCAATTCC
>SJYX01005978.1:200984-389123 GCA_006410675.1 Oreotragus oreotragus
ATTCTTTGGCGCTCAGCTTTCTTCACAGTCCAACTTTCACATCCATACATGACTACTGGAAAAACCATAGCCTTGACTAGATGGACCTTTATTGGCAAAGTAATGTCTCTGCTTTTTAATATGCTATCTAGGTTGGTCATAACTTCCCTTCCAAGGAGTAAGCGTCTTTTAATTTCATGGCTGCAGTCATCATCTGCAGTGATTTTGGAGCCCCCAAAATAAAGTCTGACACTGTTTCCACTGTTTCCCCATCTATTTCCCATGAAGTGATGGGACCAGATGCCATGATCTTCGTTTTCTGAATGTTGAGCTTTAAGCCGACTTTTTCACTCTCCTCTTTCACTTTCATCAAGAGGCTTTTTACTTCCTCTTCACTTTCTGCCATTTGAACCTGTAAATAGTTCATTTGTGCCATGTTTTAGATTCAACATAGAAGTGATACTGTATATTTGTTTTTGTCTGTCGAACTTACTTCACTTAGTGTGATAATCTCCAGGCCCATCCATGTTGCTGCAAACGACATTATTACATTCTTTTTAATGGTTGAGTAGTATTCTGTTGTGTATATGTACCACATCATCTTTATCCATTCATCTGTCATTGGACATTTCGGTTGTTTTCTGGTCTTGGCTGTTGTGTGAATAGTACTGCTATGAGCACAAGGGTGCTTGAATCTTTTTGAATTATACTTTTGTCTGGGTATATGCCCATGGACTGGGATTGCTGGATTGTGGTAACTCTGTTTTTATTTTTTGAGGAACCTCTGTGCTGTTTTCCATAGTAGCTGCATGAACTTACATTCTTACTACAACAGTTTAGGAGGCTTCCATTTTCACCACACCCTCTCCAGAATTTGTTATTTTATAAACGTTTTAATGATGGCCATTCCTTTTTCCCCCCTAATGATGGCCGTTCTGACCAATGTGAGGTGATACTTCATTTTTTTAAAAAATCATTTTATTTGTATTTATTTGTTTGTGGCCATGCTGGGTCCTTGTTGCTGCTTGGGCTTTTCTCTAGTAGCGCAAAACAGGGGCTGCTCTCTAGTTGTGCTCGAGGGCTTCTCATTGTGGTGGCTTCTCATGTTGAGGAGCGTGGCCTCTAGGGCTCTTTGGCTTCAGGAGCTGAAGCTTCCAAGCTCAGTAGTTACTGCTCCTGGGCTCCAGAGTACAGGCTCCATAGTTGTGGTGAATGGGCTTAGTTGTTCAACATGCGGGATCTTCCCAGATCAGGGATCCAACCTGTCTCCTGCACGGCCCGGTGGATTCTTTACCCCTGAGCCACTGGGGAAGCCCTCAATGTAGTTTTGTTTTGCATTTCTCTAATAGTAATGTTTAACATCTTCTCATGTGCTTACTGCCCCTTTAGGTCGTCTTTGGGTTTCCCAGGTAGCTCAGTGGTAAAGAATCTGCCTCCCAAGCAGGAGACCCGAGTTTGATCCCCTGGAGAAGGAAATGGCAACACACTCCAATATTCTTGCCTGGAAAATCCCGCAAACAGGGGAGCCTGGCAGGTTATAATCCATGGGTCGCAAAGAGTTGGACAGGACTTAGCAACTAAACAGCAACAGCAGCATGTATTTTCTCCCTTCTGTAGGTGGTTTTTTCATTTTTTTTATGATTTCCTTTGCTAAGGAAAAGCTTTTAAGTTTCATTAGTTTCCATTTGTTTATTTTGTTTTTATTTCTATTGTCTTGGTAGACTGACCTAAGAAAAACTTGGTACGATTTATATTAGAGACTGTTTTCTCCATGCTCCCTTCTAGAAATTGTATGGCATTATGTATTATGTTTGTCTTTAAGCCATTTTGAGTTTATTTTTTTGCGTGATGTGAGGGTGTATCCCAATTTCATTGATTTACGTGCAGCTCCAACTTTCCCAATACCAGTTGCTAAAGAGACTGTCTTTTTCCCATTTTATATTCTTGACTCCTTGCTCGAAGATTCATTGATGTTAGGTGTGTGGGTTTATTTTTGGGCTGTCTGTTCTGTTCCATTGATCTGGATGTCTATTTTTGTGTCAATATCACATTGTTTTGATTACAGAGCTTTGTAGTATTGTGTGAAGTCTGGGAGAGTTATGTCTCCTGGTTTGTTTTTTTCCCCTCAGGATTCCTTTGGCAATTCTGGTTCTTTTATGGTTCCATGTGAATTTTTGGATAATTTATTCCAAATAATTTAGTTCTGCAAAAAATGTAATTTGCTAAGAATTGCATTCAATCTGTAAATTGTTTTGGGTAGCATTGTTGTTTTAACGATGCATATTTTCTCAGTTCAGGAGCATGGGACATCTTCTGATTTCTTTGAATTCTCTTTAATTTCCTTTATTGAAATGTTACAGTTCTTAGTGTATAAGTCTTTTGACTTTTTCGGTCAGGTTTATTCCTAGGTATTTTTATTTATTTGGTGTGATTTTGAAAAGTATTGTTTTTTAAACATTCCCGTTCTGATATTTCATTGTTAATGAGAAGAAATTTACACAACTAATTTCTAAATGTTAGTCTTATATCCTGCTGCTTTACTGAATTCATTTATAAGATCAAGTAGTTTTTGTGTGAAGGTCCTTAGGGTTTTCTATATATTGTATACCATGTCATGTGTATATAGTGACAGCTTTACCTCTTCCCTTCCAGTTTGCATACCTTTTCTTTCTTTCTTTTGTCTGCTTGCTGAGGCTTGGACTTCCCATACTATGTTGAGTAGAATTGGTAAGAGCTGGTGTCCTTGCCTTGTTCCAGATTTTAGTGGGAATGCTTTCAGGTTTTCACCATTGAGCTTTATATTGACTGACTGTCAGAAATAGCTTTTATTATGTGAGGATATATTCCCCTCTGTACTCACTTTGGTGAGAGGGTTTTTTTTTTAATTTAATCATTTAATTTTTGGCTTTGTTGGGTCTTCATTGCTGCATGGGCTTTTCTGTCGTTTCAGTGAGTGGAGGCTGCTCACTGTGGTTCATGGCCTTCTAATTGCAGTGGCTTCTCTTACTGGGGAGCATGGGTTAGAGGGTGTTCAGGCTGCACTGGACTGAGCGGTTGCAGCTCCTGGCCTCTGGAGGACAGGCCTCAGTAGTTGCGGTCCATAGGCCGGGTTGCTCTGCTGCCTGTGGGATCTTCCCAGGTCAGGGGTTGGACCTGTATCTCCTCTGTCGGCAGGTATATTCTTTACCGCTGAGCCACCAGGGAAGCCCCAGTGAGAGTTTTTGTCGTGAATGATATAAGTTTTCTCAAATGTTTTCTCTGTGTCTGTTGAAATGATTGTGTGGTTTTCAACATTTGTTTATGCGGTGTTTTACATTGGTTTGCATATGGTGAACCATCTTTGTTAACTTGGGATGAATCCTACTTGGTTGTGATACGTCATCTTTTTCAGCTGTTGTTGGATTCAGTTTGCTAATATTTTGTGGAGAAGTTCTGTGTCTATATTCATCAAGGATATTGACCTGTAATATAAAATTTTTTTGGCTATATTGGGTGTTTGTTGTGTGAATTTTTTTCTAGTAATGGCAAGCGGGGTCTGCTCTCTAAGTGGCGTGTAGAATCTTCATCAGGGATCAAACCCGTGTCATCTGCATTGGCAGGTGGATTCTTTACCCCCGAGCCACTAAGGAAGCCCTGTAATTTTCTTTTTTGATGGTGTCTTTGTCTGGGTTTTGCTATCAGGGAGATGGTACCTTCATAGAATGTCTTTGGGAGTCTCCTCTTCAATCTTTTGAAGGAATTTGAGAAGGATCAATATAAATTCTTCTTTGTATGTTTGGTAGAACTTGCCTATGAAGTCATGTGGTCCTGGACTTTTGTTTGTAGGGAGTTTTTTTTTGTTGTTGTTTTTTAAATTACAGATTTTATTTCACTTTTAGTGAGCAGTCTGTTCAAATTGTCTCTTCTTAGTTCGTTTTGGAGGGCTGTATGTTTCTATAAAGTTGTCTGTTTCTTCTAGGTTGTCAAATTTGTTGGCATATAATTGTTTGTAAATTTCTGTTAAGGTTTTTTGTACTTCTATGGTATGGATTGAGGTTTGTCTTTTTTCATTTCTTATTTTGTTTATTTGGGTTCTCTCTTCTCTTCTTGGTGAACCTGACCAGAGGTTTGTTAGTTTTATTTATTGTTTCAAAGCATGAACTCTTGGTGTCTTTTTTTTTTTTTTGGTTGCACCACTAGGATTGTGGGATCTTAGTTCCCCAACCACGGATCAAACCTAGGCTCTTGGCGGTGAAAGTGCAGAGTCTTAACCACTGGACCACTGGGCTTCATTCTGCCTTGGCTTCTCTTGTTGCGGTGCACAGGCTCTTTAGAATTCCCTTTCTCTTTTTTCAACCTCTATTATATTTATTTCCTCCTTTATCTTTGTTATTTCCTTCCTCCTGCTGACTTTGGGTTTTGTTTGTTCTTTTTTTCTAATTTTTTTAGGTGATAAGTTAGCTTGAGATTTTTCTTTTGTTTTTGAAGAATGCTTGCATCACTCTGAACTTCGCTCTGAGAATTGCTTTTGCTGCCTCCCATAGATTTTGTATGGTTGTGTTTTATTGTCATTTTTCTCAAGATATTAAAAAAAAATTTTTTTTTGGCTGTGCTGGATGTTTGTTGATACATGGGCCTTTCTTTGGTTTTGGGGAGCGGGGGCTACTCACCACTGTCTGTGCACGGGCTTCTCACTGCAGTGGCTTCCCTTGCGGAGCATGGGCTCTCGGTGCGTGGGTTTCGTAGCTGTGGTATATGTGGGCTCAGTGGTTGCACCTCCTGGGCTCTAGAGCACAGGCTCGATAGTTGGGGCGCACGGTGTTCGTTGCTCCCTGGTATGTGAGATCTTCCCAGATCAGGGATCAAACCAATGTCTCCTGCATTGGCAAGCGGATTCTTTACCACTGAGTCGGCAGGAAAGCCCCTCGTAATTTTGATTTGCATTTCTGCAATAATTCAAATTGTTATTCTTAATGACGAGTAGTCTTCCCCAGTGATGAAGGACATTCCATTCTGAGGAAGCCTATCCTGTTCTTGATGGTATTTTATATTCACTTAGTTAACATTTGAAGGCTGTACTGTGCTGTTTTATGTTATGTGCTAAGAATAATTTGTCAGCAAGATAAGAGCTTGTATTTATATATGTATTTGGATGGACAAACACAAACTGACACTTTCAAATAAGAATGCTATGAAAACCAGAAAATGGTAATTTGATAGTAACTATATACTTGAGTTATAAAACGTTAGTTGCTCAATTTTAGAAGTAATGTGAATATTTTGTCTCTTGCCTGTAAGAACTTGCAGTGTGAACTGAGTATGCCACATAGCTTTCTTTAGATACTAAAAATTTAATCTTCTGAAGCAATCTGGAAGTCTCAATATAGTTAAATGTGTAAACCAAGCAAAAGATCTGGAAATAGATTTTTCTTAACAGTTAAGAATTTTATTACATAATTGTACCATATAATGCATTTTAGAGGATAACATTGTTATTAATGCTATAGTTTGCAGTATTATGTAGACTGGATTTAAAAATTTCTCATTAGTTACCATTGTGGGAGACCAAACGAAATCAATCTTATGTGAAAAATGTTTTAATGTTGAGTTCTTTTGAAAAACATGATGAAAATGAAACATTTACAACAGTGTATCTTTATATACAAGATTTGTGGATGATTACCGATGTGTTTACTGGTCTTTGTAAAAGTTTCCTGGTTGTCACTGTAGGGAAATTATCTCTCGGTTCAGTAGCTCAGTCGTGTCTGACACTTTGCAACCCCATGGACTGCAGCACACCAGGCCTCCCTATCTGTCATCAGCTCCCAGAGTTTACTCAGACTCATGTCCATCAAGTCAGTAATGCCATCCAACCATCTCATCCTCTGTCGTCCCCTTCTCCCACCTTCAATCTTTGCCAGCATCAGGGTCTTTTCCAGTGAGTCATTTCTTTGCATCAGGTGGCCAAAGTATTATTGGCGTTTCAGCTTCAGCATCAGTCCTTCCAATGAATAGTCAGGACTAATTTCCTTTAGGATTGACTGGTTGGATGTCCTTGCAGTCCAAAAGACTCTCAAAAGTCTTCTCCAACGCTGCAGTTCAAAAGCATAGATTATTTGGCTTCAGCTTTTTTTATGGTCCAACTCTCACATCCATACATGACTACTGGAAAAACCATAGCTTTGATTATAGGGACATTTGTCAGCAAAGTGATGTCTCTGCTTGTTAATATTTTGTCTGGGTTTATCATAGCTTTTCTTCCAAGGAGCAGGGGTCTTTTAGTTTCATGGCTGCAGTCACTGTCTGCAGTGATTTTGGAATCCAAGAAAATAAAGTCTGTCATTGTTTTCATTTTTCTTCCATCTATTTGTTATTAAATGATGGGATTGGATGCCATGATCTTAGTTTTTTGAATGTTGAGTTTTAAGCTAGCTTTTTCACTCTCCTCTTTCACCTTCATCAAAAAGCTCTTGAGTTCCTCTTTACTTTCTGCCATTAGGGTGATGTCATCTGCATATCTGAAGTTATCAATAATTTTCACAGCAGTCTTGACTGCAGCTTGTGCTTCATCCAGCCCAGCATTTCACATGATGTACTCTGCATATAAGTTAAATAAGCATGGTGACAACATACAGCCTTGACGTTCTCCTTTCCCGATTTGGAACCAGCCCGTTGTTCCGTGTCCGGTTCTTAGTGTTGCTTCTTGACCTGCATACAGGTTTCTCAGGAGGCAGATAAGGTGGTCTGGTATTCCCATCTCTTGAAGAATTTTTCACAGTTTATTGTGATCCACACAGTCAAAGGCTTTGGTGCGGTCAATGAAGCAGAAGTAGATGCTTTTCTGAATTCTCTTGCTTTTTCTTTGATCCAGGGGTGTTGGTGATTTGGTTTGTCTGCCTTTTCTAAATCCAGCTTGTACATCTGGAAGTTCTTGGTTCGTGTACTGTTGAAGCCTAGCTTGAAGGATTTTGAGCATTACCTTGCTGTCAGGTGAAATGAGTGCAATTGTACAGTAGTTTGAGGATTCTTTGGCATTGACCTTCCTTGGGATTGGAATGAAAACTGACCATTTCCCGTTCTGTGGGCACTGCTGAGTGTAAGTTAATGAGTCAGAAATCATTATTTTAGGGGACTTTGCTGGTTGCCCAGTGGTTAAGACTCTGCTTCCACTGGGGTGCATGGGTTCAGTACCTGGTTGGGGAACCTGGATCCTGAATGCAGTGGGGGCATAGCCAAAAAAGAAAAATCATAATTTTTTGGACAGATTGGCTACTGGTGTTTCACAGAGCTACTGTTAAGGCTCATTAGAGCTGTTTCTCGGACTTTGTGAACCCATAGTTGCACATTTTACGTTGGAACCCATATATTCTATGTATGGAAGAGTTTTCTTGAACATTGTTTATCCCTTTGTTCTATATGTCCTTATAGTTTCTTTTTATTTAAAAACTGATTGTAAGGTACTAAACTGATTGTGTTCTAGCTGTTTAAAAAAAAGTTGCTGGCTTGCACTTTCTGAGATGTTGGAATATCTTTAAGTTTTGTTTTAATTTTTTTGTTTATGCTTCCTTTTTTTTTTTTTTAGTAGAAATATAGTTGATTTAACATGTTGTTAACTTCTGTTATGCAGCAAGGTGACTCAGTGATAGACATATATTCATTCTTTTATATATATATGTAAATTTCCATTTTCTTTTCTATTATGGTATACAGGAGATTGGATCTAGTTCCCTGTGCTATGCACCAGGATGTTGTTTATTTATTCTAAATGTAATAGTTTATATCTGCTACCCCCAAACTCCTAGTCCATCCCTTGTCATCCTCCCACGTGCCCACTTGGCAACCACAAGTCTGTTCTCTGAGCCTGTTTCTGTTTTGTAGATAGGTCCATTTGTGCTATATTTAATTTATTTTCCTCCTCACTATATATATATTATTGAAGTATAGTTGACTTGCAGTGTTTCAGGTGCACACCAGGGTGATTCAGTTGTACATATACACGTATTATTTTTGAAATTATTTTCCATTATAGGTTATTAAAAGATATTGATTATAGTTCCCTATGCTATACAGTAAACCTTTGTTGCTTGTTGCATATCTGTTTTTGAATTAGAAAGCTAGCATTCTGTTAATACTAAGTCAAACAAGTGGAATCAGAATGTCATGAGTTTTTTAGGCAAAAGTTCGTACGTTTTCTAAAACATATAAATATTGGAAAGCTTTTCTTGATAAAGACTTAAAGAACATTAAAAAAAAAGAGATGGAGAAATTCGAAAGCATAAACTAAATGAGATGGGAGCACTGAATATGAGATAGAAAAAGTGAAGCGAACTAGGTAAGAGTGAAAGATCGTCATATAGTCCAGTGGTTTAAATGTGCCTGCTTATTAGAGACACATCCGGATCTCTGGAGGGAAAAGCAATACCTGGGCATTTGTATGTTTTAAAAAATTTGAAGATAATTCTGATATGCATCTATGTGGATTTTTAAAAAATGATTACATTTTTTCCTATTGTACCTTTGATACAGAGTTCTATTATTTTTCTGTTGACCGCCTCTGACACAATGGTATAAGTGAGTAATAATTACATAATTACAGTAGTAAAAGGTATTTATCAGTTTTCACAGTAGTTAGAAAACATAAAAATAAAAGATAATTACAGTTGCAAGCAATAATGGGAACATGATTAAGTTAACAATATAAAATAACTACATAGCTTGTGTGGTCAAGCTCAGTGATACGGTAAGTGGAAGTACATACAAGCACATGTTTTCATCCACCCAGCCAGTCTGTGTCTTTTGGTTGTTGCATTTAATCCATTTACATTTACGGTAATTATCCATATGTATGATCCTATTACTGTTTTCTTAATTGTTTTGGGTTTGTTTTCTTCTCTTGTGTTTCTTGCCTTTAGCATTTGTTGTAAATCTGGTTTGGTGGTGCTGAATTCTCTTAACTTTTACTTGTTTGGAAAGCTTTTGATTTCTCCATCAAATTTGAATGAGAGTCTTGCTGGGTAGAGTATTCTTGGTATAGCTTCTTCCCTTTTCATCATTTTAATATATTGTCCTTTTGGCTTGTAGGGTTTCTGTTGAGAATTCAGCTGATCGCCCAATGGGAGTTCCCTTTTATATTTTTTTGTCCTTTTTCCCATCGCTTTTAATATATTCCACTTCTAGTTCAGTTACTCAGTCATGTCTGACTCTTTGTGACCCCATGAACTGCAACACGCCAGGCCTCCCTGTCCATCAGGAACTCCCAGAGTTTACCCAAGCTCATGTCCATTGAGTCGGGGATGCCATCTAACCATCTCGTCCTCTGGGATCCCCTTCTCCTCCTGCCCTCAATCTTTCCCAGCATCAGGGTCTTTTCAAATAAGTCAGCTCTTCGCATCAGGTGGCCAAAACATTGGAGTTTCAGCTTCAACATCAGTCCTTCCAATGAGCACTCAGGACTGATTTCCTTTAATTGGACTGGTTGGATCTCCTTGCAGCCCAAGGGACTTGCAAGAGTCTTCTCCAACACTACAGTTCCAAAGCATCAATTCTTCTTAATATATTACCTTTGTCTTTAATTTTTGTCGGTTTGATTCCCGTGTGTGATCATGCACACTGCTGGCCCACATCTCTGCAGGTGGCCTTCCGGCACACAGTAGTCCTGCTTCAGTCGCTAGTCTCTGCTCCATCTTCTGGACCTTAGTGTGCACAGAACTTTGTTTGTGGCCCAAGACTGAAGTCTCTGTTTCCCGCAGTCTGTGGAAGGCCTGTGATCAAATCCCGCTGGCCATCAAGGCCAGATTCCCTGGGGATTCCCAGGATTTGAGTGCCATATTTTAGATACCACATGTAAGTTCTATCTCATATGGTATTTGTCTTTCTCTGTCTGACCTCGTTTAATGTGAAAATCTCTCATTGTATCCATGTTGCTGCAAATGGCATTATTTTGCTCTTTTCTATGGCTGAGTGGTATTCCATTGCATATGGATGCATATCTTCTTCACCTGTTCATGTATCGATGGGCAGTCAGGCTCTTTCCGAGTCTTGGCTGCTGTCTGCGCCTCAGGATGCAGGCGTCTTTAGTCTGGATGTCACCCAGGCGTGGGATTTGATCCCCTCAACTCTGGTGTCAGTGTTTGAGGAACCTCCCTACTGTTTCTTTAGTGGCTGCATCAACGTACACTCCCACCAACAGTGTGGGAGGCTTCTGTTTCCTCCACACCCTCTCTAGCATTATTTATTTGGAGACTTTTAAACAGAATAATCTCTGTGCCTGTTTCCTTTTGGCTGTGCTGGCTCTTGGCTGTCTGCAGGCTTTCTCTAGCTGTGGAGTGTGGGGGCTACTCTTCGTTGTGGTGCACAGGCTTCTCGTCATGGTTTTGCCTCTCCTGTTGCCGGCTCCGGGGTGAGTGGGCTCAGTAGTTGGCGGTGCATGTGCTTAGCTGCATGTGGGGTCTTCCTGGACCAGGGATCGAACTGGCGTCCTCTGCATTGTGAGGTGGATTCCCATCCACTGTATCACAAGGGAAATCCTATTTGTAGGCTTTTTAATGATGGCCATTCACACATCTCTGGTGTGAGATGGTACCTCCTTGTAGTTTTGATTTCTTTAATAATTAGTGATGTTGAGCATCTTTTCATATGCCTACTGGCCGTCTGTGTGTCTTCTTTGGAGAAATGTCTATTAAGGTGTGCCCATTTGTTTTTTTTTTTTAATTGACTTGACTTTTGTTGTTGAGTTGTATGAACTGTTTGTATATTTTGGAGATAAATTCCTTGTTGGTTGCATCATTGTAAATATTTCTGTAGAGTTTCTATTTATTTTTTTTTATGATTTACTTTGCTGGGCAAAAGCTTTTAAGTTTGATTTGGTCTCATTTGTCTATTTTTGGTTTTATTTCTGTTACCTTGGTGAAAGTGAAAATGTTAATTGCTCAGTCGTGTCCAACTCTTTGCCACCCCATGGACTGTAGCCCTCCAGGCTCCTCTGTCCATGGCATTCTCCCGGCAGGAATACTGGAGCGGGTTGCCATTTCCTCTTCTAGGGAGTATTCCCAATTTAAGGATTGAACCTGGGTCTCCAGGATTGTTTGCCACCAGGAAGCCTTGGTAGATTAAGAAAACATTGTTACAGTTTATGTCAGAGAATGTTTTGCCTATGCTCTCTTCTAGAAGTTTTATGGTGTCCTCAGTTACATTTAAGTCTTAGCTGTCTCGAGTTTATTTTTGTGCATGATGTGTCGCTGTGTCCTAACCTCATTGATTTACGGCTCCAACCTTTCCAGTACCGCTTGCTGAAGAGACTTTTTCCCATTTTATATTCTTACATCCTTGGTCGAAGATCGGTTGACCAGTCTTCGTGTGTGGGTTTATTTCTGGGCTCTGTTTTGTTCCGTTGATGTGGATGCCTGTTTTTGTACCAATANCTTTTACTTGTTTGGAAAGCTTTTGATTTCTCCATCAAATTTGAATGAGAGTCTTGCTGGGTAGAGTATTCTTGGTATAGCTTCTTCCCTTTTCATCATTTTAATATATTGTCCTTTTGGCTTGTAGGGTTTCTGTTGAGAATTCAGCTGATCGCCCAATGGGAGTTCCCTTTTATATTTTTTTGTCCTTTTTCCCATCGCTTTTAATATATTCCACTTCTAGTTCAGTTACTCAGTCATGTCTGACTCTTTGTGACCCCATGAACTGCAACACGCCAGGCCTCCCTGTCCATCAGGAACTCCCAGAGTTTACCCAAGCTCATGTCCATTGAGTCGGGGATGCCATCTAACCATCTCGTCCTCTGGGATCCCCTTCTCCTCCTGCCCTCAATCTTTCCCAGCATCAGGGTCTTTTCAAATAAGTCAGCTCTTCGCATCAGGTGGCCAAAACATTGGAGTTTCAGCTTCAACATCAGTCCTTCCAATGAGCACTCAGGACTGATTTCCTTTAATTGGACTGGTTGGATCTCCTTGCAGCCCAAGGGACTTGCAAGAGTCTTCTCCAACACTACAGTTCCAAAGCATCAATTCTTCTTAATATATTACCTTTGTCTTTAATTTTTGTCGGTTTGATTCCCGTGTGTGATCATGCACACTGCTGGCCCACATCTCTGCAGGTGGCCTTCCGGCACACAGTAGTCCTGCTTCAGTCGCTAGTCTCTGCTCCATCTTCTGGACCTTAGTGTGCACAGAACTTTGTTTGTGGCCCAAGACTGAAGTCTCTGTTTCCCGCAGTCTGTGGAAGGCCTGTGATCAAATCCCGCTGGCCATCAAGGCCAGATTCCCTGGGGATTCCCAGGATTTGAGTGCCATATTTTAGATACCACATGTAAGTTCTATCTCATATGGTATTTGTCTTTCTCTGTCTGACCTCGTTTAATGTGAAAATCTCTCATTGTATCCATGTTGCTGCAAATGGCATTATTTTGCTCTTTTCTATGGCTGAGTGGTATTCCATTGCATATGGATGCATATCTTCTTCACCTGTTCATGTATCGATGGGCAGTCAGGCTCTTTCCGAGTCTTGGCTGCTGTCTGCGCCTCAGGATGCAGGCGTCTTTAGTCTGGATGTCACCCAGGCGTGGGATTTGATCCCCTCAACTCTGGTGTCAGTGTTTGAGGAACCTCCCTACTGTTTCTTTAGTGGCTGCATCAACGTACACTCCCACCAACAGTGTGGGAGGCTTCTGTTTCCTCCACACCCTCTCTAGCATTATTTATTTGGAGACTTTTAAACAGAATAATCTCTGTGCCTGTTTCCTTTTGGCTGTGCTGGCTCTTGGCTGTCTGCAGGCTTTCTCTAGCTGTGGAGTGTGGGGGCTACTCTTCGTTGTGGTGCACAGGCTTCTCGTCATGGTTTTGCCTCTCCTGTTGCCGGCTCCGGGGTGAGTGGGCTCAGTAGTTGGCGGTGCATGTGCTTAGCTGCATGTGGGGTCTTCCTGGACCAGGGATCGAACTGGCGTCCTCTGCATTGTGAGGTGGATTCCCATCCACTGTATCACAAGGGAAATCCTATTTGTAGGCTTTTTAATGATGGCCATTCACACATCTCTGGTGTGAGATGGTACCTCCTTGTAGTTTTGATTTCTTTAATAATTAGTGATGTTGAGCATCTTTTCATATGCCTACTGGCCGTCTGTGTGTCTTCTTTGGAGAAATGTCTATTAAGGTGTGCCCATTTGTTTTTTTTTTTTAATTGACTTGACTTTTGTTGTTGAGTTGTATGAACTGTTTGTATATTTTGGAGATAAATTCCTTGTTGGTTGCATCATTGTAAATATTTCTGTAGAGTTTCTATTTATTTTTTTTTATGATTTACTTTGCTGGGCAAAAGCTTTTAAGTTTGATTTGGTCTCATTTGTCTATTTTTGGTTTTATTTCTGTTACCTTGGTGAAAGTGAAAATGTTAATTGCTCAGTCGTGTCCAACTCTTTGCCACCCCATGGACTGTAGCCCTCCAGGCTCCTCTGTCCATGGCATTCTCCCGGCAGGAATACTGGAGCGGGTTGCCATTTCCTCTTCTAGGGAGTATTCCCAATTTAAGGATTGAACCTGGGTCTCCAGGATTGTTTGCCACCAGGAAGCCTTGGTAGATTAAGAAAACATTGTTACAGTTTATGTCAGAGAATGTTTTGCCTATGCTCTCTTCTAGAAGTTTTATGGTGTCCTCAGTTACATTTAAGTCTTAGCTGTCTCGAGTTTATTTTTGTGCATGATGTGTCGCTGTGTCCTAACCTCATTGATTTACGGCTCCAACCTTTCCAGTACCGCTTGCTGAAGAGACTTTTTCCCATTTTATATTCTTACATCCTTGGTCGAAGATCGGTTGACCAGTCTTCGTGTGTGGGTTTATTTCTGGGCTCTGTTTTGTTCCGTTGATGTGGATGCCTGTTTTTGTACCAATACCACATTGATTTGATTACTGTAGCTTTGTAGAGTTGCGTGAGTTCTGGGATACTTATGTCTCTTGATTCCCCACTCCCCCCAAGGATTCCTTTGGCAATTCTGTCTTTTATGGTTCCATATGAATTTTTGGATTATTTATTCTAGTTCTGCAAAAAATATCATGGGTAATTTGATAGGGATTCATTCAACATGTAGATTGCTTTGAGTAGTATCACCATTTTAACAGTATTCATTCTTCCAATCCAAGAGCATAGGATATCTTTCCATTTCTCTTAATTTCCTTTATTAATTTTTTATAGCTCTCAGTCTTTCACTTCTGTGATCAGGTTTATTCCTAGGTTTTTTCTTTTTAGTGTGATTTTAAAAGAAACTTTTTTTTTACATCCCCTTTCTGATATTTTGTTGGTAGTGTGAAGAAATTTACACAACTGATTTCTGCATGTTAATCTCTACTACTTCGCTGTATTCATTTATAAGGTCTGGTAATTTTTGTGTGAAGTCCTTAGGGTTTTCTATATATTGTATCATGTCATCTGCATATATCCACAACTTTACCTCTTCCCTTCCAATTTGGACACCTTTTATTTCTTTCTCTTTGATTGCTGAGGCTAGGACTTCTAATACTGTGTTGAATAGAAGTGGTAAGAATGGGCACTTTTTTGTCTTATTCCAGATTTTAGTGGGAATGCTTTCAGGTTTTCACCATTGAGCATCATGTTGACAATGGGTTTGTCAGAAATGGCTTTTATTATATTGAGATTTGTTCCTCTGCACTCAATGTTGATTAGAGTTTTTATCACGAATGAATGTTGAATTTTGTCAAATGCCTTTTCTGCATCTTGAGATAATCATGTGGTTTTTTACTTTGCTTTTGTTTATGTGGCATATTGCATTGATTACTTTGCATATGTTGAACAATTCTTGTGGATGTGGGATGCGTCCCACTTGGTCATAGTGTGTGATCTTTCATGTGTTGTTGGATTCAGTTGCTGTCTTGTTGAAATTTTTCTCGTCTGTATTCATCAAAGATATTGGCATGTGATTTTCTTTTGTGATATCTTTTTTTTGGGGTTTGCGCTCGGGGTGATGGGGGCTTCTTAGAATGTCTTTGGGAGCCTCCCCTCTTCTGTCTTTTGGAAGAATTTGAGAAAGATTGGTATAAGTTCTTTTAGGTTTGATACAGTTTACCTGTGATGCCACCTGGGCCTGGACTTTTCTTTGTAGGGAGGGTTTTTTTTTTTTAAAGATTCTATTTCACTTCTAGTGATCAATTGGCTCAAATTATTCTTGATTCGGTTTTGTTGGGCTATATAGTTCCTAGAAAGTTGTCTATTTCTCCTAGGTTGTCACATCAAATTATGAACATATAATTGTTNTTTTTTTTTTTAAAGATTCTATTTCACTTCTAGTGATCAATTGGCTCAAATTATTCTTGATTCGGTTTTGTTGGGCTATATAGTTCCTAGAAAGTTGTCTATTTCTCCTAGGTTGTCACATCAAATTATGAACATATAATTGTTCATAGAATTGTCTTCCAGTTCTTTTGTATTCCTGCAGTATGGGTTGAGATTTCTCCTTTTTCATTTTTAATTTTACTTGTGTTCTGTCTCTTCTTGGTGAACATGGCCAGAGGTTTGTCACGTTTTTTTTTTAACCCTTTCAAAGAGCCAGCTCTTGGTTTCCCTTCTGTTTTGCTTTTGTTTGGTTGCACTGTTCTGATTGTGGGATCTTAGCTCCCCAACCAGGGGTCAGCCCGGGCCCGTAAAAGTGTGCTGTCCTATCCACTGGGCTGCCGGTGAATTCCCTGTTTTTCAAACCTCTATTTTATTCATTTACTCTCTGATCTTTATTTCCTTCCTTCTGGTGACTTTGGATTTTGTTTGTTTTTCTAATTCTTTTAGGTGATAGGTCATTTATTTGAGATTTTTCTTCTTTTTAAACTGAGAAAGGCCTATATCGCTATGAACGTCTCTTTAAGAACTGAGGCATGGTATAAATTTTGTATGGTTGTGTTTTCATTGTTGTGTTTTCAAGGTAATTTTATCATTTCCTTTTTGATTTCTTTGTTGACCCTTCGGCTTTTTAGTAGCACATACTTTAGTCTCGATGCAATTGTTTATTTCTCATTTCTCTTCTCATGGTGAATTTCTATTAATATTTTCTCATTTGTTTTACTTTGGTGGATTTCTATTAATAGTTTCATGCCATTGTGATCAGAGAAGATGCTTGAAATAATTTCTTTTAAATGTTGAGATTTTCTGCCCTAGTATGTGGTCAAACCTAGAGAGGGTTCCATGTGAACTTGAAAACTGTGATCTGGGTGTTTTGGGATGTAATGTCTTGAAAAATAGCAATTAAGTCTAGCTTTTCTATTATATCATTTTTGATTTCTATTGCCTTCTTGATTTTCTGACTAGAGGATCTGTTCATTGATGTATGTGGTGTGTTTAAGTCTCCTATCATATTCCCATTAATTTCTCCCTTTATATCTGTTAGTATTTGTTCTATGTATTTGGGTGAGCTCCTATATTGGTGCATGGAGAAGGAAATGGCAACACTCCAGTATTCTTGCCTGGAGAATCCCATGGACAGAGGAGCCTGGCAGGCCACGGTCCATAGGGTTGCAGAGAGTCGGACACCACTGAAGTGACTAAGCACACATGCATATTAGGTGCATATATGCTGATGGATGTAAAATCTTGTATTGATCCTTTTACCATTATATAGTGTCCTGCTTTATGGCCTTTGCCTTTAAGTCTGTTTTGTCTGATATGAATACTGACTCCCCTTTTCTTGCATTTCCGTTTGCCCGAAATGTCTTTCTTAGTCCTCTCACTCTCAATCTGCGTGTGTCCTTTGCCCTAAGGTAAGTCTGTTTCAGGCAGCAAAGCTCTTGTTTTTTTATCCAGTCTGCTACTTAATGTCTTTTGATTGGAGCGGTCACTTCATTGACATTTAGGTAATTAATGATACATATATATTTATTGCCATTTTAAGCCTTGTTTTCCAATTGGTTCTTTGTTCCATTTTTCTTTTTCTTTCTTTTTTTTGTTTCACTTCCTTTTATTTTATGCTTATGTTCTCTTCTTCTTGGCTTTTGTGAATCTGTTGTATATTTTGATTTGTGGTTGTCCTGTTAACCCCCTCCAGTTCTCTTGCCTGGAAAATCCCAGGGATGGAGGAGCCTGGTGGGCTAACAGTCAGGCCCGACTGAGCGACTTCACTTTCACTTTTCACTTTCCTGTATTGGAGAAAGAACTGGCAACCACTCCAGTGTTCTTGCCTGGAGAATCCCAGGGACGGGGGGAGCCTGGTGGGCTGCCATCTATGGGGTCACACAGAGTCAGACACGACTGAAGTGACTTAGCAGCAGCAGCAGCAACCCTTTCCTACTTGCTTCGTTTAGACTGATAGTCGTACAGGCCTGACCACATTCTAAAAAAAAATGTATTTCTTACTCTCCTTCCCTGCATTTTATGACTTTGTCTTTTATCTTCATCTTTATCCTTTTGCTGTTCCTTATGTTTATCATCACTTTCTCAAATAGGATTTTTTTTTCTTTTTGATCGTATACTGGCTAATTTAAGTGACTGACTTTCCAGTTGTTGATCTTTCTATATATTCTTGCTTCTTTCCTGTATGCTGCTGCTAAGTCGCTGACTAAGTGTCTGACTCTATGCGACCCCATGGACGGCAGCCCACCAGGCTACCCCGTCCCTGGGATCTTCCAGGCAAGAGTTCTTGAGTGGGGTGCCATTGCCTTCTCCGTCTTTCCTGTATAGAGAAGACTTTTTCGTATTTCTTTTGTATGATAATAGGCTTAGTATTGCTGTGTTCTTTTACTTTTTGCTTGCCTGATAAATTGTTTATTTTTCATCCTGTTCTAAATGATTTTGCTTGGTGGAATATTGTAGGTTGCAGATTTTTGCTTTTCAAGACTTTGAATATATTTTGCCACTCTCTTCTGGCCTGCAGTGTTTCTAGGGGTTTCCCTGTAATTAACTCCTTGCTTTTTCTCTTGCCATTTTTAGAATCCTGTCTTTAACTTTTGCCATTCTTATTTTCATGTGTCTTAGTGTAGGTATGGGTTCATCTTGTTTGGGACTGTCTGTGCTTCTCAAATGTTCTTTAGGTTTGGGATGTTTTCAGCCATAATTTCTTTAAATACATTTTCAGTCCCCTTTTCTCTTTCTTCTCCTTCTAGAATCCATATTATGCATAGATTTAGTTTATATTATCCCATAGGCCTCTTATGTCGCTTTCACTTAAAAAATTTAGTTTTCTGTCTACTCTTTCGGTAATTTCCAGTGTTCTTTCAGATCACTTATTCTTCCTTCTGCATTATTCATTCTGCTGTTCATTACCTTGAGCTCAGCTTTCTCCTTCAGTTCCATCGCTGAAGGAGCCCCATAGACTGCAGCCCCATAGACTGCAGCACACCAGGCCCCATAGACTGCAGCACACCAGGCTTCCCTGTCCTTCACCAACTTCCAGAGCTCGCTCAGACTCATGTCCATCGAGTCAGTGATGCCATCCAGCCATCTCATCTTCTGCCTTCCCCTTCTCTTCCTGCTTTCAATCTTTCCCAGCATCAGGAGCTTTTCCAATGAGTCAGTTCTTTGCATCAGGTGGCCAAAATATTGGAGTTTCAGCTTCAACATCATTCCTTCCAATGAATATTCAGGACTGATTTCCTTTAGGATTGACTGGTTTGATCTCCCTGCAGTCCAAGGGATTCTCAAGAGTCTTCTCCAACACCATAGTTCAAAAGCATCAGTTTTTCAGGATTCAGCTTTCTTTATAGTCCAACTTTCACATCCATACATGACTACTGGAAAAACCATTGCTTTGACTATCAGGACCTTTGTCTGCAAAGTAATATCTCTGCTTTTTAATATACTGTCTAGGTTGGTCACAGCTTTTTTTCTAAGGAGCAGGCGTCTTTTAATTTCATGGCTGCAATCACCATCTGCAGTGATTTTGGAGCCCCCCAAAATAGTTTCTCACTATTTCCATTGTTTCCCCGTCTATTGGCCATGAAGTGATGGGACTGGATGCCATGATCTTAGTTTTCTGAATGTTGAGTTTTAAGCCAACTTTTTCACTCTCCTCTTTCACTTTCATCAAGAGGCACTTAAGTTCTTCTTCGCTTTTCTGCCAGAAGCATGGTGTCATCTGCGTATCTGACGTTATTGATATTTCTCCCAGCAATCTTGATTCCAGCTTGTGCTTCATCCCCCTGCCCAGCATTTCACATGATATACTCTGCATAGACGTTAAATAAGCAGGGTGACAATATACAGCCTTGACATATTCCGTTCCCAATTTGGAACCAGTCTGTTTTTCCATGTCCAGTTCTAACTGTTGCCTCTTGACCTGCTTACAGATTTCTCATCAGGCAGATAAGGTGGTCTGGTATTCATATGTCTTTAAGAATTTTCCACAGGCTGTTGTAATCCACATGTTCAAAGGCTTTGGTGTAGTCAATAAAACAGAAGTAGATATTTTTCTGGAATTCTTTTGCTTTTCTGATGATCCAACGAATGTTGGCAGTTTGATCACTGGTTCCTTTGCCTTTTCTAAAACCAGCTTGAACATCTGGAAGTTCATGGTTCCCATACTATTGAAGACTGGCTTGGAGAATTTTGAGCATTACTTTACTAGCATGTGAGATGAGTGCAATTGTATGGTAGTTTGAGCATTCTTTGGCATTGCCTTTCTTAGGGATTGGCATGAAAATGGACCTTTTCCAGTCCTGCGGCCACTGCTGAGTTTCCCAAATTTGCTGGCAGATTGAGTGCAGCACTTTCACAGCATCATCTTTCAGGATTTGAAATAACTCAACTGGAATTCCATCACCTTCACTAGCTTTGTTTGTAGTGATGGTTCCTAAGGCCCACTTAACTTCACATTCCCAGATGTCTGGCTCTAGGTGGGTGATCACACCATAGTGGTTATTTGGATCATCAAGATCTTTTTTGTATAGTTCTTAATATCTTTTGCTTCTGTTAGGTCCATACTGTTTCTGTCTTTTATTGACCCCATCNGGTTCCTAAGGCCCACTTAACTTCACATTCCCAGATGTCTGGCTCTAGGTGGGTGATCACACCATAGTGGTTATTTGGATCATCAAGATCTTTTTTGTATAGTTCTTAATATCTTTTGCTTCTGTTAGGTCCATACTGTTTCTGTCTTTTATTGACCCCATCTTTGCATGAAATGTTCCCTTGGTATCTCTAATTTTCTGGAAGAGATCTCTAGTCTTTCCCATTCTGTTCTTTTCCTCTACTTTTTGCATTGATCACTGAGGAAGGCTTTCTTATCTCTATTGCTATTCTTTGGTTAAAATGGTTGTCTGAGGGGAAGTGAAGTGAAGTGGAAAATTCTGAAAGAGATGGGAATACCAGACCACCTAACTAGCCTCTTGAGAAATCTGTATGCAGATCAGGAAGCAACAGTTAGACTTGGACATGGAACAACAGACTGGTTCCATTAGGAAAAGGAGTACGTCAAGGTTGTCTATTGTCACCCTGCTTATTTAACTTATATGCAGAGTACATCAGGAGAAATGCTGGGCTGGAAGAAGCACAAGCTGGAATCAAGATTGCCGGGAGAAATATCAGTAACTTCAGATATGCAGATGACACCACCCTTATGGCAGAAAGTGAAAAGAAGCTAAAAAGCCTCTTGATGAAAGTGAAAGAGGAGAGCGAAAAAGTTGGCTTAAAGCTCAACATTCAGAAAACGAAGATCATGGCATCCGGTCCCATCACTTCATGGGAAATAGATGGGGAAACAGTGTCAGACTTTATCTTTTTGGGCTCCAAAATCACTGCAGATGGTGACTGCAGCCATGAAATTAGAAGACGCTTACTCCTTGGAAGAAAAGTTATGACCAACCTAGATAGTATATTCAAAAGCAGAGACATTACTTTGCCGACTAAGGTCCGTCTAGTCAAGGCTAAGGTTTTTCCTGTGGTCATGTATGGATGAGAGAGTTGGACTGTGAAGAAGGCAGAGCGCTGAAGAATTGATACTTTGGAACTGTGGTGTTGGAGAAGACTCTTGAGAGTCCCTTGGACTGCAAGGAGATCCAACCAGTCCATTCTGAAGGAGATCAACCCTGAGATTTGTTTGGAAGGAATGATGCTAAAGCTGAAACTCCAGTACTTTGGCCACCTCATGTGAAGAGTNAAGGAGATCCAACCAGTCCATTGTGAAGGAGATCAACCCTGGGATTTCTTTGGAAGGAATGATGCTAAAGCTGAAACTCCAGTACTTTGGCCACCTCATGTGAAGAGTTGACTCATTGGAAAAGACTCTGATGCTGGGAGGGATTGGGGGCAGGAGGAGAAGGGGACGACAGAGGATGAGATGGCTGGATGGCATCACGAACTAGATGGACATGAGTCTGAGTGAACTCCGGGAGATGGTGATGAACAGGGAGGCCTGGCGTGCTGCGATTCATGGGGTTGCAAAGAGTCGGACATGACTGAGCGACTGAAGTGAAGTGAAGTGTAGTCACTGAGTGTCCAACTCTTTGCAACTCTTTGGGCAGTAGCCTACCAGGCTCAGCCGTCCATGGGATTTTCCAGGCAAGAATACTGGAGTGGGCTGCCATTTCCTTCTCCAGGGGATCTTCCCAATTCAGGGATTGAACCTGGCTCTCCTGCATTGCAGACAGACACTTTACCGTCTGAGCAACAAGGGGAGGCCTTAAAATAGCTGAGAAGAGAAGCTAAAGGCAAAGGAGAAAAGGAATGATACACCCATTTGAATGCGGAGTTCCAAAAAATAGCAAGGAGAGATAAGAAAGCCTTCCTCAGTGATCAGCTTTCTCCTTGGCAAGTAAATTTTCTAATTTTTCTTGGCTCCTCCTTATAGTTTCTTGTTCGTTTTTACAGCAATCTGCATTTTTATGATAGTTTTTCTTAATTCCTTCAGTATTTTCATTACCTTCTTTTTAAACTTAGTGCCTGTTAGACTGAGGAGGTCTGTTTTATTGTTTGTTCCTTCAGGGGAATTCTCTTGATCTTTTGACTGGGAGTGGTTTGTCTGCTTATTTATGTTGTTTATATTTCTCTTATTCTGTGAGTTTAGGAGGAGTAATTATCTACTGTAGTCTTGGAGAAGGCAATGGCAACCCACTCCAGTACTCTTGCCTGGAAAATCCCATGGATGGAAGAGCCTGGTAGGCTGCAGTCCACGGGGTTGCACAGAGTCGGACACGACTGAAGTGACTTAGCGGTAGTCTTGGAGGGCTTATTTATTCGTGGGAGTTTCCCTTGAGTAGCTTGTGTGGTTTTACTGTTTTTTTGGCATGAGGGCTTTTTTGGTTTGGGTCCTTAACAGTCTTTGCTCAGTGTGTGCTGGCTGTTAGCCCCTTGGTAGAAGCTCTGCAGGTGCATGACCTGATTGTGGGACCCCTGATGCTAGCGCTCTGCCTGTGCCTCTTGGGGAGATGGGGGCAGTGGTTGGCGCCCAGTCCTGGGACCCTTGGCCAGCCGTCTGCACCTGCCTCTGGAGTCTGAGGCGGTAGTGCTGGCTCATGCCTACTTCTGAGGCTTGTGTAGGTTGGTGCCTTGCCACCTGAGAGAGCCTGCAGAGAAAGAAACTTCTATGGAGTACCCACCCCATTCCTCACAGCACCTCCAACAACTAGGTCTTGCTTCTCTGGAGGGCCCAGGCTCCTTTCCATACTCCTTTGGTTATTTTGCATCACACCTTAGCCCCCCAGGCTGTCACTGTGCAGCCAAACCCAGTCCTGTCCCGATTCTCAGCTTCAGAGCACAAGCCTCAGTCCTCAGCCCCGGCCCTCCGCAGCAGAAGGGCAAGTGTCTGGGGGGAAGTGTCAGGTGGCGGCCCCGACTGTCTCTGCAGGTCTTTCTCTGCTTTGCCCTATGCAAACTGGTTGCTGCACTTTCCTCTGAATCTCTGTAGCTTCCCTTCTGTCCTAGCTGATCTCCTTGCCAGTGAGGGGTCTTCTGAGTTTTGAAACTTTTCCTTTTTCACAGCTACATCCCAGGTGCACAGGTCCTGTCCGCTTTTCTTTCTCTCTTTTTCTTTTGTCCTACCCAGTTACTTGGGGATTTTCTTGTCCTTTTGGAAGTCTGAGGTCTTCTGCCAGCGTTCAGTAAGTATTCTGGTGAGAATTGTTCCACATGTAAGTGTATTTTTGATCTATTTATTAGGAGAACGTGAGCTGAGTAGGACATCTGCCACCTACATGATTTCCTAAATTTTATTTAAAATTATTTGGCTGTATAGTTTCTCCATTATATTAACTATTACGGAACTGAATGCTACTATAATGTATATGTACCAGGTTTTTCACACACTGTTTAGTTTGTCAGTGTATGCTTTTAATGCAGTCAGATTAGAACCTTTATGGATTTAATTCTTTAAGAGTTCTGTCTTAAATAATGAAAATAACATTTTTATTTCTTTGAGGTTGTCAAGTTATTTGAGGTCAGTTCAGTTCAGTTGCTCAGTTGTCTCTGACTCTTTGCGACCCCATGAATTGCATCACGCCAGGCCTCCCTGTCCATCACCAACTCCTGGAGTTTACTCAAACTCATGTCCATCGAGTTGGTGATGCCATCCAGCCATCTCATCCTCTGTCGTCCCCTTCTCCTCCTGCCCCCAATCCCTCCCAGCATCAGAGTCTTTTCCAATGAGTCAACTTTTCGCATGAGGTAGCCAAAGTACTGGAGTTTCAGCTTTAGCATCAGTCCTTCCAATGAACACCCAGGACTGATCTCCTTTAGAATGGACTGGTTGGATCTCCTTGCAGTCCAAGGGACTCTCAAGAGTCTTCTCCAACACCATAGTTCAAAAGCATCAATTCTTCAGCGCTCAGCTTTCTTCACAGTCCAACTCTCACATCCATACATGACCACTGGAAAAACCATAGCCTTGACTAGATGGACCTTTGTTGGTAAAATAATATCTCCGCTTTTGAATATGCTATCTAGTTTGGTCATAACTTTCCTCCCAAGGAGTAAGCATCTTTTAATTTCATGGCTGCAATCACCATCTGCAGTGATTTTGGAGCCCCCCAAAATAAAGTCAGCCACTGTTTCCACTGTTTCCCCATTTATTTCCCATGAAGTGATGGGACCAGATGCTATGATCTTCATTTTCTGAATATTGAGCTTTAAGCCAACTTTTTCACTCTCCTCTTTCACTTTCATCAAGAGGCTTTTTAGTTCCTCTTCACTTTCTGCCGTAAGGGTGGTGTCATCTGCATATCTGAGGTTATTGATATTTCTCCCGGCAATCTTGATTCCAGTTTGTGCTTCTTCCAGCCCAGCATTTCTCATGACGTACTCTGCATATAAGTTAAATAAGCGGGGTGACAGTATACAGCCTTGACGTACTCGTCTTTCTATTTGGAATCAGTCTGTTGTTCCATGTCCAAGTCTAACTGTTGCTTCCTGACTGACCTGCATACAGATTTCTCAAGAGGCAGGTCAGGTGGTCTGGTATGCCCATCTCTTTCAGAATTTTCCAGTTTATTGTGATCCACACAGTCAAAGGCTTTGGCATAGTCAGTAAAGTAGAAATAGATGTTTTTCTGGAACTCTCTTTTTTGATGATCCAGCAGATGTTGGCAATTTGATCTCTGGTTCCTCTGCCTTTTCTAAAACCAGCTTGAACATCTGGAAGTTCACGGTTCACGTACTGCTGAAGCCTGGCTTGGAGAATTGGTCAGAGGGATAAAATTAGAGAAAATGAAATTTCAGAAATTGTAACTTGTAGGTCAACATTTCTAAGATTTCATACTCGGAAACATTAAGATTACCCTAAAATTTTAATAGGTGTTTTATGATAAAAATATCCTTTGTGTTAGGGGTCAGTTAGATAGATAGCTACTATTTGTTGAGTGCCAGGCCTGTGCTGAGCATTTTATTTGTCATTTTATTTGCATCTATCACTTAATTCTCACAGTATCCCATGAGGTAGGAAGAAGAGCATGATCTGTGGTATTTCAGAAGGAGAGAGAAAAGAAATGGTTTTAATGCAGAAGGGGTGAGACCCAGATCTGTCAAGCTGACTCACCAGGGTAAAGCCAGGCCTGTGCTGAGCATTTTATTTGTCATTTTATTTGCATCTATCACTTAATTCTCACAGTATCCCATGAGGTAGGAAGAAGAGCATGATCTGTGGTATTTCAGAAGGAGAGAGAAAAGAAATGGTTTTAATGCAGAAGGGGTGAGACCCAGATCTGTCAAGCTGACTCACCAGGGTAACCTATAAACTCTCCTATTGCACACAAATGCAAATTCCAGGTAAACTTTTAAAAAAAAAAAAAAAAAAAAAAAACTTTTTTTTTTTTTTCTTCACCAAAATGGTTTTATTTCGGACACTGATAACATGTGCAACAATGCAACTGTATCATTACTTTGTTTCGTTTCCTTAATTATTGCTTAAGTATGCATTGAAAATACATGTGTACTTTTAAGAAATGTAACACATTAAAGTCCTCTGTAAACAGAACTCTCAATATTTTTTCCTGCTTTGTTTCATACATAAATAACAATCTACAAAGTTATAAATAAAACTATTAACTCTTATGACCTGAAAGTATATACAAATTTTGGAGCTTGACAAGAGTGTTTTCTTTCTGATTTTATAAGTAACAGCATGCGGTATTTGCAGTGTTTTTTAATCACCTGCTGCTGCTGCTGCTGCTGCTGCTAAGTCGCTTCAGTCGTGTCCGACTCTGTGCGACCCCATAGGTGGCAGCCCACCAGGCTCTGCCGTCCCTGGGATTCTCCAGGCAAGAACACTGGAGTGGGTTGTCATTTCCTTCTCCAAAAAAAAAGAAAAAAAAAAAACACCTCTTAGACTGAAATCCCTAGGTGCCAGAAATGAAGATGGAACTGTAAAACAGAAGTGATAATTGAGGACAAGAGACAGAATCTTGGGTGAGGCGTTAGAACAGGGATCTTGACTTCTACGTAAAACTGGGACTCCCAAGGGACCTTCACTGAAGCAGTGGAAAAGAAAAATATCTGCTTTATGCTGTGGGAAGATGACAGATTTCTCAGCCTCTGACTTCAATCTAAGGGGCAGGGCAGGTAGTCTCCTCTGACAGATTCTGGGCATGGGCTTACTTGGGTATATGTTTGAAAGTTTTGTTATATGATTGGCAACCCCAGAGTCAATGAACAATAGTAACAACATTGTTCTGGATCAGTGATGTTGTTTGGTTGTCTGGCAGAAGCAAATATAAAACTCCTCTTGGGGGGAAGCTCTCACAATCCAGAAGGGATTCTCACAGAAAAAACAATTTTCAGGAAAAGTGAGTTTTCAAAAAAATTACAAAGTATCCCAGCAAATAATCCTCCATGAGTAAGAGTCATCAGTTAAATAATGATTGGATGTGTTTCCTTTTAAGATTTTTCATTACTAGGGTATAGAAATGTAACTGATTGTTGTGTATTTATTTTGTATTCTGCAACTTTGCAGAATTCATTTGTTCTAATAAGGCTTTTTTTTGGGGGGGTGTTGAATATCTGTAGAGTTTTCTTATGTATAAGATCATGTCATTTGTGAACAGAGCTAATTTTATTTCTTCCTTTCCAAAATAAACGCCTTTAATTTCTTTTCCTTGTCAGGTGCAGGCTGGACACGACTTAGCCACTGAATACCAACTCTGTTGAATAGAAGCGGTGAAGGCGGGCGCCCTGTCTTGCTCTTGCCTTTGAGACCGTCTCTCAGCCTTTGATCTACTGTTGCTTTACCGTTAGCTCTGGCTTTGCTGTTGTTGTTTTCATAGCTGTCCGTAATGATGTTGAGGACATTTCCTTCTGTTCCTGGTTTATGAAGTGTGGTTTTTGTTTGGGTTTTTTTGGCCTTGCTGGATCTTTGTTGCTTTGCATGTGCTTTCTCTAGTTGAGGTGAGCAGGGGACGCCTCAACTCCTCTTTGTTGCGGTGCGTAGGCTTCTCGTTGCAGTTACTTCTCTTGTGGAGCACGGGCCTTAGGCACGTGGGCTCAGTAGCTGCACCTCACAGGCTCTAGAGCCTGCTAGTTGTGGCACCTGGGCTCTGCAGCATGCGGCATCTTCCTGGACCAGGGATTGAACCAGTGTCTCCTGCATTGCAAGGTGCATTCTTAAGCACTGGACCACCAGGGAAGCCCTGTGAACTATGAAGTGTTTTTTAATGAGAGGACTTTTACTTCTGTCAAATGATTTTTTCTTAAAAGTTGACACTGTCATGTGATTTTCTAGTAATTCACAAAAATTAATTCACACTAATTCAATTAATGTGGTCTGTTACATAGATTGATTTTTGCATTTTGAACCATATTTGGATAGATTCATTGCATACAATTCCATTTGGATAGATTCACTTGGTTGTGGTATATACAGTAATCTCTTACGATGCTAATTCAGTTTACAAGTATTTTTCGAGAACTTTTGCACCAATAGTCATAAAGGATATCTAGTTTTCTTGCACTGTCTTTGTATCAGGGTATTTGCTATCAGGGTAATGCTACTGCTGCTGCTGCTAAGTCGCTTTAATCGTGTCCGACTCCGTGCGACCCCATAGACGGCAGCCCACCGGGCTCCCCCATCCCCGGGATTCTCCAGGCAAGAACACTGGAGTGGGTTGCCATTTCCTTCTCCAATGCATGAAAGTGAAAACTCAAAGTGAAGTCGCTCAGTCGTGTCCGATTCTTAGCGATCCCATGGACTGCAGCCTACCAGGCTCCTCCGTCAATGGGATCTTCCAGGCAAGAGTACTGGAGTAGGGTGCCATTGCCTTCTCCAAGGGTAATGCTGGTTTCATATAATTAATTGGGAAGTTTTCCCTTTTCATCAGTTTTTTGGAAGAGTTCCAAAAGGCTTGGTGTTAATTCCTTAAATGTTTGGTAGAATTTACCAGGTAAACCATCTGGTCCTGGGTTTTTCTATTTGGGGTGGGTTTGATGACAGATTTACCCTCCTTAATGGTTATAGGTCTGTTCAGTTTTTCTGTTTCTTCATTAGTCAGTTTTTGTAGATTGTGTTTCTAGAAGTTTGTCCGTTTAACCTAAGTTACTGAGTTTTTTGTTTATAATGTTCTACTGAAATCCTCCCTCTCCTCTTTTTTTCGACTGTGCAGCACATGGCTTGCAGGACCTCAGTTCCCTGAGCAGGGACCTAACCCTAACCCTCAAACGTGAAAGCACAGTCCTAACCACTGGTCTGCCAGTGAGTTCCCTTATAATCCTTTTTGTTTCCGTAAAATTGGTAATACCGTCTTCCCTTTTATTTTTGATTCTAGTAATTTGTCTTTTTTCTTGACGTCAGTCTACCTCAAGGTTTGTCAATTTAAAAAAAAATTTACTTATTTTTGGCTGTGCTGGGTCTTGTTGCTGCTCTTGGGCTTTCTCTAGTTGTGGCCAGTTGGTGCTACTCTTTATTGCAGTACCAGGCTTCTCACTGGCTTCTCTTGTTGCACGGAATGGATTCTAGGGCTCACGCGCTTCAGTAGTTGTGGTACGTGGGCTTAGTTGCTTTTCGGTCGTGGGATCTTCTCGCACCAGGGATTGAACCTGTGTCCCTTGCTTTGCAAGGTGAATTCTTAATACTGTACCACCAGGGAAGCCCTGTGTCAGTTTTTTTTTGATACTTTCAAAAAAACAACTTTTGGTTTCATTAATTTTCTATATTTTTCTATTTGATATTTTATCTATCTCCACTCTAAACTTTATTATTATTTTTATATCTGTTATCTTTGGGTTTTCTTTGCTCTTTCTTGTTTCTTGAAGTATGAAAGTCAAAGTGAAGTCGCTCAGTCGTGTCCGACTCTTTGCGACCCCATGGACTGTAGCCTGTCAGGCTCCTCTGTCCATGGGGTTTTCCAGGCAAGAGCACTGGAGTAGGTTGCCATTTCCTGCTCCAGGGGATCTTCCTGACCCAGGAATCGAACCCAGGTCTCCCGCATTGCAGGCAGATGCTTTACCGTCTGAGCCACCATTCTTGAAGTATATAATTAGGTTATTAATTTGTGACCTTTTTTTTTCTTTTTATGTACTTGTAGCTATAAATTTTGCTCTTTGCACTGCTTTGGCAGCATCCCATCAGTTTTGGTGTGTTGTGTTTTTGTTTCCATTCATCTCAAGGTACTAATTTCACTGTGATTTCTAATTTGACCCATTGGTTGGTTATGACTGTTAATTTCTTCAGATGGATTTTCCAGTTTTCTCTTGGGTTATTGATTTTGCATTTCATTCCATTGTGATTGAAAACAATTCTTTGTAAGAGGTCAGCCCTTTTAAAATTATTAAGATGTGTTTTGTGGCCTAACATATGGTCTATTCTGGGAGATGTTCCATCTGTACTTGAGAAAAATGTGTATTCTGCTCTTGTTGGATAGAGTATTCTCTATATATCTTTTAGATTGAATTGATTTTTCAGTGTTGTTCAGCTCCTCTGTTTCCTTGTTGATTTTCTGTTCAGTTCTTTTATTGAAAACTGGGATAAAGAGTTTCTGTTTGGGACAATGAAATTCTAGAAATATAGTGATAATGGTTATACAGCATTGTGAATGTACTTAACCCCACTGAATTGCACACTTAAAATGGTTAAAATAGTTAAAAATTATTGAATGTAACAAAAAAATCAGAATTCTAAGACTGGAAAAAATGGCCATTTGGAAAATGAACCAAGGAACTACTGGGAATAAAAATTACAGTTTTTGAATTTGTAAATTTAATAGACATAGACCAAAGTCTTAACATAACTACTGATAGAATTAATGAACTGGAATATCTGACAGGATAATCAGTAATGATGTGCTTAGAAAAGAGAAGAAAAATATGAAAGAAGTTGAGATATGGAGACTAGAATTAGAAAATTTTGAACGTATCTAAAAGGAGTTTCAGCAAAAGAATGGAAGGAACTTCCCTGGTGGTCCAGTGGTTCACAGTCCCCTCTTCCACTGCAGGGAGTATTGGTTTATCTCTGGTTGGGAAACTATGATCCCACATGCTGTGCGGTGAGGGCGCAAAGATCACATACACTTATACACCAGAGAATAGAAAGGCCGCATTCAGAGAGAGGAGGCTAGGATCTTAATAAATGAAAGACGTGACCACTCAGATTCTCTTTCTCTCTCTCTCTCTCTCATGGACGCATGCACGGGATAGAAAGGCCATATTCAGAGAGACGAGGCTAGGATCTTAATAAATGAAAGACGTGACCACTCAGATTGTCTCTCTCTCTCTCACGCACGCACGCACGCTCGGAATAGAAAGGCCGTATTCAGAGAGGTGAGGCTAGGATCTTAATAAATGAGAGATGTGACCACTCAGATTCAGAAAGCCCAAAGAAGAATACCAAAGACAAAAGATTTTAAAAGCAACTAGAGTAAAAAAGATTCCTGCAAATTCACAGCAAGTTTTGCCACAGCATCAGTAGAGGCCATAGTAGAAAATGTCTTCAGAGAACTTCTGTAAACCTAGAAATATTGACTACAGTTTTTGGGGGGACAAAAGAGGGAACAAATTCTGGATAACATGTAGATGGAAGGGAGTAGGTTGGAGTTAGTATTTAAAGTTTTTTATGCTGTTTGGAAGAATGAAAGACACTTAAAGTAGATGATACGTTTGTTTTCACATCAGTGAGTATTTTAAGACAAAATTTCTCAAAGTGTATTGTTCAGAGTGTTAATAACTTTTTTGAAGAAAGTTTAAAACTTAGAAATATATAGGAGAATGATACCGTGACCTTAGGGAAGAATTTAAGATATAAAGTGCACAAAGTTTAAAAGAAAATATTATTGTATATGATTACATAAAATTAATGATTTGTGCTTATCATGAAACACTGGTAAAAGACGTGAGTATTTCACAGAAGGTGGAAGTATGAATGATCACAAGGCATAAAAAAATGCTAAACCTCATTAGTAAATGAGAAAATTCAAGTTAAATGAAGCATTAAGTTTTCATATCCACCGTATTACAAAAAATAAAAAGTCTGATAGTGGTCAACTTTTAGTAAAGATGTATTAAAAAATAGACTATTCAGTGTCGGAAATGTGAATTGTTGTGATTACTTTGAAAAATAGTTTGGCTGCCTCTAGTAAAGTTGAACATACACCCCTGTGACTGAGTAGTTCTGTTCCTAGGTGTCCACTCTAGGGACATATTTGCATACAAAAAGGTAAAAGTTAAGCGAACAAAATAGCAGCAGAACACGGAGGTGCAGAGCACTTGGAGGTACGCTGCCTGGAGTAAGACCCCAGCTCTGCTACTTACTAGTTTTGTGACTTTTGGTAAGTTACTTAACCTCATTGTGACAGTGTTCTCTTCTATAAATACAGTACTTTGTCCATCATACAAAGCTGATACAAGGATTAAGTAAATTGTATGTAAAGCCTGTCTTATGTTGGCTACTGTTTGTGACAGTTACACATAACAGTATAGATAAATGTAAAAAACATAAAGTTGAGTAAAAGAAACAAGTTGCAGAACATAGGACACACACAATTTATACAGTTCAAAGCCCATAACATTTAACAAAAGCTCTACAAGAAAGTTATTAAAATTTAGGAGGGTAGATACCCTTTGGAGAGGAAGGAGGTAGATGGGCACATGGGAGGTTTCTGTTTCTTAAAGTCACTGGTAGATCACAGAGGTGATTTTCATTTTCTTTGGCCTATACATGTTTGTGTATTTTATTCCATAATAAACCCTGAGAGTGGGATATGCAGAGTTAGACACTTGTTTGATGGAGGCCTTCTTGGACACTGATAATGCTAATTTTGCATTGTGAACTCTAAAGAGGCATGTAGAATTTTTAGGACTCCCCGCTTGCTTATGGGACCTTTTGGGACTTAATAGCTGCATTATGTGATAGTTGATCTTTAGCTTGAATTTTCGTGGATAAATAGGACTGTTTCACAGATGCACAGTTATTTTAAAGCACCTACTATAGTACATTTAGTTTGCTTAGATTTTGTAATCTTATGAGCAATATTGAAATAGTCTATTAAAAATTTTTTTTTATCAACTGAAGTCATTGCTTATATCTTGGAATTATGAAATCTTGACCCACCTGATTTGTACTTTTTCATTTCCTTTACTAAAGGAAGGAATTGTTGAGAACCTTTTCAAATGGGCCCGAGAGGCTGATCAGCCACTGAGGACATACTCTACTGGTCTGTTAGGAGGTGCTATGGAGAATCAAGACATCGCTGCCAACTACAGGGATGAGAATTCACAGCTGGTAAGAGCCGTGTCAGAGTGACATTTTCATGTAAGATAGTATATTCACTCATTCTTTCTTGCTACCTGAAGTTGAGTAGATCTTATTCTTATTCATTGTACTAAAGTTTAGCTGTAATATCAGTATTTCAACTCTTACCTTATGTAAGAGTTTTGACTGTACCTTTTTTTTAACTTGAATATAGCAGTTTTTAATTTTGTCAAAGATCATGATAGTTTGTACCAGATGAACAGTACCATTCCCTCTTCCTTTCCCACATTTGGATTATGAAAAATTTCAAACATATAGCAAAGTACAATTTTACAGCAAACACCTGTACATTGATTGTGAACGTTTACTATATTTGTATTTATGACATACTCATCCATCCATTCACCCCTCTTCTCGTCTAGTCACCATTGTTTGCTTTTTTTTAAATGCAGTTTAAAGTAAGTTGTGGGCCTGATCACTTTTTTTTTTAAACTCAGCATAATACTACAGTTTTGGATCCGACCAAAAAATGAGTACCTAAAGGAAAACATAAGTGGTGAACTTGAAAAATAGCTTATGTAATTATGTGTAATGTGGATGACAGTATTTAACAGAATACAGATAAAAGTTTGAAAAACCTTCATGTTTGATTTTCAAAGACACTTATAAAAAATTGTGAATATATCTAGTGTCTGCCCCTTCAAATGCGATGGTCCGGTCTAGCATGATCCAGACAGATGTGCTGTGAATTAGGTTTTTATCTGCAAATCTTCTGGTTTAGATTCTTGGAAATTTTATGGGGAATGAGACTTTTAGCCATTATTTATTTCATCAAGCTGTAGGAATCAAGTCAACATACTTGTCAGATCTGTACTCTTACCAGTCATTGAGATAACTGCCTGAGTATCCTTAAATGGAAGTAAGAATTACTTGACTCTTTTAAGATGCAGAAGAGATAAATCTGTTTTATTCCAATATCTGTTGATAGGTGGCAATAGTGCTTCGAAGATTGAGGGAGCTACAGCTTCAGGAAGTAAATTCAAGGCAAGAAAGCAAGCGTCCTAGCCCACGAAAGCTCTCTTCTGAACCCCTTTTGCCTCTGGATGAAGAAGCTGTGGATATGGACTATGGCGACATGGCTGTAGATGTAGTGGATGGCGAACAAGAGGAAGCTTCTGGAGACATGGAGATCTCCTTTCATCTTGAGTCAGGCCACAAGACCAGCAGCAGAGTGAACTCAGCAACCAAACTTGAAGAAGGGGCGTTGAGGAAAAACAAGTCAACGAAACAGGCTGACAGAGAGAGCTTCAGGAAAGCCAAGCAAAAGCTGGGCTTTTCATCGTCCGATCCAGACCGCATGTTTGTTGAACTGTCCAATAGCAGCTGGTCAGAAATGTCCCCCTGGGTGATTGGCACCAATTATACCCTTTATCCTATGACTCCTGCTATTGAGCAGCGACTTATTCTCCAGTATTTGACCCCTTTAGGAGAATATCAGGAGGTAAGCTTACTGGGAAAAGTACTGTTCACTCTTTAAGACTACTGTTTATTTCTGAGGTATTTTGTGGTGGCATATGATGTGTTTTCATTCTAATACAGAAAAGTGTGCGTCAAACTGGTAAAGTCTTAGGGAAGTCACTCCTGATGAGGTCTTTTCGAACAAAATGTGCTTATATTTATAAAGGAGGGAGGAAGGGTTTCGTTAGTCTTCTGTCAGGAAATACGTGAAAATAAATTCAAATGTTAAAACATGTTTTTGGTGTTCATTTCAGTTACTTCCCATATTCATGCAGCTTGGATCACGGGAGCTGATGATGTTCTACATTGACTTAAAACAAACTAATGATGTCCTGCTTACATTTGAGGCACTCAAGGTGAAGTTCTTTAAAATATTAGTTACCGAGCATTTAATTAGCGTGGATTGTCTATGTGTTTTGGTATATAACATCTCTGGATTTTATTGTTTATTGCTAGTAAGAATGTTTCCATTAATAGATGTGTCAGTAGCAACAAATGAAAATTTCTTGTTTAAATAGAAGAGTTGAGGCTTACCAAGTTATTAACTGTATACATATTGTATGATGTTAGGTTATCTAGAGTATAAATCAGAAAATGAATAAAGAAATAGAGACATACCCAAATTCAGTGAAAGTAAAGGAATTTCTAGGTTGCAAAAGGGCTAAATATAGGCGGGCAGGTATGTCTAGCCCACTAAATCCATGCATCTTCATGATAATTCAGGTAATCTGAAGGGAGAGAGGTTAAGTTGAATGAATAACATTGTGGCTATTACAGTTCTACCTAACAGGTAACTAATGGACACAGTACTGTTCTGTGATGTTTATAGTATTAGACAAATAAATTAAGTCTCTGCTGTTTATCATGTGGTTGAGAGAGCCAGGCATGTAAACCTATGATTTTTCTTTAAATATTATAGATGTTGTGACAGAAGTATTAGGGCACAAAGGAAGGAATGGTCTGTTCTTTTTGAGAAATAGTAGCTTCTAGACAAAACCTCTGAAAAAGAGATGATGTTCTCGTTCTTTAAAGGTGAAATTTCATTCCTGATATTCCAGAGCTACACTGTCCAATATAACTTTCTGTGATGATGGAAATGTTCTTTGTGCTTGTCAGTACAGCAGCTACTAGCCACAAATGAGCATGTAATATGTAGCTAGTGCCACTGAGCCCCTGAGTTTTTAACTTAATTTTAACGAAATTAGCCACATGTAGTCAGCAATGGCACCCCACTCCAGTACTCTTGCCTGGAAAATCCCATGGACGGAGGAGCTTGGTAGGCTGTAGTCCATGGGGTCGCTAAGAGTTGGACACGACTGAGTGACTTCACTTTTACTTTTCACTTTCATGCATTGGAGAAGGAAATGGCAACCCACTCCAGTGTTCTTGCCTGGAGAATTCGAGGGACGGGGGAGCCTGGTGGGCTGCCGTCTGTGGGGTCGCACAGAGTCGGACACGATTGAAGTGACTTAGCAACAGCAGCAGCAGCAGCAGCCAATAGCTACTGTGTTGGCCAGGACAGTTCCAAAGTGTATTGAAATTACATAGAAATGATGAAATTGGACTTGCAGACCCCAGAAATTGTAAGTTTGGAGGAGGTCAGACATAAATTGAGGTAACATGTATCCCTGTGTGTGGAATGCAGTGTGTGTGTGTATATGTGTGTATAAAGTGTGCAAACTCATGATTTTACTTTGAACAGTGGGATGAAGCTGGAGGTCAAGGTTGTCTCCAGTGGCCCAAGGTATTGCTTTCAGATGCAGCGTCCTGTCTTGAAAAGGAAATAGTGGAAGACGGGCTTTGGGCAGTTGCTATTTCTGTAGGTCTTTGTATGAGAACCTATAATGGGTGTCATTATTCACCTGTTTCTATGCAGAATCATATAAGGGGTTAGAGAAAATGGAATAAGGATGAACAGGGTAAAACCAAATAAGAGATCTTTCTTATAGGGAAATAAAAAGTGTAGAAAGTTATATGTGCGGTTTTGTTCAAAAGGAAGACTCAGTTGTGCAGGAGAAGGGGTAAGTGTTGAAGTTAGTAGAAACAAAATGGGTTAAAATAGTAAATTAAGAACTAGATGTTATACGGAGGTACAGTATAAGGAGTGAAAATAGAGTCTTTGCCCACAAGAGTGAGTTGAGCCAGGTATGGGCTGTGTTGAGCCAACTAGAATTAAGGTTCTTGGTGAAGATTGAGCCTGTTTGTTCTCTGTTTTCCCTGCGGCTGATTCTGGCAGTGGAACTGCCACTTTATGGTGGAGGTTTTGAGGAAAAAGCACATGCAATGGCCTGAGTACTGGGGAGGGAACCACACACTGTTTAGCTTTTCTTAGGGAAAGGCTTGGTGGTGGAGGTTTGTGTATCAGACGAGAAAAGCAAACAGGGAAGGGGTCTAAATTACATGTAAGGATTGGTCCGAGTCTGTGTATTGAGAGGATGTCTGAAGAGGGCACACACCTATTGACGTTGGTGAAATTTGTACAAGTATCAGTTACAAATCTGTGTCATTTTGTCTGTACCTGCTGCCTGTCTCATGACCCAGAAGACACTTTGGTGTGAGGAACAGAAGGGGGAGCTCTAGTTCTCATGAGGCTGCATCCATATTGGCCTGGATTCAAAGTCATTGAGTAGCCTGCTGCTTGCATTGCACCCCCTGCCCTTAAATTGCCCAGAAGTTCAGGTCCACCCAGAGAGGCTAGTAAGAATCGGATAGCGAGGTAACAAAACTTAAAAGACAACAAAAACTTGTCTAATATAGACTTAATGAAATGTATTATTAATAGTATTTAAAGTGCATTCTGGTTAGTGCAAGAATTGTACTAGTTTTTTGAAGATTGTTTTTGAGGATATAAGCAAGTATCAGTTTAAAAGAAAGCAGAATTTTGGGTGAATCAGTGACTGGGCCAAAGCTAAAACATGGAGCTGATTATGTTTAAAAGGATTACAATGGAAAGGGTGACAAAAGTCCATTAGGGAAGATATGTAATAGTAGAATGATTATAGGAGTGTGTCATAATGTACAGTAGTACTCTTCATTTCTTGTTTTTCACCGTCATGAAAGCCTTTGGTATTAGGAGGGAATGTTAGGGAATTCTGCAGTTTCTGTTTGCTTATTTTTTTGTTTCCCTGAAGCAGTATTGGTTTTACTTCTGTTTTGAGGGGGTGGTTGTCTACTTCTAAGGAGTCTGTATTTAGCAACTTAATAGTCTGTGAAGAGATATATGTTCTAGATTGTTCCGTGGTAATATGTATCCTCTTTGTGCAGCACCTAGCATCTCTCCTGCTCCACAATAAGTTTGCCACAGAATTTGTTGCACACGGTGGAGTTCAGAAATTACTGGAAATTCCTCGTCCTTCTATGGCTGCAACTGGTGTATCCATGTGCTTGTACTACCTGTCCTACAACCAGGATGCCATGGAAAGAGTAAGTCCAGTCCATTCAGATGTATGGGAATGGTATAGGGTGGGGACTACTCTCATGCATTCACAGAAAAGCTTTTGGGTAAGAAAATTAAACAGTTGGATTAGGTTTTAATGAAAGGAGCAAGTAACATGAATGTCTGATCTTTACTGAGCGTTCTATTTTCAGGCTCTTCTCAGGTGTCCCTAAGTAGAGTTACATTTTGCATTTTCGAGTCAGTCAGTTATAAAAACAACAGATGATGCTTTGTGTATGTTAACAGGATAGTTTGTGGTAGAGATAGTAAAATCATTCCAGTTGTTCTTAGGGCTCTAGAGGTACCGTACCCCTCTGGTTTTTCTGTTTTTCCAGTTAAGATTTTTTATTTCGTGTTTTTTTTTTTTTTTTTTTTTTAATGTAAGTGGGTTATACATTAGAAAAGAAATGGGTCCCTAGACACCACAGCAACCCTTGTTGTTTCTATATCTGGGCATTCTTCTATATTTTATGTGATTGTAGCTTTTCTGGTAGAGTGAAGTTGGTAACTTCCTCTTGGGTGGTGTCTTTATTTGTTTGTGCAAATTTATTAATGGGGTAATCTTCTGATTTTAATTTTTTTACTCATTAAGATCTAGCTTTCTGCAAAGATATGTAATCCTTTGAGAGTAGTAACCTAATCTGTGTGTATTTGTACAGAATTAATTGTGGTTAAGATTTTTTAAAGTGCCAAACAAACCTGGGTAATGCTTCAGAATTTATTGTCTGACAGGAGTCAGCCCCGTGTGTGTGAACAAATCAGTGAATGACTGGATACTGAACTTGTAGACTTCAGTATCAGAAGGCTCAGTTACTTTTATCAGCTCCGTTTATTTTATCAACTTTTTATCAGCCTGAGAAAGTCCCTTACATCTCTGAGCTACTTTATTAGTTAAGTGGTGATCCCAATACTTGTGTAACAGAGCGTTGTGAGCATTAAAGAATAAAAATATTTGCAAAGTTTGACACTCCGAAAGCTTAGGTGGAATTTAAACATTTCTCTAAATTTAGATTTTTTTAAGCCTTGGAATAGATTGTCATAAAATTTTATTTACAGCTTAAGCTTTAAATCAGAATGACTTACTCAGGAATGATTCTTGTATTTTGCAGATACCTATGTACCCTGGTGAATATTTTATACCTTCTGGAAGTTCCTTTCCCCCACGTTTTAAAAAATCGTGTTTTATTTTTATCCTTTGCAGGTTTGCATGCATCCCCATAATGTTCTGTCTGACGTGGTGAACTACACTCTGTGGCTGATGGAATGTTCGCATGCCTCAGGCTGTTGCCACGCTACCATGTTTTTCTCAATCTGCTTCTCCTTCCGGGCTGTGTTGGAACTCTTTGACCGCTATGATGGTCTTCGCCGTCTGGTGAACTTGGTGAGGTTCTTCAGTGGCTTCTCTTTGTGAGGAGTGGGGTCCTGCTTGATGTCGCTGCCCTTCAGCAGCACTGAAGAGAGGAAGCTTCTGACTGGAGGGGGTTTCTGTCATTTTTATGGATAAAGTCTTTTTTCCTCCTTAATTCACAACTTTTTCTTCCTCTTAAGTGGTCAGCGGACTATGCCATTGTAGACTTGCCTTGAAGATAGTAATCTTACAGGGAGAATTGCTTGTTCTAAAAGCAGTTTTGTGTCTCTGTGTCTTTCAACATGATGGAAAGCTATGTCATTTTTCAGTACAGGTTTAGTGTTTTCATATGTCTGCCCTTAACATGATGTATAGACAGATGTACTTTGATGTTTCTCAATCTTCTTGAGCATAAAAATCTACTGAAATCTTTCTACGTTTTTCTCCTTTTACTTTTCCTCTTTGTTCTTTCTTCTCTTTTGCCCCCTTCTTTTGCCCCTTTCTTAATAGATCAGTACTTTGGAGATTCTAAATTTGGAAGATCAGGGTGCACTTCTGAGTGATGATGAAATATTCGCTAGCCGGCAAACTGGTAAGCATACCTGCATGGCCTTGCGCAAGTACTTTGAAGCTCACCTGGCCATTAAATTGGAACAAGTGAAGCAGTCACTTCAGAGGACTGAAGGTGGCATTCTTGTTCATCCTCAACCTCCATACAAGGTGAGAGAGCCTTGTCTGAAAAAGAAACATTCTTAGTATTGTCTGTAGCTTCTTGGGCCTGAAATGCACATTGGTATCAGTGGAGTCCAGGTGGGATGTACATTAATGGATTATACTTGGACTGTGAGGAGGCAGAATGAAATGGATATAGGGGTGTAGGGACTTCTCTAGCTGTACAGTGGTTATATGACTTAACTTCAATGGCCCAGGTTCAATCCCTGGTCAGGAAACAAAGATCCTAGCTGCATGCTCCAAAGGAAAAAAAAAAGAAAATGGATGTATCGAGAACTTACTTTGCTCCCAGTTGTAGGTTTGCTACTTCACTGGGATACTTAAACTAAAAAATAAACTGAGATGTGTGTGAAAGGACTTTTTTCTATGGAAAGTACTAGATAGATATTCTAGCTGCTTCTATGTGGAATTTTCTTCTGAAACCTGGTGCATCTATAATTTACTCCGCTATCATTTTTGAGATTAGTATATTTTAGAACAAAGATGAGTATCTGCCTGTTTTAAAAGTCACATATTGAAAAGAAATCAATTATTTTATGTGGTGCTTCTTTTTCTTCTTAAGGTGTGAAATACATGCACCAATAATTTGAACATTTTGTTACCTTTTTTGGCAGAATGTATTATGAGTCTAGTTACAAATAAAAGATGAAGCATCATTTATTATTTCACATGTGGGCTGTGGACTCCAGAAGTGTGTGTCAAGACTTATTACTGATCTTTATTATTAAAATCTTTTGAGCATTGAGCTGTGCTGGAGAAAACAGCAGGCAGATTGATAGAGCTCTTTAATAATATATCTCTGTCCTTTTAGGCATGTTCATATACTCATGAACAGATTGTGGAAATGATGGAGTTTCTGATAGAATATGGCCCAGCGCAGCTGTATTGGGAGCCAGCTGAAGTCTTCCTCAAGCTGTCTTGTGTCCAGCTCTTGTTGCAGCTCATTTCTATTGCTTGCAATTGGAAGACCTATTATGCAAGGTGGGACCAGAGAGAGGTTTCAAAGATTGGCTTTTTGCTAATGTTAATGTTGGTTTTCACATGACGTATGCTTAACAAATATTTGTTGAATTGAATTAAAATTTTGGACTTGAATCTGAGAAACTAGATTAAGTGTGATAATTAAGCATGATAAATATCTTTAAATGTACAGAGTGCTTGGTCTTGGTGATCATAAATACTGCACCACAGGTAAGGGTCATGTACTCTTAGAGAAGTTATGCAGTCTGTGTGGCTACAGCTTGTAGAGGTGTGTTGAAGTTGTCCTGAGACTGGAGTCTAGTATTCTTTGTACTTAGACTTTAAATGTCTCTCTACTGCTTGGCAACCATATATGATGTTTATTTGACCTTCACATACAGCTGTATACAGCTGTATTTTTTGCTTTTGGTGGGGTTTTCACCATTAGAACAAAGCTAGACAAGGCTCAGGGAAAAACAGCTAATGGAATCAGGCAGTTGGGTAGGTTCTATTTGAGGCTGATGCAAAAAGAAAGCTATGTTTTGGATAAGGAGTCTGGAGGGTACAAAGAAACAAAGTTTGTAAGCTGTGGTTCTTGACCACCTTGCCTTATCCACCCATTGCCATAAAGACAGGTGGTTTCTTACTCTAATTCCTAGGATAGTTAAATCTAGAAGAATACTTTTGGAGTGGCCATCTTCAAGCTTTTTAGTCTCAAGATTCCTTTACTGTACTAAAAATTATTAGGACCCTTAAGAGCTTTTTTTTTTTTTAATCTGTTGATATTTAGCATATTAGAAATTAAAACTGAAAATGTAAATATATTTACCAACTTATTTAAAAATAATCTGAACCCATTGCTTATTGGGATTTTTTATGAAAAGTTTCCAAAATAAAGCCAGCTGATTTTCAGCAAGTATCTGGCTTAAAGGATCTCATATCTGCTTCTGTATTCAACCTTTTGTGACATCACACATGACATAGCCTCTGGAAAGCTCTGTATACACTCATGAGAGAAGAGTGAGAAAGGAAAAAATAACATCTTAGTGTTATTATGAAAATATTTTTTAAATCTGAGCACCTTTCGAAAAGGTCTTAGAGACTCCTAGGGTTCCCAAGCACACTTTCAGAACCACTGTTTTTAGAGTATTAAAGGAGGTTATTATATTTACTTGGAGAATATTGCTTTAAAGATGATGAAAACTCAAAGGATAATAAGGTTATAAATACATTTTTTGAATGGTAAATCCATATGTGGATTACTTAATAAAAAATGAATGTATCCTTTAAAAGCTTATTTTTAAAAATAGAATTAAATAGTTGTTTTTGCTTAGAATATACAAAAACCTTAGAAATAAAAATTATTCTTTGTTCTTGTTCAGTGGCCAAATTGTGTCCAACTCTTTGTGACCCCATGGACTGAAGCCCGCCAGGCATCCTTGTCCTTCACTGTCTCCCTGAGTTTGCTCAAACTCACGTCCATTGGGTTGGCGACGCGATCCAACCATCTTTTCCTCTGTCACCCCTTTCTTCTCTTGCCTTCAGTCTTTCCCAGTGAATCGGCTCTTTGCATATGGTGGCCAAAGTATTGGAGTTTCAGCTTCAGCATCAGTCCTTCCAGTGAATATTCAGAGTTTATTTCCTTTAGGATTGACTGGTTTGATCTTGCTCCAAGGGACTTTCAAGAGTCTTCTCCAGCACCACAGTTTGAAAGCATCAGTTCTTTGGCTTTGAGCCTTCTCTGTGGTCCACCTTTCATATCCATACATGACTACTGGAAAATCCATAGCTTTGACTATATGGACCTTTGTTGATAAAGTGATGTCTGCATTTTAATATGCTGTCTAGGTTGGTCATAACTTTCCTTCCAAGGAGTAAAGTGTCTTTTAATTTCATGGCTGCAATCACCATCTGTAGTGGTTTTGGAGCCCAAAAAAATAGTCAGCCACTGTTTCCCCATCTATTTCCCATGAAGTGGTGGGACCAGATACCATGATCTTAGTTTTTTGAATGTTGAGTTTTAAGCCAACTTTTTAGTTACTTTTCTTTAGGTTCTTTAGTTAGTTTTCACTTTCTGCCATTAAAGTGGTATCATCTGCCTATCTGAGGTTGTCCATGTTTCTCCTGGCAATCTTGTTTCTAGCTTGTGCTTCCAGCCCAGCATTTTGCATGATGTACTCTGCATATAAGTTAAATAAGCAGGGTGACAATATACAGCCTTGACATACTCCTTTCCCAATTTTGAGCCAGTTCATTGTTCCATGTCTGGTTCTAACTATTGCTTCTTGACCTGCATACAGGTTTCTCAGGAAGCAGGTATGGTGGTCTAGTAGTCCCATCTCTTGAAGAATTTTCCACAGTTTCTTGTGATCCACACAGTCAAAGGCTTTAGCGTGGTCAGTGAAGCAGAAATAGATGTTTTTTTGGAATTCTCTTGCTTTTTCTATGATCCAGTGGATGTTGGCAGTTTGATCTCTGGTGATTCTGCCTTTCTAAATCTAGCTTGTACATATGGAAGTTCTCAGTTCGCATATTACTGAAGCCTAGCTTGAAAGATTTTGAACATAATCTTGCTAGCATATGAAATGAATGCAAATGTATGGTAGTTTAAACATTCTTTGGCATCGCCCTTCTTTGGGATTAGAATGAAAACTAACCTTTTCCAGTCCTGTGGCCACTGCTGAGTTTTCCAAATTTGCTGGCATACTGAGTGCAGCACTTGTCACAGCATCATCTTTTAGGATTTGAAATACCTCAGCTGGAATTCCATCACTTCCGCTAGTGTTGTTTGTAGTAATGCTTCCTAAGGCCCAGTTGACTTTGCACTCCATGATGTCTGCCTCTAGATGAGTGACCACATCATCATGGTTATCCAAGACATTAATAACTTTTTGTACAGTTCATCTGTATATTCTTGCTACCTCTTCTTAATCTCTACTGCTTCTGTTAAGTCCTTGCTGTTTCTGTCCTTTATTGTGCCCATCTTTGCACGAAATGTTCTCTTAGTATCTCTGATGTTCTTTAAGAGATCTCTAGTCTCTTCCATTCTATTGTTTTTCTCTGTTTCTTTGCATTTTCACTTAAGAAGGCTTTCTTATCTCTTCTTGGCGATTCTCTGGAACTCTGCATTCAGTTGAGTATATCTTTCCCTTTCCTCAGCTGTTTGTAAGGCATCCTCAGACAACCTCTTTTCTTTCTTGCGTTTCCTTTTCTTGGGGATGGTTTTGGCCACCACTTCCTTTATAATATTAGGGACTTTCATCCATAGTTCTTCAGACATTCTGTCTACCAGATCTAATCCCTTGAATCTATTTGTCACTTCTGCTGTATAATCATAAGGGATTTGATTTAGGTCATATCTGAATGGCCTAGTGGTTTTCCCTACTTTCTTCATTTTGAGCCCCAAATTTGCACTAAGGAGCTGGTGATCTGAGGCACAGTCAGCTCCCCATCTTGTTTTGACGATATAGAGCTTTTGCATCTTCAGCTGCAAAGAATATAATCAGTCTGATTTCGGTATTGACCATGTGGTGATGTCCATGTATAGAATCGTCTCTTGTGTTGTTGGAAGAGGGTATTTGTTATGACCAGTGCATTCTCTTGGCAAAACCACTGGCCTTTGCCCTGCTTCGTTTTGTGCTCCAAGGCCAAGCATATCTATACTGTAGTTTATTCTCCTGTTGATGGGCATTGAGTGTCTTTTTCCTTTTTCCTGTCAAATGAGTGGTAGCATGAACCTCTTTTGAAGTCCCTTCAATGCCAAACAGGTACCTCTTGACTCCCTACTTTTGCTTTCCAGTTCCTTATGATGAAAAGGACATCGTTTTGTTCTAGAAGGTCTTGCTTAGAATATACAAAACCTTAGAAGTGGAAATTATTCTTAGCCTCTGTTAATTTCTTTTCCATAATTCTGTAAATAGACATAATTAAGGTTATAGTGTTTAATTAAATTCATCTTTTAAATGAAATACCTCAAATTATATGAAGATACAGAGAATAATATAACAACTACTCCATACTCAGGGTTGGCATGTTGCTTTCTCAGTTCCTTTCCATTTTCTGCCCCCCAGCCCAGAGTGACCAGTCTTCTGAATTTGGTATGCATTCTTTCCATTCTTTTTTTTTTTTTTTAATGCTGTGCATATGTGTGGGTGTGTAATCAATGACATAGTGCTCTTTTTATATTTTAAAATTGTATAAAGTCTTACCTGTGCTTGCTTGCTTCACCCTTACTTTTACTTATTTTTTTAATGTAAGTTTCAGGTATTAAGTCACCCTTAAGTGTTTGAGATTTACGTGTTGATACGTATTTGAATTCTTATATTTGCATATTGGGTTTCCCAGGTGGCGCAGTGGTAAAAAATCTGTCTGCCAGTGCAGGAGACCCAGGAGATACAGGTTCAATCCCTGGGTTGGGAAGATCCCCTGGAGTAGGAAATAGAAACCCACTGCAGTATTCTTGCCTGGAAAACTCCATGGACAGAGGAGCCTGGTGGGCTCCATGGGGTTGCAAAGAGTCAGACATGACTGAGTGACTAAGCACATTTCTATACTATGGTTTATTCTCCTATTAATGGGCATTTAGTGTCTTTTTTCTCTTTTTCCTGTAAAATAAGTGGTACCACGAACTTTTTAAGGTCTCTCTTGAGGATGTGATGTATACAGTTTGAGTTGTAATGTGGCTGCATCTCATCTTTAGTGGATGTTGCCAGATTGTTTGGAAAATGCTCATACTGTTGACTTCTCCAACAGCAGTCTATGGGAGTTTTCATTTTCTCTTCCTTCTTGTCAGTGCTTGGTATTGTTGGCTTTAAAATTTTTTATCTTGGTTTTGTTGTCTTTTGAGCCTTTTCATTTGTCCTTAGGAGTTTTTTTGAAATAATTTTCAGCAGCTGCAAAGTAGTCCAGAATTTAACTATTTCCTGTGTAAGTTTTCTTAACTCTTTTGCTGTTTTACATGATGTGGTAATGGACATCTTAATCCATAAATACTTGTTTGTACTTCTGATTATTTCCTTAGAACAAATTCCTAAAGGTAAAATTCCTGGGCCAAAGGTTACAAACATTTTAAGAACCTTGTTTCATATTTCCAAATTATTTTCTAAGAGGAGTATCCTATTTTCTTCTCCTACCAAACGTTTGAGAGCATTTGTCTCTGCTCGTCTTCACCAGCCTTGGAGATTATCCTTTGTTTTTTAATCTTAGCAGTTGGATAGATGAAAATTCCATACCCATGTTTTTTGAAATTAATGTTGTGGTGACTTACAGATCCTCTCTTGATGCCACAGCTAGGGACAGAGTCATTCAGGTAGTAAGTAGTTCTGACCCACTGTCTGTGTCTGTCAGTCTCTCTTTTAACAGAGACTTTCTGGTGGCTGTATCCGAGCTTCCCTTTGACTAATTCTTCTTTCTGTCCAGGAACGACACTGTGCGCTTTGCTTTGGATGTCCTGGCTATCCTCACTGTTGTGCCAAAAATTCAGCTCCAGTTGGCAGAATCAGTGGATGTGCTGGATGAGGCTGGCTCCACCGTCTCCACTGTAGGTAGGTTGTCTCCTGCCATTTTTGTCATTGCGTGGTTTTAATTTGTTTTCCTCGCCATTCTGGTTGTGGTTACTTAACTGACCTAATTTTTCAGTACTAGAACAGAAAGTAGCAAAAGAGGGGTACCCTTTAAGTTCTTTTAAGTCATGCCATCAGTTTCAAATAAAGGGAGTCATGTTATTGAACTCATTCTGGGTGGTACAGGCTATTTTTGCTATAATAGTACAAGTGCATTCCTGAAAACGTTGCACTCTGCAGAGTGTTATGCTAAAAATAGAATTTATAAGAAAAATGGGCTGGGACAGATAGCAAAAAATTTAAGCAACTCAAAATGAATAATTGGAAAGCAGCGCAAATGAACAAACCCTTTATTAAGATCAGGGCCGATGAGGGCTGCTGCTAAGGCAAGCATGCAAGTCACTGAGTGGCTGTGGGCCCTAGAATGCACTACCCTGGGGAGAGAGCCTGAGGCTTATTGACTTTAAGTTTTTTCATATGTAGAAGAAAGGGTTTCTGCTGCCACTATAGCAGCCAGGCTGAGGACTTTTTCTTTCCTGCTGGAAGTTTTTATTTATTCCCATTGTTTTTGCTTTCCTTCCCTAGGAAAGCTTGTACATGAACCTTGGTGACTTCCACATAATACTGACATCATTCCCGTATTTAAAAACTGCATGTGAGGTAGTCTGTCATAAAGATACATTGTAGCAGAACTGACTACATTTTATACAAACTATTCCTTATGCTTAAGTCCATGGGGTCGCAAGTGTAAGCAAGTGAAGAGAAAACAAGTGAAGAGAAAACTGCTACACTTAAAAAAATGTTAATTCTTTATTTTAACTGGAGGCTAGTTACTTTACAATATTTTAGTGGTTTTGGGACACAATGAATAGAACTGTAAATTTTGACTCTGAAATAACCATTGAAGTTGGCCATTAGTGTTATGAGGAATAATATTAAAAAAATCTTCCCTCTATAGGTATCAGCATTATTTTGGGAGTGGCTGAGGGTGAGTTCTTTATTCACGATGCTGAAATTCAGAAGTCAGCACTTCAGATTATCATCAATTGTGTGTGTGGCCCGGATAACAGAATTTCTAGTATTGGCAAGTTTATCTCTGGAACGCCTCGGAGGAAGCTGCCTCAGACACCCAAAAGCAGTGAGCACACTCTGGCCAAGATGTGGAACGTGGTGCAGTCCAACAACGGCATCAAGGTGCTTCTGTCCTTACTGTCCGTCAAGATGCCCATCACAGATGCAGACCAGATCCGGGCCCTAGCCTGCAAGGCCCTGGTGGGCCTGTCTCGCAGTAGCACCGTGCGGCAGATCATCAGCAAACTGCCCCTTTTCAGCAGCTGCCAGATCCAGCAGCTGATGAAAGAGCCTGTGCTGCAGGACAAGCGCAGTGACCACGTCAAGTTCTGCAAGTACGCCGCTGAGCTCATCGAACGGGTGTCAGGAAAGCCTCTTCTCATCGGCACCGACGTGTCCCTGGCACGTCTGCAGAAAGCTGACGTTGTTGCCCAGTCACGGATCTCCTTTCCTGAGAAAGAGCTGCTTCTGCTGATCCGAAACCATCTCGTTTCTAAAGGCCTTGGGGAGACAGCCACTGTGCTGACTAAAGAGGCCGACCTGCCCATGACTGCCGCCTCCCATTCTTCTGCCTTCACCCCAGTCGCTGCTGCTGCTTCCCCTGTCTCTCTTCCCCGCACCCCTCGCATCGCCAATGGCATCGCAACGCGACTGGGCAGCCACGCCGCTGTGGGCGCCGCTGCCCCTTCTGCCCCTGCTGCTCATCCTCAGCCGCGGGTTCCCCCGGCTTCACTAGCTCTGCCTGGTCCATCTCATGCAGGCAACTCCCCTGTGATTGGTAGGATCAGTTTTATCAGAGAGAGGCCATCACCCTGCAATGGCAGGAAAATCAGAGTGTTGCGGCAGAAGTCGGACCATGGCGCCTACAGCCAGAGCCCAGCCATAAAAAAGCAGCTGGACAGACACCTTCCCTCCCCGCCTACGCTGGACAGTATCATCACAGAATACCTTAGAGAGCAGCATGCTCGCTGCAAGAACCCAGTTGCCACCTGCCCACCCTTCTCTCTCTTTACTCCTCACCAGTGTCCTGAGCCAAAACAGAGGCGACAAGCGCCAATAAACTTTACCTCAAGGCTAAACCGCAGGGCATCATTTCCAAAGTATGGAGGGGTAGATGGCGGGTGCTTTGATAGGCACCTTATCTTTAGCAGGTAAGGAGAGGTTACCTCACTCCCTGGGAATTGGAATGATTTTTCTGTTTAAGTCAGAGTATGTGGGCAATATCAGCATGAAGTAATAACTCCAGAAAACCTTTTGTTGGCCTGAAATACCAGGAGTTATCATTTTATGTGAATACCTGAGCAGTGTGACGATGCCCCCTTTTGTCAAGGGGAACCCAGGGGTTCCTTGTATAATTACTGGCAATATAAGACACTCTGTTCTTGTTATATTAGTATGTTTTCTAGAACCCATGCAACACTCTGTCCCCAACAAGGCTCTCAAGGCTCTCAAGTTTGTACTTGTGCTGGTCCAAGTTGTTACCTCTTCTGATTCCTTAAAAATTTTACATTGGGGCTTCCCTGGTGGTTCAGTAGGTAAGACTCCACGCTGCCAGTGCAGGGGGCCTGGGTTCAATCCCTGGTCAGGGAACTATGCCGCAATTAAGATCCAGCGCAGCCGAATGTTTTTTTAAAAATCTTACATACAAGTCATGGGATCTCAGGTTTTTCACGTGGGAATTTTTGTTATTGTTAGCATTTCTAAGTGAGGGTCCAGTTCTCTCTTGTAAAATGAAGATGAACCGCTGACGGTCACTGATAATTTGGAAGAACTCGCTTGAAACAGAAAGGCTGTTTTTCTTTCTGTCCTAACAAGGTTTTGTTCTTCTGAGTCTTTGCATTTTCTTTGTCTCTGATTCTCTTTTGCTTGTTCAGGTTCCGTCCTATTTCAGTGTTCCGGGAAGCCAACGAGGACGAGAGCGGCCTCACCTGCTGTGCATTCTCCGCACGAGAGCGCTTCCTGATGCTGGGCACCTGCACTGGGCAGCTGAAGCTCTACAATGTGTTCAGTGGACAGGAGGAGGCCAGCTACAACTGTCACAACTCCGCCATCACACACCTGGAGCCCTCCAGGGTAAAGCTCCCTTCCTAGGTTGTGCTCAGTCATGCTTCTAGGATAGGTTGGTGAACTGCAGGTGTGTGGGCTGACCACTTTCCTGTATTTGTGTGTAAAGTTTGTTTGGAACACAGCCATACTCATATGTTTATGTATGTCCTGGTGGCTCTGTGCTACAACGGCAGAGTGGAGTATTGTTGCATGCAGCACAGACTGCAAAACCTAGAGTATGTACTGCCTGGCCCTTATGTTTTCCAGACCTAAAGACAGATGGGTAGATTTTTAATGTGCTTTATTTAGAAACGGAGATGGAAATCTGTAAGTACTGTGAATTTTTAGGAAAACAAGCATTGTATCATCCCAGGGGTAGGTCATAGTCTAGTAGTACTATTTATTTTAATTCTTTATATTGGAGTATAGCTGATAAGCAATGTTGTGATAGTTTCAGGCGGACAGCAGAGGGACTCAGCCATCCATACACATGCTTCCATTGTGCCCTAAACTCCCCTCCCATCCAGGCTGCTGCATAACGTGGAGCAGAGTTCCCTGTGCTCTACAGTAGGACCTTGCTGGTTATCCATTGTAAATGTAACTGTGTTATTAGTACTGTTCTGTGGATGAAATCAGTACTTCTGCTCTTTCTACAAGTCAAGACTGGTAAGATGACGAGGATAATTTCCCTCATTTTAAAGTGAAGGAGGTTGCTACATTTAAAATGCATCACCAGCAAGGACCTGCTGTAGAGCACAGGAACTCTGCTCAGTTTATGTGGCAGCCTGGATGGGAGGGGTGTTTGGGGGAAAGAGGATACACGTATGTGCATGGCTGAATCCCTTCGCTGTTCACCTGAAACTATAGCAACATTGGTGATTGGCTATACCCCAGTACAAAACAGAAAGTTTGAAAAACTTATAATGGAGGAATCATGAGGAATATAGATGAAGTAAATTTGGTGATGAGCTGGAAAGAAAAATAAAGCAAGTTGATCTTTTATTGGGCTTTCTCTTTGAAAAATCTTTTAAGAATCCTTAGCTACAGTCTGACAGCTGTTTTCAGTTTACTGATACTTCAGATGAGAGAGATGGAGAAATAAGGCCAAATATAAAGAAAGGAGAAACCATGTTTGACATATAAGTCTCATCATCCCCCATCCACCACACCCTTGAAACTATTGTATTTCATGTTACTAGTTCAGGAGGATTAAATATTCTCAAATTTAGTGATTTTTTGTGACATAGGAGGTACATATTACTTAAATCTTAGCAGCTTCTGACCATTTCTTGATTCCTAAAAGTTTTTCTGTTTTCTTTATAATCCAACAATATATGTTATATTTTAGAATGCTAACGAAAGATGGCGTTTATGCAAACAAATGATTACCCGTCTTGGGCTTCCTTCCCATCTTCTTTTAGGATGGATCCTTGCTGCTGACATCGGCTACCTGGAGCCAGCCTCTGTCTGCACTTTGGGGAATGAAATCAGTATTTGATATGAAGTATGTATCTATTTTTATAATTCAGTGTCTCTGTTTTACAATTTATCCCCTTCATCTGATTCTTTGACTCAAAGTATTTTTGGGGAAGAGAGGAATGCTGTAAGTTTTATTGCTGACTTCTCTCTTCCTCATCTGTGGTACATGTTTAATAAGATTGTTTTTTTTCTTGGTTCCTGGGTATTCTTACAAAGTATATACATTCCCATCAGACAGCAGACCCTTCACTGATCCAGAAGGGCACATCTTTCTATGTTATCATAGTAGCGTTCTTTGCTGGGGCATATTTCAGAGGCATATGTACCCTGTTAGCCATTGTTTTAACCAAGTAGTTCCCATTCATTTATTTTGAATCTTCCTGGACAAATCGATGGAGGGAATTTTCTTTTTAATCATATATGTACAGTTTTTTCCTCTTTGGGAGCTGAGAATCTTCAGGCGAGTATAGTCAGGCCAGAGGCTGAGAATCACTTTCTTTTTAGTCAGTTAATTATGTCCTGAAGATCAGTTACAGCAGTACTTGTGTTGTTTGTTTGTAGGCATTCCTTTACAGAAGATCATTATGTTGAGTTCAGTAAGCATTCTCAGGACCGGGTCATAGGCACGAAGGGAGACATCGCCCATGTAAGTATATAAGAATCCACATTTTTCAGGGTGATTTGTCTGTTTATACTGAAACTTTTTGGACTGAGTCTGATTACTTAAGTCCTGTGGGCAACCAGAAATTACTCAGTGATGATTCTTTCCAGATAAAATCTAGAATTTTAATGAAGTAGTTTCAGGCTATATGGGAAAAATGTAAAAAGACTGAACAATCTTACAGTTTGAGAACTGTTTCATTAGTACAAAAGATACCTTGAAACACTATGAAGTAAAGTTCCTGTTTTGGTGGATCCATATGGGGGAGACAATAAACAAAAAGAAGCAAATATATGGTATGTTAGGTGGTGAGTGCTACCAAGGAAAAGAGAGCAGGGTAAGAGATAGGAAATGCTTGGTAGTGGTGTGGGGGAACTTCTTTTTCATCCAGGAAATAAGTGTCAGTGATTGGATAATGTTTAAGCAGTGTCTTAAAGGAAGCGTGGGCGTCATGCAGATACTGTGGGGAAAGTGATCTGAGATGCAGAATGGCAAGGGAAAAGCCCATACCTGGGAGGTGGGAAGGAGAAGGAGGGGGAGATAACCAAAGTCAGTGGGGGCATACCTTGGAGCCTCTTGTAGCAGTGTGTTGTTTAAGACCTTACTGGAGGGTAACTAAGAAGGCATGTGATTGGATGTAAAATTCCTAAAGTGTGAGTCTGGTTTCTGTGAGAGAAGCAAGAGGAGGCTTTCCAGTTAGGAGGGTGTTGTTCCAGCTAACGTGAGCGCTGCAGTGGAGCTGGGCTTGGGTGGGCCTGGGAGGCAATGAGAAGTGACACAGCTGGGCCCTGGGCTTTTGATACCTGGAGTTTGTGATTCTTTTAGACATTCAAATAGGGAATATACTAATGAGGGTTCAGGAGAAAAGTCTGGGATGGGAGATACAAATGTGGGCGTTGTCTATGTGTTGATACCATGAACCATGATCTTGGATGAGATCATTAAGGAGGCTGGAGAAGAGAAGTGTGAGGACAGAGTCCTGGCTTGGGCCAGTATTTGGAAGTTGCAATGTGAGGAGGAACTTGGGAAGGAGGACAAAAAGTGTGGCAGTTAGGTAGCAGGAGAGCTCAGGAAAAGGATGTGCCATTGAAGGCAAGGGGAAACTCTTGAGGAAGAATTGATGATCTGGGTCAGAAACTGCTGATAGGTTGCATAACATGAGAATTGAGGGAATTTATTGGTCCAGTGGTTAAGACTCAAGGCTTTCACTGCCCAGGGCCTGGGTTCAGTCCCTGGTTGGGGAACTAAGATCCCATAAGCAATGTGGTATGACAAAGAAAGAAAGAATTGAGACATGATCTTTGAGTAACTATGTGGAGGTCATTGTTAACCATGTCAGGAGCTAGTTCTGTGTTGTGGTGAAAATCTGATCACAGTGAGTTCACAGGAGAGCAGGAGGAGAGAGGTGGAGACAATACAGACAAGTCTTTTGACATGGTTTGCTGAAAAACAGGGATGTGAGGGTAGTAGCTTGAGGTGGGGTGGTGGTATGGAGTGGTGAAGGGAGGGTTTCTCCCAAGCTACATTTGAGAGTTTTAAAACACATGGACAAGTTGAAGCAGTAGTACCAGTCGCTGCCACCTAGATTAATCAGTTTAGTGTTTCGCCATATTTTCTGTGTAAATGTGTGTGTTTTTCTGAATCATTGAAAGTAAGTTGCAAACACTGTGACATTTTATCTCATATCTTATAACGTGTATATCCTAGCATTAATGACATTTTATTACATAATCACACTCATTATTAAATATAAGAAAATTTACAGTAATTCCCAAATGCCATCTAATTTTCATCCCATACTCAGTTTTCCCGATTGTTCCTGATGTGTTTGGTTTCAAATGTTTTTGTTTTTGTTTTTTGAACCAGGATCCAGCCAAGATTCACATATTGCATTTGGTTGTTGTGTCTCACTAATGTTTTAGAGCCAAGAACCATTTCTCCAGTTTTCATGACATTGACTTTTGAAGAGACCAGGCTAGTTGTCTTGTCCCATGATCTGGATTTGTTCGTTTCCTTGTGGTGTCTCCTTATTTGTTGCTCTGTTAAAAGAGGTTTTTTTTTTTAAGAGTGGAAATACTACAGCATGTCTGTAAGCTGATGGGAAAGAGCTGGTCTCTGTATGTGTTGCACATTGTCAACTTTGGAACTTTTAGTGTTGTAGGGCACTAAAGAGTATATTGGGAGATTCTTAAGGAGAAAAGGGTATTTCATTGATACCCTTCTCCAAAAAGTAACCTATATAAGAGTATTCTCTGAGTAATGTTGGTTAGTCCACATGGAGATTTCTCAGTTTCAATCTTAGAAACGTTTTCTTTTTCTTGAAAGGGGGATGGAGGAGAAGAGGGTTTTCTTACCCCTATTGCCGTTTTACTTCTCATTTTCTTACCTGTGGGAAAGAGACTTCTCAAAAAACCTGAAATGGGACTCAAAGCATATAAACTTTGCTTGGATTGTTGTGGTCTTCCTATTTTTTAGTTATTTTCAATATTAGGGCTTTTATGATTTTGATGGGCTTTTGAAAAGTGTGGGGGAGCTATTTTATGCAGCGTCTGTTTGAATTTGTCAGTGGACGGATTGGTCTGATTTTTCTCTTCCCACCCCTTCTTCTCTAAAGATTTATGATATTCAGACTGGCAACAAGCTGTTGACTCTGTTTAACCCAGATCTTGCCAACAACTACAAGAGGAACTGCGCCACCTTTAATCCTACAGACGATCTTGTCTTAAATGATGGCGTCCTGTGGGATGTCCGCTCTGCACAGGCCATCCACAAGTTCGACAAGTTCAACATGAACATCAGTGGCGTCTTCCATCCGAACGGGCTGGAGGTCATCATTAATACTGAGATTGTATCCTTTGCGCCCCTGCCTGCCTTGCCATTTGTTATCTAGCTTGTAATGCAGAAATAATTTTATCTTCCTACCAATACCTGGTTGAAGGGCCCATACAGGTAAATAATCTGATTTCTCCCTTTGGTTTGAGGTATGATTGAATCTCCAGTGGCCTCTTACTGATATTGGTAATGATTGATGACTTTTAACTGGCTCTTTTTTTGAGGGGGGGAAGAGTGATGTCAGGCTGAGTTTTCTCTCTGGAAGGACGCCAGGCCGAAGAGTCAGGGAAGCGCTATTACCGGGAGAAAGGGCGCTGCTGAGGACATCACAGGAGATGTTCTGGCCATCCTTCAGAAACAGACATTCCGTGTGTTTTGTTCTACCTTGATCTCATTGGTTTTTAAAGTGTTAATACCTAGACGGAGGAGGAAAAGAATATTTCAGAATTTCAGATATTTCAGAATTTCCCTCATGAAACTAGATAAGTTTTGGGAAAAATAGTTTTCCTTGACCACTCCCCTCTTAGTGGGACCTTCGGACCTTCCACCTTTTGCACACAGTTCCCGCTCTCGATCAGTGTCGCGTGGTGTTCAACCACACAGGGACAGTGATGTATGGAGGTAATAGCTTTAGTGGTGCAGGTGGTGACGGCGTTTGTTGATGAGAACAATGTTGATTTGTCGTGAAAGGCCACTGGCTTTGACAATAAATCTTGTATACACAGAAATTTTATGACTAATTACCCATGTGTATCATTATGAACTTATAGAAAAATCTTCTCTGTCTTGCAATTTTTGTGCACCCTCAGCTGTAACAGTTCTTGGAATCTAGATGAGAGGTTGGGGGTGTTGTTTGGATATGCAAGGAAGATGCTTTGAGAGAAATTTACTATGCTCTGAAGCATAGTTATGCTTCTGAAGGATGCTCTGAAGTCTTGGTTGTCCATTGATATTTTCTCATTTGTGAATAGGGGATGTTTCTGATTCTAATAGTGTTTCGCTCCCCTGTCCCACTTCCCCTCCCAACTAGCTATGTTGCAGGCAGATGATGAAGATGACTTATTGGAAGAGAGGATGAAAAGCCCTTTTGGATCATCCTTCCGAACGTTTAATGCGACTGATTACAAACCTATAGGTAAGTGTGATGTGTCAGGCTTTGATGATTTTGCCTTGTACTGGTGTTCCTTATTTAAGATCCTCCATTTTCTAAGAGAATTATGATTTTTCTGCCTTTGAAAAGCATATGAGTTATGGAAATATTTATGAACAGTCACCTTGAATTCCTTGAACAGAAAGACTGGTTTTAAGAGCACAGCAGTAGTCCAATCCTAAGTGTTGTCACATTCTGTTTTCCAGCGACAATTGACGTGAAACGGAATATTTTTGACCTGTGTACAGACACCAAAGACTGCTATCTTGCTGTCATCGAGGTAAAGGGAGCCAGCAGAAATCTCAGTGTTTTACTCTGATATTTAAGATCATCTTCAACTTATACTCCAGGCATTTTGTCTGATATAAGATGTGTTTTAAAGCTGATGCATTCATGGTGATAGACTGTGATAATCTATTTGTTTGACGGGGAGATACACCGTCTAAGAGGAGTGATAGGGAACTTCTGATACAGAGCAGTGTGGCTGTCCATCTGCTCTTATCCTGGACTCACTGTCAGACCTTTCTCAAGGAGCTGCTCTCTTGCTTGCGCATCCTCGGAACAGAGCTGTTTCAGGGGTGGTGGCCTCTCCTTTGCGGCCCGGGCCTTTTCTTGGTGTCTGTCTTTGCCTCTCTGAGGGTCTGTTGTGGCTGAAGTGTGGATGTGGGCCTTCTGGACACTGATCTCTCCCTGTGGCTGGGTCCCGTTTCAGAACCAAGGCAGCATGGACGCGCTGAACATGGACACCGTGTGCAGACTGTACGAAGTGGGCAGGCAGCGCCTGGCGGAGGACGAGGACGAGGAGGAGGACCAGGTCAGTGGCCGCGGGCCCGCTGTCAAGCGCTGCTGGTAGTGCTGGGCACTCTGCTGTCAGCTGTAGGGCGTTGCCTTTCTTCATTTTTAAAGATTTTCGCTGTAGGCGTGTTTGCAACCTCTTGGCATATTCTCAAGGGCTGTCATGTGTCCCTGATCACTGAAACTCTTCAGAAGAAAGCAGATTTTTTTACTCTACCTGATGGTCCTGTGAGCCCCCTTTGCAGATTAATTTGCAGGTCAGCAATCTCTGATTTTGTTTTAGAGATCTCCGTGAACTCACTGTCAGAACCTCTGCCTTGTCTGCCTTCAGTATTGGCAGGCCCCCGTTTTCTCATTGCCAGTACACAGCAGAAACGCTGAGCTGTATCGCACAAATGGCTTAACCTCTGCAAAGTTCTGGTTTGCATTTTCTCAGTTCTATGCCATAACCTGTTTTCAGAGTTTAGGAGGAGCTTGCAGATAGAGAGAAAATAGTGATGTTTTTGAGAAATTAAACATGTGTAAAATGGGGGTAGATGGTATCCTGTCACACAGAATCTTAGCTTTTCCTTTTTTATAGGGAATTTTAATTTATAGTCATGTTATGCTAGGTGCTTATCTGTGCAGTATGTCAGTTGATGCCACTTATGAAGAGCTTCTCAAACTACTGAGTTTCAGCAGCTCTTTCCTGTCTACTAGGCTCACACTACATTCTTGGCCTGATTCTTCAGACAAATCTGAGAAATATTTATTGCTGAGTGATATAAAGTTGAAAATGAATGACTGGAGTTTTACTTTTCTGTTGTAGATAATAAAATGGATAAAATGTCTTTTTTCCAGACCTTGGATTCATCTCCGTCTTTTCTTCCATTGTGGTGGTGTTTGGCCCTGGTGCTCTGTATGTCCTCTTTAAAGGCCACCCAGGTGCCCCGAGTGAGGGCAGAGGCCACCACAGGACAGAGGACACACACTTCCTTCTGTTCGCTCTGCCATTGCTCGCATCCTCATTCCTCCCTGCTTCTCCGTAAATCCCGCTCAGTGAGCTTAGGGCTCATGGAATAGCTTTCTGTTGGCATTCTTCCCCAGCAGCTTGTCCTTCAGATTTAAAATAATTTTTAAGAGTAAAAATTTTGAAAGTGGTAATTTTAAGAGTATTTTTTTTTTTTTGGATGCAAGTCTGATACTATGGGCTGATGACTCACGTTGTTTTTCTGACAGGGCTTAGCACTGACTAAGCAAGGGTGATTGCTGTGCGAGTGTGAGATTTAGGTGTGTGTCCCACTGTTGGGCTTTGTCGGTTATGAACCTCTTGGGCAAGCCTTGTCACCTGGGGTCAACAAGCTAAAACGGACTCACTTTACAGTGTTCTGTGTGTGCTCTCCTGATCTCCCTCTCTCGGGGAGACTGTTCCAGCTTGGCTAAGTATACGCTTTATTAGAGCTTAGAGATAATCCATAATCTCAAGAAATGTGTTTCTGAGCAGAGCGAGGAGAAGGAGACTTGCATGTATGGAGTTAGTGGCCACTGTGGGGTCAGGGCAGAGCCTTCCACAGGCCTTGCTTCTTGACCCAGAGGCGCCAGTGCTTCCCTCTGTGGGAGGCCTCTCTCCTCACGCACAGATGGAGAGAATCAGGATCCTTCTTGGATACCATGGGAATGTTACTTTATAAAGCACTTTACTGAAAATGGCATCCTTAGTACAAAAATTTTGGTTTTTCTTGGATAGAGTTTAGGTTTGAGAGCAGTTTTGGGTTCACAGCAAAACTGAGCAGAAGGTCCAGAGTTTTCCCATAAATACCCTGTTGCTGTGAGCATAGCCTCCTCCATTAACAGCATCCTACACCAGAGTGTGGTACATTTGTTACAACTGGTGAACCTACTTGGACACATCATTGTCACTCCGAGTCCATAGATTACATTAAGGTGCAGCCTTGGTGAGGACATTTTGTGGTTAGAACAAAGGTATAGTGACGCTGTCCCCATTGTGGTATTGTACAGAGTAGTTTCACCGCTGCCAAACTCCTGTGCTCCCCTGATTGACTGCTTCCTCCCCCAGCCCCTGACAGTCACTCATCTGTTTACTGTCTCCATAGCTGTGCCTTTTCCAGAGTGTCTTATATTTGAATCATACAGTATGTAGCCTTTTCAGCTTGGCTACTTTCAGTAATATGCACCTAAGTTTGTTTCATATCTTCTCGTGACTTAGTACCTCATTTCATTTTAATGCTGAAGAATATTCCATTGTTTGGATGTATCACAGTCTATCTGGCATAATTTGAATAAAGTTTTGGCACTTGAGAATAGAGCTCTTGTGTAACCACACCTCAGCAACAGCAACAACAGCACATTGCACCACGCGCGGGTTTTATGTAGACAGCAGTTTTCAGCTCCTTTGTGTAAACACCACGGAGTGCTATTTCTGGATTGCATGATAAAAGTACGTTTAGTTTTGTAAAAACTTCCAAACCGTCTACCAAAGCGGCTGTACCATTTTATGTTTCTGCCGTCAGTGAATCAGAGTTCCTGTTGCTCCATGTGCTCACCTGTATGAGGTGCGGATAGTGTTTCCCATTTTGGCCTTTTTAATAGATATGTAGTGGTCTCACTATATACTTAAAATATTAATAGACTTTTATTCCTTTAGTTGAATAATCAAAAAGTATGGTTTTAAGTTTTTTTTGAGTGGAAAGGAATTTAGTTCTTGGATTTTTTTTCTTTTTTTTTAAATTGAAGTATAATTGATTTATAAAGTTGTGTTAGTTTCAGGTGGACAGTAAAGTGATTCAGTGATATTTAGTTGTATATGTATTATATTTTATATTTATATTTATATATTTAGTGGTATATGTATTATATTTTGTTTATATATTTAGTGGTATATGTTTTGTATAATTATATAATTATATATTATTATGGTATAGTATGTATACTGTATATATAGGTTGCTTCTGTGTCTTAGCTATAGTGCTGCTATGAGTGAACACTGGGGCGCATGTATTTTTTTTTAATTAAAATTTTCATCTTTTCAGGATCTGTGCCTAGGAGTGGGATAGATGGATCATATGGTAACTCAATTATTAGTTTTTAAAGGAACTTTCATGCTGTTTTCCATAGTGACTGCACCAGTTTACATTCCTGCCAGCAGTGTAAGAGGGTTCCCTTTTCTCCACACCCTCCTTATTTAGCATTTATCATTTGTAGACTTTGTGATGATTGCCATTCTTACCAGCGTGAGGTGATATATCATGGTAGTTTCGGTTTGCATTTCTCTAATAAGTGGTGGTGTTAAGCATGTTTTTATGTGCCTTTTGGCCATCTGTATGTCTTTGAAGAAATGTCTTTTAAGGTGTTCTGCTCACCTTGGGTTGTTTTTTTGATATTGAGTTGTATGAGCTGTTTTATATATTTTGGAAATAGGTCACATTGCTTGCAAGTATTTTCTCCGGGTCTGTAAGTTGCCTTTTTATGGTTTACTTTGCTGTGCAAATATTACATCCCATATAATGCCTTTCTTTGTCTCTGATAACTCTAAGCTTTCTTGCCTGCCTGCCTTCCCTCCTCCCCTGTTCTTTCCTTCCTTTGTTTTCACATGGCATGTGGAATCCTAGGTTCCCAACCAGGGGATCGAACTCAGCAGTGAAAGCACTGAGTATCTCATAGGATTCCCCTTTCTTCCTTATTAGCATATTAATTATATATATTTTTTCCATTTCCTTCAGTGGTTACCCTAGAGGTTGTAAAGATTATAGGTAATAAAGGTAATGCAAGTCCACTTTCAAATAACACTGTAGCTCTTCATGAATTGTGCAAATAACTTAGAATAACAAAACGGAGTCCTAATTCTTTCCTCCTGTCCCTTGCTTCATTGCTGTCATTCACTTCACTTGCATAGAAGTGCGCATAATTGAATACATTGTTGGTATTACTATTTTGAACAAACTACTGTTATTTTGAATGAAGATCCATTAAGAAAAATGTTTATTCTCCCTTCACTTATTCCTTCTCCAGTGCTCTTCCTCCAGAGTTTTTAACCTAATCTTTCTTCTCTCTGAAAACTTTAACATTTATTGCAAAACAAGTTTACTGGTAACAATTTCTCAGTTTTTGTTTATCTGAAAAAGTAACTCCCCTTCACTTACGAAGCACACCTTTACTGGGTACGAAGTTGTAGGTTGGTGGCTTTGGTCTCTGAGCATGTTTAATATTCGATCCCACTCTACTCTTGCTTTCATGGTTTCTGAGGAGATGTGGGATGTAGCTTTTTGTTCCTTTATAGGTAAGGTGGTTTTTCTCTCTGGCTTATTTCAGGATATTTTCTTTGATTTTCTGTAATTTAAAAATGATGTGACTAGGTGTGAGCTTTGGGGGCGTTTATTCTCTTCAGCGCTTCCTGGATCTTTGGTTTGGTTTCTGGCCACCATGAATTTGGGGGCATTTTCAGTCATTATTTCAAGCATTTCTTCTGTTCCTTTTTTCTTCTAGAATTCTCATTATCTGTTCAGGTCAGTCGCTCAGTCGTGTCCGACTCTTTGCGACCCCATGAATCACAGTACTCCAGGCCTCCCTGTCTATCATCAGCTCCCGGAGTCCACCCAAACCCATGTCCATTGAGTCGGTGACGCCATCCAACCTTCTCATCCTCTGTCGTCCCCTTCTCCTGCCCTCAGTCTTTCCCAGCATCAGGGTCTTTTCAAATGAGTCAGTTCTCACGTCAGGTGGCCAAATATTGGAGTTTCAGCTTCAACATCAGTCCTTCCAATGAACACCCAGGACTGATCTTTAGGATGGACTGGTTGGATATCTGTGCAGTCCAAAGGACTTTCAAGAGTCTTCTCCAAAACCACAGTTCAAAAGCATCAATTCTTTTATGCTCAGCTTTCTTTATAGTCCAACTCTCACATCCATACATGACTACTGGAAAAACCACAGCTTTGACTAGACGGACCTTTATTGAGAAAGTAATGTCTCTGCTTTTTAATATGCTCTCTGCTGCTGCTGCTGCTAAGTCACTTCAGTCGTGTCCGACTCTGTGTGACCCCATGGACGGCAGCCCACCAGGCTCCCCCATCCCTGGGATTCTCCAGGCAAGAATACTGGAGTGGGTTGCCATTTCCTTCTCCAATGCATGAAAGAGAAAAGTGAAAGTGAAGTCACTCAGTCTGTCCGACTGTTAGCGACCCCATGGACTGCAGCCCACCAGGCTACTCCGTCCATTGGATTTTCCAGGCAAGAGTACTGGGGTGGGGTGCCATTGCCTTCCCCGAATATGCTATCTAGGTTGGTCATAACTTTCCTTCCAAGGAGCAAGCATCTTTTAATTTCATGGCTGCAGTCACCATCCACAGTGATTTTGGAGCCCCCAAAATAAAGTCAGCCACTGTTTCCCCATCATGCCTTTTCTAGTTATCCCACAGTTGTTATTGGGTATTCTGTTCAGTGTTTTTCACTTTGTCCTCCTTCCTTTTGAGTTTTGGTGGTGTCTATCAAGATATCCTGATGCTCCGAGATTCTTTCCTTAACAGAGTCCATCCACTGATAAAGCCCATCCAAGGCATTCTCCACTTCTGTCACAGTGTTTTTGATTGCTAGTATCTCTTTTTGGTTCTCTCTTAGAATTTCCATTCTCCGCTTCTGTTGTGCATCTGTTGTTGCACGCTGTTTACTTAATCCATTAGTGAGCCCTTAGCTTCTTAACCACAGATGTTTTAAATTCCTGGTCTGTTAATCCCTCCCATATCTGAATCTGTTTCTGATGCTTACTTATTACATTGTCTGTTTAAACTTTTTTTTCTTTTAGTATGTCTAATAATTTTTCTTGATAGTTGGACATGATGGGCTGGATTAAAAAAAACTGTTGTTGGCCTTTAGTAATGTGGTGGTAAGATGTGGAGGAGGGAAAGCAGTTTATGGTCTTATAACTAGTCTTTTAATGAGTCTCTACCTCAGTACGGTGAACTTTACGCATCTGTTTCTTCCGCTTTCTTTCAGTATTACAGATGGCTGGAGTGGGCTGGAATTGGGTATTTCCCTTTCCCCCAATAGATCAGGCTCTGGTTAGATGGTTTCTCCGCAGGGCAGCCCTCCTTAGGAAGAGCAGAATTGTGATGTATTTCATGTTATTTTTTCCCCTTCCCCCTGCCAGAGGCACAAGGGAATTTTTCTCTAACATTCACCCGGAGAACCAGGTCAAGCTTCTGGAGGTAAAACCCATAATGTCTTTCATTGCTCAGCACTGTCTTCAGCCGCTGGTCCTTTGTAGTTCTGCAATTCCTCCTTCGCGCTGGTTCCTATGGAAGTGTGTTTCTGGCTCTGTGCTGTGGCAAGTTGTGATTCTCTGTATTTGCATGTTGGTCCCTCCAATTTTAGGGGCAATGGTTTGCCCCATCACCCCACTTCTTTGTCAGATGTAAGACTTACTGATTTTTTTAGTTCAACTTTTTACTTGTTAAGGTGGAGTGGCAACTTCAGGCTTCTGGCTCTTAAATGGTGAATTTATTTTAAAGGACGATTAGGCTCCGGAGTTTAAACCACTTCACCAAATGCAGCCAGGAAATCCCGATAATAGAAACGTTTCTGGTAATGTTTTCTGGGCTTCATGCCTGTCCTCGGTGTCATGGATGAGAGGGTCCCGCAGTATTTAAACCTGTTATGAGATCTGGGTGAAAGGGAGAGGTCTTCACATGGATACTTGAGCCCTTGGGTTTATTTGTGACATGGATCTTCATGTTTTCTTGACTACAGCAGTATTTAACTTGGACGTGTTGCTAGTATTTCTTGGTTCCAGAGCTTGCAAGTGGTATTAGATGCTCCAAATGTTGTGTGGTTGCTTTGAGTCAGGGTTTTAATAGTGACTGGTCTTTTATTCTTGTGGCCTTTTGCTTCTTAGACACCACCTTCCCTAATGCATGTTCTTTTCCACTTTAGCTGTCGTGGGTCAGGATGTAGTTCATTCTTGAGTAGGTACAGAAGGTGGTGGTGTCAAGCTGTTCATTCATCACTATCCCCATCACTTGTTCATTCATCACTATCCCCATCACTGTAGATCACTACAGATAGCAGTTTTGTCTCAAGCTTCCTGGATTTTACATGTTGAACTGTAAATATGCAGCAAAAACTGGGTTTATCTGAAGTTACTTATCAATACCACTATCCCTGCTCTTCCACGTCCTTGCAGTTTACAAAGCAGTGGGCAGCAGTCTTCTTTAGGAGCTTTCAGTTGGGTCCATGTGATTCCTGGTGTCTGTGTTTGAGGAGACGGTCAAGAAAAGAGAAGCTAGGTATGGTGGATGCTGGGGGGCTGTTACTGGAATTGGCCTCATTCCTCTGGCAGAGGTGGAGTGAGAGATGAGAAGCGCATCTTGGGTGGCAGGCTATGGAGGCCAGAGATCACCACAGAGGAACATTTAAGGTGTTCAGATTTCTTTTCATCACCTCTTCCATGTATCAGGTTGATTTTTAAACTCATTTTCCTTTGTTTCATCTGATTTTAAAACTAGAGACTTCATTTTCATATGTCATTTGCTATTCAAAATTTTGTCCCAGTCCAGATATCTGCTCTTAGGGCCTCTCGGATGTCCCAGGCATGACTTCCATGGCTTAGGGGTGCCGGCACCTGTGACTGGCGCCTTTGCATTTGCCTTTCCACCTTAGCAAAATAAACTTGGAGGCCTGAATGGTCAGCTGCCGTGTGCTGAGATGGCCCAGCATAACGTGCCCATACAAATGGTTTTTATTGATTGAAAAAGCTTTATTGATATAATTTACATACCATAAAAATGGTTGTCTTTTGCCTTTATGTTTAAGCTTGGAGATTAACAAAGGATGAACTGTACCACTGTGTTGCTAAATTAAAACATGTAAATATTTGATTCCTGAAGCTGCTAGTTTGCCAGTCTTCAGGGATTTGATGAAAGCAGATAAGCTACGCACTTACTAAAACTCGTATTATCCAATTTTGGTATGTGTGGTGGTGGTTTTTTTTTAAATCAATTCTGTCGACTTTGATGTTGGCTTTCAGGAAGATTATAAAACCAAGGATTAGAATTGATCATTGTTCCTAGATTTTGAAAAGTCAATACATTTCAACGAATTATAGTTAATCTTAAATTTCTTTAACAAAACAAAACAAGGGAATAATACTTCTTTTCTCCACTCCGTTTTGGAATCTGGGACACACTGTGTGCTGTGCTTTCCTGTGTGTTCGCCACTGCCTAGAAGCGGATTACACACCTGCTGTAAGCTTGGTCAGTGGTTCTGAAAGGCTCCCCCCGCCCACCCTAGGAAATTTAAAATGTAGGTGAATTAGATTCTGCTGGCGAGGAGAGAAAAAGACCAGCATTTTTATGATCCTGAAGTGAGTCTGTAGTCTTTAAGGTTTGGTAACAGCAAGAACAAGAGTCAGAAGCAGAAGCAGGAGCTTAAATCTTGCAAATAGGACATGTCGCCATGTCAGGACAGGAGACTTAGGCTTTAACTGTGTTTTCAAAAAAGCAATCCTAGTTTTTATATGAACTGTTTTAAAAGTAGGACCAGAGATTTGGTTTTTTAAGAGACTGGTTATATTTTTGAAGGCAGTATAGGCTAAAAGCTATTTCTCTTGAAAATAGACATCTATTTAAGAAGAATGTTGAATGGTGTAGAAACGAATGCTGCACCAATTAAAAACCCATACTAAGTCCTAGAGAGCGAGACAGCTTGAGTAGGAGGGCAGGTCGGTGTTCGTCCCTGTGGAGGAATACTGTGGGGACATGGTGGGTTCGCGTCCATACTCCTCTGTTAAAGCCAGTGGTGCAGCGTCACAGCTACGTGAGGTTTTTTGGTTTCCCAGTGCATGTAAATGTTAGGTTTACCCTGTACTGTGTCTATTAAGAGTGTGCGTGTGTCTCAAAACAACAGTGTACATAGCTCATTTTATTGGCAAAAAATGCTAAGCATGATCTGAGCCTTCAGTGAGTAGTAGTTTTAACATCAAAGATCACTGATGACAGATCTCTATAACCAATATAATAAAAATGAAACAGTTGGAAATTCTGAGAATTACAAAATGTGGCATGAGGCATAAAGTGACCAGATGCTGTTAGAAGAAAATAGTGCTGATAGAGTTGCTTGACACAGGGTTGCTTCAAACCAGCAATTTGTTTTAAAACACGAAGAAACCACGGTATCTGCAAAGCATAATCGCAGGAAAACAAGGTATGCCTGTATTCACCTTTCTGGTTCTGTCATTAGGAGTCTTGGGGAGGATATATTACTACAAAAAAGTGCGAGTTGGAACCAGAGGTCGACTGAGATCCATTTTGTTAAGTGGTTCTTCCGTATGGTGGACGCCACAATTCCTGGGGCACTGTTCCAAAATCCTCCTGTGGAAGCCCCATTGGTAAAGATTGGTTCTGTCAGGCTGGACGCTGGGCGGAATTAAGGCATGTTTACTTTGGAGAACTTTTCCAGGTCTTCGAAATACCCATTCTGATGGCATACGTGGGTAGGAACCACCAGTGTAGTTAAATCATGCCATGCAACAGGAAATTACGATTTGGTTGTGCAGTAATCACTGCTTCGGTTGTAATTCTGCAGCCTGGGCAGCATTATGGAGCTCTCCTGGGTTTTTTAATCTGGGAAGGGATTGAGACCACAGAGATTGAGAGAGACTGGAGGTAGGCCGGAGCGGGGAGAATGCAGTAGGTGAGTGCAACGGGAGGAGTGCTGGGCAGCACTCCTTAACAGCACTGGGTGTTAAGCTGCGCAGGGGCAGCGACAGCTGTTTGAGATTTCATCTGGTTACTGGCAGAGGTATGGAAAAGGTGCTAGATTTAGAAGGTGCTTTGAGTTCAGTTTTAGAAGTAAGTTTCTGTGGTACAGATGGGTAGAGCTATCTAATGGGAGTTTCAGGATTTGACTTAAAGTTGTAGGAACCTTTATGCCTAGGAGATCTGGTCAGGACACGGTCAAGATTGGCAGCCCAGTGCAGAGGCCATGATTGGTCAGGATCAGTCACTGCAGAGAAGCCCCGTGGTTGGCTGTTCAGGCTTGTGTGTTCCTTTAGGAAGATTCTAGTTACTGTAATAGGAGCAACAGGCTTATCGACCACTTAGTATATGCCAGGCGCTTTCCAAGGAGGTTACATACTCCTCCCCCCACAGCAGCCCTATGTGGCTAAGCTGATCGCCCACAATCACACACAGTGCAGTAGTTTGGATTCTTCGGGGCAGCCTGGCTCCAGGGCATGTACCATCTCCTGTGGGCGGAAGCCGGACTGTCAAGTGTTAGAGGAATACAGACTGAAGGAGTGGATCAGGGAGCAAGTTGAGGACCTGGAGGCCAGGAGGGAGGGATCAGGTCACCTTTTTCAAAAGTCTGCAGGTGGAAGGAGTTTGAAGCCTGTGTGGATTGAGAAGTTTAGCCTTGGGGAAGCTGACTCTCTTCAGAGGTGAGAAGCTTGGTGCAGACAAACGTGAGGGTGGTTGTGCGTGGGGTGGGCATGAGAAAGGTGTGGTGCAGTAATAAGGACCTGGGCTGGACTGAGTTCAGGAATAGGAAGGAAGGCTGGCTTCTTCCTCACACTAGGGTTGAGTCAGGAAACATCCATGCTTGGCTGGAGAGGGCACCTGAGGGAGGGTACTCCAGTTGATCTGCTCCCTGAACTGGAGAGGGGAGTGGGCTGGTTTATCTGCAGGGGTTTGGGGCTTTTGGGTAATCATGAAATTGACTTAAGATGGAACCCAGAAGGGAAAAGCTTTGAAATTCTTTCTGTAGAATTTATTAGTTTAAAACAGCCTGGTCCTGAATTCGTGTTTCTAAGCCCTAAAAGAGAAGTCTTAGGGAATTAAAACAAGACTCTTTGATCTAAATGTGGCTGGAGTTGGGTCAGGATTCTAGCAAGATTGCTTCTTTCATTAAGTAATAATTTCTGGATCACTTTTTTGACCACTCAGTCAGTAGAAGCTTTGTTTGTAGATACGAAGGTGAGGGCCTTTGCATTTTACAGAGCAGGTACTAAAGCCTGCAAGAATGCTCTTAAAATTGCTTCCTCAACTCTGTTTTGGGTTCAGCCACAGGATTAGATTTTACCACAGCATTTTGGATAGATGTGAGCTTCTGTTTCATGCTCCAGGTTTCAGATTTAAAAGTTAGAAAGTGAGCTTAGGGTCATATCCACGTGTAACAAAATACATGTTAAAGCACTGGCCATTAAATCCAGAGTATAAGTGACTGAGTGCTGTGTTTGGAGGTTCTGGTAGATTTCTCCTTCCCGTTCATTTCCCTTTTTCTGTTGTGGTCACATACATTGTCATGGCCTTCTGGGGTGAAGAAATACAGATTATTCTGCTACAAGATTAAAGGTTGGGTTTGTAGGCTCCTGAAGAATCTGGAATGGTGGATATTAGACTGGTTGACCTATTTTCTAGAATTGCTGTTGATTTTGGAGCTTTTTCTTAGTTCTCCTGGATCAGCTGAGCTTTGATGTTTTTAGAAATGAAGATTTAAGATATCCTTAAATTTGCTGGATAACTGATGCCTGTGTGAACAGTTTACCCTTTTATTTACTCAGTTGCAGGCCTTTAATAAAAGTTATGCCATCCTGAGACACTTAAAGTTTATATAAATTGCCCAAGTTCATACAACACATAATTGGCAGAGCCAGGATTCTAACCCATGCTTGTTGGATCCCAATTCCTAGGCGTCTTTTCCTGTCATGTACTCTGAATACAGGGATGTGTGTATCATCCACTGTATTCACTTCTGAACCAGAAATAGTACTATCTGCATGTGGAGTAGCATGCATGTCTTCTATTCCAGAGCCTAAGAAATGGCCCTGGATACTTTTTTTTTTAAATGTACTTGTTTTTAACTGTGGTACTTTATTGATGAATTAGAACTGATTTTGGCCAAGGCCCTGAAAACATGCCTGGAAGAAGAGGTGCGAGAGTTTGTAATCCGGTGAACACTTTGAATTAGTTCCCTGAATTTTGACCCTTCTCTCCTTTTGCAGTTATTTGTATGAGCTGATGTACTTGGGGCCAGGAGCTTGTCCGTGCGTCAATTTATTTTTAATGCCTCCGAGTGCTTTCGGTTCATTTCCAGCGGATAAATGCTCAGCAGCTGTTCACATGTAGGTGATGTGTGGCGAGGCTGTTCAGCAAAGGTTGCAGGTCGTCCTGGGTTCTATTCACAAACACACAACTCTTGTATGGAATGTACTTGTACAGGTATCAGGAATACTGGGTATTTAACGTTTTTCCCATATAGCTGCCAGAAATTGTTGAAAAGTCTCAATCAGTGGCCAAACAGCAAATCAAAACCTCTCTAAACGGTGGCTCCAGTGTCAGAGGTTCATAGAGCAGAGCTGCTGTGCTGATGGGAGCTGGCTCACACGACAGCCGATGCGCACCAGTGGCCGGATGCGTCGTGTGCTTAGTTTTTAAGTGACTGGCATGAAGCGGGACTTTCCAACATGTTATAAAAATACTTCTTCTGATGTGTATGGCTTGTTCTGTCGTGACTTCCGTTAGGCTCTGGTTCCGTGAATCTTGTGTTTTATTACTGCAGGGATTAGAATCCTGTCGCTGCTGGCAATGCTCACAGTTGATGTTTGAGCAGCAGGATTAGTGATTGAATGTTGGGGACAGATGCCATCCCCCAGAAAGCAGAGGTGTCTTTGTGTCCTCTCTTGGTTGAAGGGAAACGGTTTGGATTTTGGTGCAAAACTGAAATGCGGCAGACGCCAGTGTATCATTTCCAAAGCCCAGGGCACCCGGGGCCAAGCATTTCAGTAATTTTCTGGTATCTTCTTACCTTTGGGAAGGTCTCTTAAGAACGAAGTATGGCCAGTTTCTCTTGCATACTGGGGGTTAATATGTGGCTTGTAACAGAAAATACAGTATCTTAGTGTTACATATATAGTAAAAGTCTATTTTGTTGCATATTCAGATCATGGGATGCTTGTGATAGCGGTGTCAGAGGTTTACCCACGGTTTATCTGTGATTATAAGATCAAGGACAAGGATTGAAAGGGCTTAGGAGCCAGTGCCACAACTGTTGTTTGTCTTGTTTTATTAAGCATTGCTCTTTAGATTCCAGGTAGAAGCTTTTATTCCAGTACCTCAGTTTTCATTTGATTTGGTTGATGCAAGAGAGAAGAGCCTCTTTGGGTTTATTATTAGTTAGAAACAGTCTTGATGGCAGAGACCTCCGTGGAGTGTGTTACCCATTTCCTTGGAGAAGGGCTGCGTGCCGAGTACCGCCTTCGTGGGTGGCCAGCAGTCCTTGTCTGAGGGAGCGCGTGGTGTCTTGGGGGACGTGTGTGCGCCCGTCTCAGCCGTCACTGGCGAGTCACGCTGGCCCGTGGAGTCTGTGCTGAAACCTGGATCACCGCTCCTCTGGGAAGCTGGGGAGGGACTCCCTGTGTGGCCAAGGCAGCCTGGGTCTTGGTGTCTTGGCTAACGGACCTCACGCTTTCTTACCAGGAAGAGGAAGAGCAGGAGGAGGAAGACGATGACGAAGACGACGATGACACCGATGACCTGGACGAGCTGGACACAGATCAGCTGCTGGAGGCAGAGCTAGAGGAGGACGACAACCACGAGAACGCGGGGGAGGACGGGGACAACGACTTCTCGCCCTCCGACGAGGAGCTGGCAAACCTCCTGGAGGAGGGGGAGGACGCGGAGGACGAAGACTCAGACGCAGATGAGGAAGTGGAACTGATCCTGGGGGACAGTAAGTCTGGGGCTCACTATGAGCCTGGGCACCTTCCCTGTGCCCACCCAGCCCCGAGGGCAGCCGCACTGGGGTTCCGTGCCCGGAGCGAGTCACCGCCCAGGCCCTGGAGGAAAAGGCCTCTCGTGCCTCGGTTCCGCCGTGTTCCTGTTGTGGCATCTGTCACCAGTTGTCTCTTATCTCTTTAAAACAGGGGTTGACACTTTCTGTAAAGGCTGGACAGTAAATCATTTAGGTTTTGTGGGCCGTTCTCTACTCATCGCTGGTGTAAGTTAACGATGTGGCTCTGTTCTATTAAGTAGCTGATGGGCTTGGTTTGGCCTATGAGCTGGAGTTTGTTGACCTGTTTCAGAGGATTAGCCTTAGCCTGGAAGGCCGAAGTGCAGTTCTCCCGAGAGGTTAGAGCTGGACTGTCAGTTGCAGCTGCTCACAGGGAGCTTGTTCCTACTCCTTCCCAAAACTGTGGGAAATAAAAGCTGTCTTGCGCGTTGGAACGCCTACTTTCTGCTTTTGCCTACTTTCTGCTTTTGCCTACTCCCTCTTAAAGGCTGGGGGACAAGTGTTCTTTTTGGCTTGTTTTGTTCCTCCTCCCCCCTGTCCCTCTAAGTTTTAAAGAACATGCTCCAGTTTTTCTTGTCCTTCCCCCTTAGAACATGTCTCTCAAGTCAGATTGTCCCCCGAGTATACTAATAATGGACCCTGAGTAGACCAGCTGCTAGTTCCAAGGGTCTGCGAGCTCCGCAGCTGCACCTGTTTTTATTTTTTTTTTGAGAGCTTCCATTTTACTTAACAGTACTCTATTGGTTTTGGCATACATTGACATGAATCTGCCACGGGTGTACACGAACTCCCAAACATGAACCCCCCTCCCACCTCCCAGCCACTGCACCTGTGTTTTAAGAGGACGTGTTTGGCAGTGTCCTGGGGACTTGGGTCACTGTGAACCCACTCGTACTTGCTCGGTCCCGGTTNACATTGACATGAATCTGCCACGGGTGTACACGAACTCCCAAACATGAACCCCCCTCCCACCTCCCAGCCACTGCACCTGTGTTTTAAGAGGACGTGTTTGGCAGTGTCCTGGGGACTTGGGTCACTGTGAACCCACTCGTACTTGCTCGGTCCCGGTTCTTCCTAGTGCTGCCCTAACTGACCGGGCGTAACCCTGTGACAGCCGCCACTCCACATAGCGCTCTGGCAGCATTCTCACAGCCATGGCAGGTATCAGGTAGCCAGTCACCACCTAGGCCATTAAGATGCCCAGCCCCTCATTTCCACATCCACATTGCATGTGCTCGTTAGAGTGCTGTCTAGCACAGATCTGCATCGTCACAGACAACCGTGCTGGTCCAAACCAGCACACGCAGGCCTCTTCACAATAGACATTTGCTCTTTATAGTCGCTGGGGGTGAAAGGGAGTGTGTATGTAGGTGTGAGGGGTGTGTGTGTTTGTGTCTGGGTGAGTCTCCTCTTCCACAGTGACCGGAATCTGTTTTCTGTGGGATCTTACACATCTGGCTCTTAGGACTGAAGACAGCTGACTGAAAGGAGAATGTCTTTCTTACATGAAGTCGTCTTGGCCAAGTTGTATTTTGAGGATGCTTTATGGGGCTGGGAGGGTGTGCTTTGCATCTATCTGCCCATCTGCTGTTTGCCAGCTTCCACTTTTTCGTACTTGGAGGTTGAGGTGATTTGGTGAAGGAGGACTTCTCTTCCCTAGCGATGGTCAGAGTGCCACATCAGAGGGACTAAGGAGCAAGGGGAAAATGACAATATTGATGGGAATAAAAAGGAAAGTTTTACTGAACTTTGTTACCTGTGACACATGGGCACAAATTTGTTTCCCTTCAGTTAAAACTAGGTAGGTCAGGGGAACAGCTGGTACCCCTGACTGACCTAAGAGTATCACTAATCTTTTTCCATTTTTAGTTAATGTACATTTTTATTTGGTCTGTAAAATTTGATGCTTTTAGCCTTTTACTGTTCATTCTAGGAAATTCCTTCTTTCAAGTCCAAGAGGTAATCTGGAAAACCCTGAGTCAATCAGAGAACGTTACTTTAACTTGGTGGGAGTATTTATAACGTGAAAATGCCATTACAGATGACAAGCTGGGCTCTAGAATTGTGGTGACATCGAGATGGCTTGTACAAAGTGTGTACTCTACTCTTTCTGTTCTAGAGGATGAGAAAAGGCTAAGGAAGGTAGAGAAAGGAGTCCTGTCACCTGACCACGAGTTGGGGAGATTGGTCCCTGACCCCTGAAGGTTGTCAGACCTTGTACCTTAGAGTTACTTGCTTAAAGAAGACTGTGTTCTTCTCATCCAGCTGCACTTAGGCCTTACATGTGACACACTGTTGGCCGGAGACATATAAATACGTTTTGAGAGAGGGATACAATTAACATCACCATCCACAGTTGCTAGACCTTAAAACTAATCAAGGGATGGGACTTCCCTGGTGATCCAGAGGCAGGGCTCTGAACTTCCAATGCAGGGGTGTGAGTTCAATCCCAGGTCAGGAAGCTAAGACCCCACATGCCTTGTGGCCAAAAAACCAAACTGTAAACAATATTGTAATAAATTCAATAAAGACTTTTAAAATGCTCCACACTTTAAAAAAAAAAAAACTGATCAAGGGTTCATTATAAAACTTAGGATTATTAGCATTCACATTTTGCTCCCTTAGGTACCCCCGCCCCAGCCTTGTATATTATAAATGCACATTTATTACTGTTAAAATTTTCAAAAATGACTGCATTTTTGGGTGAATTGTATAGATAGTTTCTCTGATTGTACAAGTGACATATATACTAGTGTATCAGATGATAGTTCTTCAGAATATAGTTCTGATTCAGACAGCATGGATATTAGACCAACAAAGACAGAAAACCTTAGTGATTTGACTTTGATAGAGAAAGTGAAAATGGCACTCGTGGTGACGGATTTACAGGTGAGGTTCCCTGGTGGCTCAGGACGGTAAAGAGTCTGCCTGCGATGTGGGAGACCCAGGTTTGATCCTTGAGTGAGGAAGGTCCTGAAGGCAATGGCAACCCACTTCAATATTCTTGTCTGGAAAACTCCATGGACAGAAGAACCTGGTGGGCTACAATCCATGGAGTTGGAGAGTCAGACATGACTGAGCAGCTAACACACACACAGGTTTAACTATTGAAATGGAATAACCTGAAAGGTATTAGTGAAGTAACAGAAATAATTTTTGGACAGCCAAACTAAAAATCGCCAGCTACAGGTGTCAAGTTTCTGCAAAAATTTCCTGGTCAGTAATGAGTTAAGATTCTTAATAGCTCTGCAGCTGGTGGTTAAGATAGCTTCAGGCAGGTGGGTCTGGCACTGTGGGTTCACAGATCACACAGCTGGGCTCCCCCACGGTCTGCCATGGGCCCGGCACGCAGTGCTGTCCTTCGGCACCCCTTCCCTGCCGACCTCCTCCTGGAGCTGTTGTAGCAAGCAAGCTGCGGAGGCGTAGCTTGTGGTCTAGCCCTGTCCGACAGCAGTCTGATGTCTGTCCCATCTTCCCCGCTCCTCACCAGTGAAGTCAGGCTCTCTTGTGCCGTTAGACCCGGGAGCAAGCACTGGTTTTTCCAGCCGTTACTTTTGCTTGCCTTCAGGATTTCATTTATCACAGCCACACTTTTCTCCAGTTTACTTTGTCCAGTTCTGTTGTCTTCCTAAAGGAGACTGTAGTGATGAAGGTTTGGGGACATGCCCTTCTCCCTCAGCTGTCCCCAGAGAAGGCTCTAAGGTGCCTGGCAAAGGGCCACTGAGGGCTTCTTTGGAATCAGCGGCTGTCCCTCTCCTCATGGGAACCCCAGGGCCTGTGGGCATTTGCAGGGCTCCAGCTCAGGACCTGTTGGCCTACTTTCCTGAAAACCTTGTTAAAAATTGTCTCACAGCTTCCTGAGCTGTGAGCACTCAAACTGGGGACGAAGACCTTTTCTTTACCTTCACTCAGTAAATATTAGAGCTGGGTACCGTCACACAGTCTATCTGTGTAATTATGAGGGTTCTTTCTGTTGCCACCTACTTTCACCTCTTTCTCGAGCCTTCCAGAGGTGTTCGTGTGGTCTCTTCACTGCCCGATAGGCAGACGGTCAAGCAGAGGGCCAGACACAGTGCCATCTGTCAGGTGTCACACCTACTCCCTGCTGGTCTAGCTGCTAGGCACCCCTTCTCTGATATTGCTGCTTACTCTGGTCGGTATGTTTTTGGAAATACGTTCCTTGCAGATTCTACTTAGAAATGCCTATGAATCCAAGGTTGCCTACCTGTGTCTTTATGAAGTCTTCTGAGAACAGAGTGGCTGAGGAGTTGAACAGAAATGTCATCCTTGACTGGGATCAGCCTGCCTTTTCTGGGGGTCCTGGGGCCTTGGCAGCCTCTGCCCAGGGACTCCAGAGGCCAAAGGACCCCTTGGGCTCGCTCACTCACCCCGCTTTCAGCCCCACCCCTTTGTAGCCTCTTGAAGCACCACGGGTAAGAGCTTCAGAGGGTGCGTGCCTGTCTCTCTAGGGCTTGAATTTCAGGCAGGAGGAAGCGCTAGGAAGCAAGATGGCAGCACAGAGTCAAGTCTTTTGAAAGGGAAGCAAGAGACCCCAGGGGTAACCACCACTGCCAAAATAGTATAGTCTCCAGAGCCAGCTCCAAGGAGATGATTGGAGTGTTTTCTTCTTTCTGGAACCTGGTAATGGACCTTGCTCAGGCATCAGTGCGTATGCAGGTGCTTTCTTCCTGGAAGCCTGGTGTGTAATCTAGTCTCTCCTCTCCTTACCTTTCAGCCGACAGCTCTGACAACTCTGATTTGGAAGATGACATCATCTTATCTCTAAATGAGTGAGGAGTCAGCACCACGTGGAAAAGATTCTTGGCAGGAGAGAAACTGAGTCAGATTAATTCAGAACATCTTCCGTTCCCTTTCTCCCAGGGCTCTTTTAAGGAACTGCATGCCCTGGCCCTGCATTCAGAGAATTATGGTTTAGAGTCTCACTGGAATCTGACAGTCCTAAGAACAATGACAACCACAAAAAGACAACAGGGGTTAGGCCCTATTCTGCTTTCCCCTTCTCCTAGGATGGACATATCTTTCCTCAAGGGAAAAAAAAAAAAAAAAACATGTCTCTGGGGTTATTTCACAATATATTTTCTTTGTATAATGTTCTTTACTTAAAGAACAAGAAATAGTTTTTTATAAAACTTTAAAAAGAAAAAAAAAAGGCATTTATAACTGAGGGTATGAACTTATATCCACCGGGTCTCTGTCCCTGCACTTCATTTTCTATGAAAGAAAATGATGTCTAAAGAACAATATAGAGGCATTTTTACACACATATTTAAATGAAAAGGAAAATCGTGGTTTCTTAAATTGATAAGGATTAAGAATATTTTATTATAAATATAATATATGATTTTTTAACCTGTTTCGTTGCCTCATATGCCGTCAGGTTAATTTGTTTTCCTTCGTGCCAGAGGTGGGGAAGAGGCGCTGCTTGTTTGCTGAGTAAATGCCTAGGTTCACCCACCTTCATGGCTTGGGGGCAGCAAGGTCATTGTGGATATTGGTTTTGTGGAGTTGAGGGAACTTAGGATATAAGTTCACTCCCTCTATTTTTCTTTGTGATTCAGTTTTTCAAAAATCTTTTTTTCTTCCTTTCTCCCTAATGTGGAAATTACAAATCAAAGGCCTTTTTTCTTTAATGTAAAGTGTATTTATTTAAAAAAACAAAACAAAATAAAACTACAAGTCTGTCTTTGCTTGTTATGGCCTTTCCCTGTTCTCTTTTACTGAAGTGGGGTGGGGTCCCTTACCTTGCAGCTCTAGCCCAGACACCAGGGAAGATGCCTCCCAGAGGCAGCCCGAGATGGAGTGCGAGCACGCCCTGCTCAAAGCACTCCAGGGAGAAAAGCAGCCTCGTCAGCATCTAGCCCTGGTCTACTGGCGGGGGGCAGAGGGGGTCTTCAAGGCACCACCCACTGTGTGCCGCCCCCCACCGTGTATCCTGGGCGCTGAAGCGAGAAGGCAGCTCCGGAGTACCAGTGTGGGGGAGCTGGAGTGTTAGGGGCCTCCTGGGACGTTGTGAGCCATAAGCTGACGACCTAAGATCATTGTTCCTGTTTTCTTAGAGGAGGACAAGAGACCCTGGCAGTTTGGGGGCAGCTGAGGCTGGGTTAGCAGGCAGGCACTTCACTGGCTTCTACAGCTGGCCTTGTGGCCAGACTGTTACCACCAAGTAAAGTACCAAGTGCTCTTAACCTCTTCACTCATCCTCCTCATCCTCTTCTTTCCCACAAGGAGGAGGAGGCCCTAGTCTCTCTCCGAGTTTACCCAGTTTCTCTTGTAGGCATTCGTTAACTGAAGAGATTTTTCTGTTTGCTGAGATAAGAGGACAAATCTGTGAAGTAAACAAGACGAGACTGCTAAACCTCACTGGGGGCCAGTAAAGAAAGCCCCACGGGGCTTCGGAGCACCACAGAGCTCACACACACTGAAGGGGGCCTGTGTTGCCAGGCACCTCGTGATCCTCTGGAGGGCAGAGGTCTCAGCTCCTAAATTGCTTCATGCCTCAGCTGAAATGGGTTGCTAACACCTAACCAGTAGACTAGTCTGACTGCTGGTACGTTACAGGAAAAAAAGGCTAAAAGTCAAGAAGCTCTAAAAGCACTGCTATTCTAGTCATTAACTCAACCGAGCCCCAGTCTCCCCGAGCTCTGCCAGCAGCCCTTGGGAGCACCCACCCACGGGTCTCTGGGGTGGAGATGGGGGCCTGCAGCAAGAAAGCAGAATCACGGTCGACCTGACGACACACCCTTAGGGAAGCGCCCCAGGAGGCAAAGGGAACATCAGCCCTCCTCTTTATCTGCCAAGGCCAAGGCCTCAGTCCCCCAGGAAGAAACATGCAGAACACACCAAACCGCCATGAGGCAAATCTCGCCTTCTCTTGGTTTCTACCTTTAAGCCACACCTCAGGTAGGAACCCCAGGTGGAGGTACTGGTTGCCTCCCTGTGGGGGAAACATCCCTAAATCCATGGGGATGGTGGAGGGAGGGGAGACACACACATATCCTTAGGACTGATTCGTTTCGCTGTGGCAGAAGCCACCACAGCACTGTAAAGCAATTACCCTCCAATTGAGAAGACGAAAGCGGAAGGAGAGAGTTGAGGCAGAGAATGAGCACAATGTAGGAAAACTAGTTCAATTTGGGGCCAGAGAGCACCTATCCCTGAAAAAGGGTGAACAAGGCACGGGTCCCAGTGTCCTCTCCAACTAGACTTCCTAGCAGGCTTCTGTGTGGGGAAAGCCAGGTCGTGCTCTGGGTCCTGAGCACCCACCCTAAGAAAGAACAGCCCAAAGACACTTGGGGCAGCAAAGCGGCTCTGGCCTGTGATCTGGGCATCTGTCGCGACTTCACCTGCTTTAACCCTGAAGGCTCGGTGGTAAAGAACGCGCCTGCCAATGCAGGAGATCCCTGGGTGGGGAAGATGCCCCGGAGGATGGCATGGCTACCCATTCCAGTACTCTTGCCTGGGAAATCCCAGGGACAGAGGAGCCTGGCAGGCTACAGCCCATGGGGTCGTGCAGAGTCGGACACGACTGCGTGACCACCACCGCTATTCTAGGCACGATGAGGCCACTCCGGCTTCCAGCTCTTCCCACCGCCTGGGATGGGCTGCAGCCCACACTGCTTTGCTCAGACACCTGGCAGATGTGTCTGGAACTCAAGTACAAACACACACAGTCAACACTTCCTGTGTTGCACATCATGAACGCGCCTGTTCATTAGCAACAGCTGCAGCCCAGGGAGCACCACTTCCCCGGCACCTTCCTTCCCGTTTGCATCTCTGCTGCTGCTGCTGCTAAGTCACTTCAGTCGTGTCCGACTCTGTGTGACCCCATGGACGACAGCCCACCAGGCTCCCCCATCCCTGGGATTCTCCAGGCAAGAACACTGGAGTGGGTTGCCATTTCCTTCTCCAATGCATGAAAGAGAAAAGTGAAAGTGAAGTCGCTCAGTCTGTCCAACTGTTAGCGACCCCATGGACTGCAGCCCACCAGGCTACTCCGTCCATTGGATTTTCCAGGCAAGAGTACTGGGGTGGGCTAAGGTCCCAAAAAGTCACCTTCTACTGCTCTAGTGGAGAGGCCTGTACTCTCCATGAGGCCCGCATCGAGCCCCAGCCTCCATCTCACGAACTTTCAAAACATGTCCACCGTCACCTCCACTGTCTTGTGGCAGCCAGGGTAGTGGACCAAACCTAGAGAGGGCACAGCGCGAAACCAGAACCCTCGGTTCCTGGTCACCGGGGGCTCGTTCCCCTCACTGGAGCGTCTCTTCTCCCTCAGCCTTGACACTGATGCTCTTGGACCATCTAAACTGCCACGAACATTCTGGAAAAGTGTTTGGGCTGTTCTGTGGTGGCCACTGCTGTGTGACTGATGTCTGTCCCTGGTCCCCGACACTGCTGGCTTCATCTGCCACGCTGGGCACGCTGCCTGTAGAGACACGTGGTCAGAGAACTTAGGGCTGTTTGCAAGCCATCTTTCCCTCCCCAGCCTGCATGGTTTTTGCCCGACACATCAGCAACTGTGACATTTCCCCAGAGAGGAACCCCATTTTCCAGTGGTCCCCACCTCAGCAGTATCAGGGCAGGAGGCCCTAGACACCAGCACCCACCTTGCACCTGAGAAAGTTATGTCGGTTTACAAGAGCATCTTCCTAACCCACTGTCCTCCACCAAAAACTCTTCAGGCCAGGGATCCCACCAGCCCTGAACGAACATAAGAAAAGCCAGAATTCACAAGCACTGGGAAAAGTTCAGGGATTAACCCAGGAAAGTGGCCTCCCACCCTCCACGCCAACGTCGGGCCACCAGTGCCCCTGGGAGTCCGAAGGAGCGCTGTCCAGATGGGTATCCTCAGGCTGCTGCATTAAGGGGAGAAGGGAGGCTAACGAGAGGAAGAAGCGGGGCACATCCAGGCTCCAGGACCCCAATATTGCACTGCTCCTCCCATGACTACCACACCACGACCACGAAGGTCTACCTGCTTTCAAAAATGCCTGCAAACTAAGTGCTTTCTTCAACCTGACTGTTCACGGCAGGAAAACAAAACCCACCACAGTGGCTAGCTAGACTTAGGCTTAACCCCTTCCTGTGCAGCAGGCTCTGTGGAGGCTGGCATGGCAGGGTCTGAAATGAAACCCTCTTGCTCTCAAACCCCTGTGAATGGAGCTGGGGGCTGACAGGCACCAGTGCAGCAGGGCTGGGAGACACACCGGCAGTGGAAAGATGCAGAAGGCATCTGCGTGCAGGCAGCGAGGGACAGTCTTCATCCTTCGAGAAAATCATGTGATTAAACCAGGACTCTGAACAGGATTAAAAATCCATCCTCTGACAAAGGCTTTACTGACAATTTTCCATACAGTTAGTCAAAAAATAAAAAAATACAGAACACAGCAGACAGTATTTCATACACTAGAAGCCGACACGACAGGAGTCCCTTCTCATCACGGTAAAAAAAAAAAAAAAAAAACCCAAACCCAAGAACTTAGTTTTGGTGGGGAGATAGGGCTTTGGCCCCCTACCAAATGAAATGGAGCAACTCAGCAGAGAATTCAAATCAAGGGTGGATAATGGGCTGGGGGGCGCGGGGCGGCGATGGTCAGATCTTACAGCAGCCGCCTGAGCGAGCCAGGCGCGCAGCCAGGCTCGGGCTGGGCCGAGTCCCTCACTATGACTACCACCAGGTGCTCCTCCTCCAGCTTGCCCAGTGTCCTCAGCGCCGACTGGAGGTACTGCTGCGAGAAGGCACAGGGCGGGAAGGCGTAGAGCATGCCTGTGCTGTCTCTGCCCTTGGATCCACCCACTGGCAGGCTGATCACCCCTGCAGCCTGCTTCTGTTTCAAGTAGGAGACCAGGTTCCTGAGAAGCCGCCTCTGTAGGCCAGGCTCCACCGCAGGCATCCCCTCAGAGCCAGGCCCGCCGGGGGTCGCCTGCGTGGCCAGGAGCACTGCATAGCCATTGGGGCTCCCCTGCTTGATGCGCCGTGTGACCTCATCGAGCTTGGGTTGGTCCAAGCGAAGGCGCTGGGCAATCTTCAGCTGGGTCAGCTTACTCCCGGAAGTCTGGTCTTTGAGGAGACTGCTGATCACCCCCTGGTCTCCCTCTAGGATGTGCATAGATGTCGGGAAGCAGCTGTTTTTCAACACCAAAAGCCCGTTCCAACCCAGCTGCAGCGTCTGGGCGTACTCTGAAAGACTCTTGAGCTTTTTGGTCTCGTGTTTCGGCTCTTCCAGAGGCCTGGGCTCAGCCTCAGTGGTCCGATGATTGCGCTCGCTCTCTCGGGTCTTCTTCCCGTGGCAAGAGTCGGGAGCCTCGTGGTGGTGGTGGTGGCTCCGCTCCTCCGCCCCATGTCGGCTGTTGCTGAGGGAGTTGCTGGACTCCTTGGTCCCTTCACTGGAATGGTTTTCCTTGCGGCTACGCTCCGGGGTGCGGTCGGAGCCTCGGTCCACAGGCTGCCCACCACCCTTGGTCCTGCTCCGTTCCTCGTAAGGAGAGTGGGTGGCCCTTCCACGATCACTGGAGAGGCTCCGGCGCTTCCGCCTGTCCTCCCAGGCCTTGGGCAGGCCCCGGTCCCCATCTCCCCAGCGCTCACCACTCCGGCTGCGCACTGAGCGGCTGTAGCCCTCGAGGCTGTTTCGGCGGTCAGAGCTTTTACTGGGGCTGGTCCACTCCCCTTCCAAAAAGGTCCGCTCTCGATCTGAGTACAGGAGGTGTGGAGGGGTCCTGTCCCGCACCCGCAGGTCGGCATCCAGGTTCCGGTGCCGGGTATACCCGTCGGGGAGTAGCTCATAGTGCACAGGAAGCGGGGAGGGCTGGTACTGCTGGGGATACCGAGTCTCCTCTGCTTTGGCAAAATCCACGCGCAGCCTGCGGTCCGGACCCCCCAAGGGAAAGCCTCTCATTTTGGCACAGGCGGCCTGGGCTGCGTCCAAGCTCTCGTACTGGATATAGGCAAAGCTATCTCCCTTGACATGATCAATGGTCCGAATGCTCCCAAAACGGTCAAACTCCCGGGCCAGAGCCGCCAGTGAGGTGTTAGGTCCCAAGCCACCCACCCAGAGGCGTGTAGTGGGGTTGGCCTTGCCGTACCCTATCTTAATGGGATTGCGGCCTATCACCCGACCCGACATGCCCACCTTGGCCCGGTGGGCCATGTCTAGGTTCTGGAACTTGAGGAAGGCATACGCACCGCCCTGCCCACGGGCGGGTCTCTTGATGACCACCTCCTCAATGATGCCATACTTCTCGAAAGCCCGTCGCAGCTCCACCTCTGACACGCTGTGGTCCAAATTCCCAATGAAGAGGTTGCGCGTGGCCCGCTGGTCGTCCTCGGGCATCAGATCCTCCTCGCACACGGCCGGGTAGCCGTAGGGTCGTCCGCGGTCGTCGTACAGCCCGTAGTAGTCCAAGGCCCGTTCCCGGGACAGGCCTACGGCGGCGGCGGCCGCGGCCGCATCTAGAGCAAAGGCTGCGGCAGCGTGGCGGGCGCGGGGCTCCCGCAGCGGAGGGGCGGCAACCGGGGACAGCGAACGCTGCTTGTACTGGTAGCCGCCGTGCAGCGGGAGGTAGCCGAGCGGGTCTGCGGGCGCGGGCGGGCCCGGGGGCGGAGTGGAGGCGGCGGCGCTGCTGCTGCTGCTTCGCCTGCTGCTCCCGCCGCCGCCGCCGCCACCTCGCAGGTACACGGGCTCCACCTTGAGCGGACGGTCGTAGAGCAGTAGCTGGCGGGCCAGGGCGTGCTGGCGGGCCTCACGCGCGTCCTGCGGGTGCCGGAAGTTCACGTAGGCCACGCGGCCCAGCTCAGGCGTGTGCGACAGGCGTAGGCTGATCTCGCCGAAGCGCTTGAACTGGTGGAAGAGCCGATCTTCGAGGTGCTCGGCAGGCAGCGCGGGGCTCAGGCTGCTGATGAGCAGCGTCTTGTACTCGGGTGGGGCCGCTGAGGAGCCGGGACCCGTGGGCTCGGCCCCGGGCGGCGGCGGAGGTGGCGGTAGTGGAGATGCGCGGGGCGACGCGCCTGAAGCGCCTGGGTCCCCTGAGGCCTTGCCGCCGCGTCCCCCGCCGCCGGCGCCCGAGCCTGAGGAGCGGCCGCTGCTCGCACGGTGATTCGCGTCCCCGGCGCCTCGGCCGTCGCGATGCCCACCGCCGCTGCCCCCGCTACCGCGAGGTTTGTCACGGGCCCGCGTAGGAACGGGGTGCTTGGCGCCGCCCGAGGCCTTGTGCGCCGCCCGCCGCCCGCCCGCCTCCGCCTCCCGTTCGCGCTCCCGCGGCCGTTTGGCCGACGATGACGAGCCGCGCCCGCTCGGGCTAGAGTCTCGCTCGCTCTGCCTCTTCATGGCGCCGGCGCGGCTGGCGGGCGGGCGGCCCGCAGGCCCCTCACAGCGGCGGCGGCGGAGGCCGAGGAGGCAGCGCCCCCGGCGCCGCCATCTTGGACAAAAGGACTCGGCGCGGCGACGGGGCGGGGCGGGAGCTGCGCTGAGGGCCTGGGCGCCGCGTTATCAGGCTGCGCCGGCCTACCACGTGACCCCATGGAGGGCGGGGCGAGGGCAGCGCCAGGCGTGCGTCATCGGGCTGCGCCGCCCCGTACCACGTGACCCTGCGGCCAGCTGGCGAGCCCGCCCGCACTGTGAGCTCTGGCGCCACCGTGCGGATGGCGTGGCCGAGGCCCGGGGCTCCACAGAAACGAGCCCTGGAGAGGGACAGAGGCCTCTGTCTCCTGGTTAGAGGCCTCGCAGGCGCGGGTGTGCCAGGCCTTGAACTTTATGGTATATTCCCCCAATCCCAGGACTAAGTTTGGGTGACCACCTCTAAGCCCTTCCTTGGCATCTACTGACTGGGTCCGGCATTAACAACCCGAACCCACACCCTTATCTCGAGTATCCCCTGCGTTCATGTTCACTTGTGGCAGCCGCCCGAAAGGTCTTGAGAACCATGGCTATGCACTCAGACGGTGAGACCTGTTGGGTCCCTGGCTGGGCACAGAAATCCAAAACCTGTGGTTTCTAGGGTGGGAACAAGCTCCTTACAGCAATGGGGCCCACCCTCCGCTCGGGCATTCGGGTACACACAGGGCTGGAAGGGCAGGGTCACGGAGCCAAGGGCGAAGAGGCCGAACCCAGCGGCTACCGTTTGCCACGCTTACCTCTCCCTGGCCAGTGCTCTCGTATCCACCTCCATGGTGGTGACATGAAGGAGAAATCCTGTTCAGGTGCCAAGCCCCCTCAGGGAAACTTTCATTTTCCATGGAGAGTTAACCAGAAGCTTCTCAAGACCTGACCCAACTTAGGCCACAGAAACCGTGGCGTGGGGAAGAGCGCATGCGCGTCTTCTGCCCTCCCACGACCAGAAGCCTTTGCGAGGAGCGCCTGCAGCAGCTAACGCAGGTGCACTAGATTAACGTCTTACAAGAAACACCTGTTAACGTTCCAGGTCTCCTAGGCGGCTTCCAGGAGTTAACCCTTTTAAAGATAACCTTGGGGATCACCCTTGGGTAGCAGTTGGGCTGTCCTCCCTGTTTGGCGTAGCCTGGAAGACACAGAGGCCACCAGAACACAGCTGCTAGGTTGAAACAGCTCCATCTATTAAAATTTCTGGTTCTAGCCATGCAGTTTTTCAACACCTTTCAGGGGCTCAGAAAACTTTGTCTGATCATAATAGCCCATCTAATTCCTCCAAATAGCATACACCTGGCCTAAGAAGTGCATTCTTACTTTTCTCAGACATGAAAATTGTGGGCCCGCTGCTCACAGCCATTAGTGGACCCCACAGCCGGCTGAGGGCCCTTTATGTTGGCAACCTGAATTCAGGAACTGCACAAATGACGTGACCCGAGGTCAGAGCATGCACGCACCGTTTCTGGGTCCTCCCCTGGTGGTCTCTGAGGGCATGAGGAGCAGTCCAGAGTCACAGTTCATGCTGGTCACTGGGTTTCCCATGCACCAAACCCAAGAGCAACTAAAAACCCAGACTCCAGGGACACCCTTTCAGGACTTCAGCTGTTAGGCCTATCTTGGGTAAACAAAGGCAAAAGACAGCCTCTCACTGGCTCTTCGTACAAACCAGCTCCTGCCAGTCTTGCAAAATCCCAACTAGGTACCAGAGGCTTAGGGCTGACACTGGACCACAAACTGAGTTGAGCAAGCAGACGGCCAGATCTGGACAGTGGCTGATGGAGGTAGCCAGGCTGAGTATCTTCAGAAATGTGACAGTACTGAACATACTCAGTTACTGAAGTCATCACTGCAGAAAACTGCATTAAACCCCAGTCTTGCTTGCAACCCAGCCCCGTCTATAGATAGTCCCTGTGGGCTGGGGATTATCAAGCTCCACCTCCTCCCTGAGAACCTCTCCACTCTTGCACAGCCCCGCAGGCCCCGTGTCCTGTCCTGGCATCCCAGCATTGACTGGTGGTTGAGGGACAAATGTGAATATACCTGAAAACTCTTTGTAAACCAGAAAGCATAAACTGGTGAAATCTTCATCATGGGTAATACCCTATTTCAGTATTCACTTTAATTCTTCAAGGACAGCTAGAAATTTTCTTCCTTTAATAAAAAATCCCAGACATACTTTGAAGTCCTAGAGTAAATGGGCAACAGAACAAAGTGAATCTCCCCCAAGGGGACGCTGTACACCCAGCATCATGAGGAAAGCTCCAGGCTTCACACCTGACTTTGTCAGGAGCCTGCCTAAAAAATAAATTACAAAAAGGCTGTTTGGGGTAGACACAAATGAAGTGTTTTCTCCCTCAGGAGCAGCAGAGGTTGAGCCAACTACAAATCAGTCCGTGAACTAGCTGCCTTGGGAGCATATTTAGGCATCAGTTCATTAATCTTCCGGATGTAGTCAGACTTTTCCGCACAGCCTTTGCACGTCTCCCCCCAGTCGTCCAGGATCTTCTTTAGCTCTTTAACTCGGAGCTTCTTCAGGTCCACTGTGCTCAGGTCGATCTGTTTGTCTGGAGGAGAGAGCAGGGAGAATTACCAGCTGGGTGGGAGCAACTATGGACCCCAACAGTCCTTGCACAGCCAAACTGTTACTTAAAACAAGTGGACCTGCTGACTGTAAGGGGTGAGGTGCACTCAAGTGTCAGTGCCCAGTGCCCCCCCAGGACGGGGACCTCCCCCAGGCCCTTCACCAGGAAGGTGGGTCTCACACTGGCAGTGTACAACCCAGACATGCAGTGCCAGCAGGGACAGATGGAGGCCATGTGGTCCTTACAGAAGGAGCCTTCTAGGAGGAATATGGCGCCCACTCCAAGTGCCTCTTACTAAACAGTCACGGTAGAGCTCGTGGCACAGGAGAATGAGAGTTATAGGGTGACAGAGCAGACAGATCCCCTAGCCTCAGTTTCCCAACACAGACCCTGGTCAGGCTCTTGAATTAGGAGCTTACTCTCCATGACCACCTGTGATCAGAGAGACCTTCTGCCAGAAGCACTGAACTAGGATCACTCTCAGAAGACCAGTTATCCTTGACACTACAGGGTAAGACGCAGCCCTTGGACACTCAATTCATGGTAAAACATGCTGGTGCTGTTTCAGTTTTATGGAAGAGAACAACTCTTCCTGGTCCCGATTCTTTCTGAAGACCTGAACTGTTTTTCCCACTGGAAACTTCTTCGGCAAAAGAGGTGCTGTGTGCCCATAACCTTAGGCTTTCCTGCTGGGACACACCTGTTCTTTTCAAAATAGTCAAAGTCACTCAGCCGTCAGAGTGTGCAGTCAGGACAAGCTTATCAAAGCCAAGTCAGACAACATCCCTTTTCTGCTCAAATCCCAACATTCTCATCTTCCCTCAGACTAAAACCCAAATCTTCACCAACATGCAAGGCCCTCTATGACCTGCCCACCCACTTGTCATGGCACTGCCTGCCTCCTCTGCCTGAAATGCTCTTCCCTTAGCTGTGCCAGTGGCTAATCCCCCACTTCTTTTTCAAAGTCTGTTGAAATGTCACCTCCTGGGCTTCCCTGATAGCTCAGTTGGTAAAGAAGCCACCTGAAATGCAGCAGACCCCAGTTCGACTCCTGGGTTGGAAAGATCTGCTGGAGCAATGTGGGAGACCTGGGTTTGATCCCTGGGTTGGGAAGAGCCCCTGGAAAAGAGAAAAGCTACCCACTCTAGTATTGTGGCCTGGAGAATTCCATGGACTGTACAGTCCATGGGGTGGCAAAGCGTCAGACATGACTGAGCGACTTGCACTTTCACTGAGGCAGATTCTGACCTCCATCCACCAGGATGCAGGGCTGAGTCTGTGCCCCTGCCCATTTACCACTACCAACCTTGCTACGTAACTCACTCATGAAGACTCTAGTTTATCACCTGCCTACCCCAGCTAGAAAGTACACTGCATTAATGCCTGAGCACAGAGAGGGTGTGGTGCTGGTTAAATGATGCCACACTCACCATACTTTAGTTCACAGATCTGACTGTCTTTCTTCTTGAGCTTCTCACAGATCTTCTCCACAGGGATGTGGTGGGACAGGGGCTTGGACACCTCGTTGATGATCTTGGTGGCTGCATCCTCTGTGGCCCCAATGTAGTAGCACTGTGGCAAGAAAGGACAATGGCCTTCAGGAGGTGCCCCTTGAGAGCTATCTCCTCCAAGGCACACTGACATCTCAAAACATCTTCTGTCTCTGCCAGGACCTCATTTTCCCATGCCCCGACTGTACTGGCAGTCAGAGTCAGCATAAACCCCAGGCTCTTAGTACACACTTGGTCCCAGAACTGACAGCCACCAGATGAATTTAAAAGTCACCAAGGTTCAAACCTTTAAACAGAAAGACAGACAAACCAGAGACTACCAGGGAAGCTGAGGCTAGCAAAACTATTGTTTCATTAGTACTTAATTCCGCCCTAGCCTCCCCTGTGCCCATTCCATCATCATCATCGGTCCTCACTCATGCCAAGATTGCTCTGGCCTCTGGGCACTCACATTGGCTGTTCCCTCTGCCTGTAATGTTCTTTCCCCCTCCATAATGATGATCCTGTCTCAGAAAAATTCTTGACTACTGTCTAAGTTAGTGCCCACCCTCTCTACCATACTCTCTTGGTCCACTTTCTGCACAACTTGCATTCCACTGCCATCATTTGCCTGTCACTGCTCTGCCCTGATACTGCCAGTGTCCAGCACACAGTAGGTGCTTAATCAACACTAAGAGGATAACATCCCAACAGCCGAATACAGAAAGCACTTCAGACCCACATTAGTTCACTGACAGAACAGCTGGCCTCCTCCATAGACAAGTGGGCGGGGTCTTGTACTTCCAGGCCTGGGAAGTGGATACTTAAAACGCTGGCCAGGGCCAGCCTGGGGAGGGCCAAACAGCTACTTACCAACCGATTCTCTTTGCCTCTTGCTTCAAGGCAGAACTTTATAAGTTCTTTTTCAATCGAGGCTGGAGAGAATGTGACATCTCTGTCTTTGAGGTCCTGGTAAAATCTTCCCAGGTAAGAAATACAAACTGAAAAAGAGAAAGAAGGAAGATGCTCCAGTCATCACCAAGTTGCAGGCCAATTCACCAGGCGGGAACTCCAGCATCAATTTTAATAGGAGACACGGAGAAAAGGGGAGTTTTTCTACCACCGGATTTTCTCGGGTGCCCACAGGTATGCAGAACCGTGCTCCGGGTTGCTGGGTCCCCGAGTACAACCAGGGGATGCGGGGAACGAGCATCACCTAATGACCCACAAACAGCTCCTCCCTACTCCTTCCATAAAGTTTAAACTCAGATTGAACACGTGTCCTTGAGATAGGCTCACTGTGACCTCATAAATGGACAAACTAGAGGCCGAAGAGGAAAAAACGATGCAAACGCTGCTCATTTCCAAATGCAACACCGAACCCCAACGTGAATCTTTGCAACCCTATCACACCAGGCGCGGTGCCCACGGGCGGCCCTCAGGACTCCCCAGCTTACCCAGAACCGCTCCCAGGAGCTTCTGCCCAGTGATGGTAAAGGAAAAAAACTCCGGCGTTATCTNATATTTACATCTAAAATTCACATTACTTGCTGGATTGAGAACATGCTACCACAATATATACAGTAAAATACTTTTTTGGGACACTAGTACAAATTTTTTTTTTTCTTTTAACTTTGCTTTCTGATACAGGTAAGACCATTAAGTCACTTCTTACTTTAAACATAAATACACAAAAGAAATGGTTAGAAGTTTTCTTATTTTAAATAAGCACAGAATGCCAGAGGTTAAAAACACATTTATAGGGCTGAATACCAATTGGACAGCACACTCTATACATTTTTTGCTCAAATTCCTGTACAAATACACAGCATTCAAATAGGTATTTACAAATAAGCTTGAAAGAATGAAAATCAGTATTTCACAATCTTTTCAGAGAATTCTCATCTCTGCCCTCCCACTTCCCTTCAGACTGGCTGATTCTCCAAGGAAAAGAATTTGGAATATGTCCTTTTCATTGAATTTGGGGAAATGGAGAGGGAAAACACAAACCTGGGTCACCCTGTAGAAGGCAAGACCAAACAAATCCACACTCCCCTCTCTACCCTCTCCCGCCACCAGGTGGAGAAGGAAGACGTTCTTCCAGGAGGACTGCCTTGTCCAGGGGTTGGGGTTCAGGAGTGCCCTAAAACCTAAATATGAACTGTCTAAGGAATCCAGAGCTAGTCCCCGACTGTTACACTTGGGAACACAGATGCTTCAGGCCTGCCTGGACTGACCCACTCTGCTTGGAGTCACCCTTCAGGTATCAGAAAGGACCTACCCTGGTGAGAAAACACTCCCAGACGCCCTGAAGGTAACGTGGCCCCCCATCTTAGCTCATACGTTCCTTGCTGGCATTCCTGTTAAACAAGTTGGCATTTGTTTACAAGTGAAAGACACCCTAACCAGGGAAGTCAGATGGGCCAGTGGAAGAGGAACTAACGGAAAACGTACCTGCTCATCGAGGAGAAGGCAGCCTTGTGACTGTCAAGTTGTGAACTCAAGCAAATAAATGTTTTGTAGACTTTTTAGAAGTAACTTAGAAGCACCCTGGTAAAATACTATTGCCCCACCCTATTCCCCCAATAAGCCAAGAGGAAAATCAGTGCCCTGACCTGAAAGTTTCCTGTAAAGACACCACTGCCTTCTGCCCAACAGACTGGGGAGGCTGGAGAAACTGCCCTCCTGCTCACCCTGAACCCTGAGTGGTGGTCCCATGGGCCTGGAGCTGGGATCGTGCACTTGGCTACTGGGAGGGGCAATTCAACCTGCGTGGCTTTCTGCTTCTAGGAGGAGAAGTCCCCCTCCCCACCAACTGCGCTTTTTACCCAGGAGCTTGCTGAACCTGATTGCAAGTCTTCAGGCCTTCTGAGCCTGGCTGGGCAGCCACCCCGCTGCTCAGAGGTAGTGCTGAAAATCCCTGATTCAGGAGCTGGAGGACAGGCACGCTGGCCGAAAGCTCAGAGGATTTCCGGCCCTGCCACACCCCAGCCTCACTCTATCAGCTTGTCTCTCAACACATGGCTGCCCGGGCCCTGGGGAGGAAGGTGGTGAGGGTAGTCCCTCTGGCTCCAACCCCCACTCAAGCTCCAGAGGCTAGGAGATGACCACTGCAGATCCATGCACCAGGGGGCTCCTGCAGGGCATGGGGTATGTTAAGAGTGGAGGGGAGCAAAGGGTCAAATAGAAACGATGGAGGGGAAATCCAAGGTAGAGGAGGAGGCGGGGCTGGCCCACGGAAGCCTGGCAGTAGGCCCGGGGCATGCAGTTAGGCTGTCACATGCCTGTGCCAGCAGGTTGGCCTCGCCAGCCCCAGGGGCACACTCCTGGATGGAAGAACAGGCATTTGTGCAAAATGGCTGGTAGCCCCCTTGTCCACCTGTGACATAGTCCACGTGGTCCTTGCAATCCCTGAATACAACCTTGAGCTCTTCTGTCTACGCAGCAAAGGAAGAGGTTCCTAGTGCAATTTCCATTCTGTGCATTGCTGCCCTGGAGGGAGGCCCTGGGCTCCTGCCCCAGGGGTCCCGCGAAGCAGTTCTGTGGTGCAGTATCTCCATCTAGCTCCATGTGGTCTGAAACTGCAGGAGGAAGACAGCATCTACTGCACAAAGGAAAGAGGAAAACCCATAGAAATGGAAATGTAGAAAATGAAATAAAAAGAGAAGCCACAACCCTTCATGCTGCTGTGGCCTCTGCACATGGCAACACACGAGTTCACGGCAGTAGAACGTAGACTCGGGCGGTTCTCTCCTGAGTGCCAGGCCTCTTGGGCTACCTGCGGGGGGACTTGCGTTTCTGACCCGGAGTGGTTGGGCAAGCCGCTCACTGACGGTGGTGTCCCAGCTGCCTCCCTGCCCCTCACTGCTCCCCTCGGCTGTGCTCCCAGGCCATGCGTGCCTGTTCTTCCTTGGTGCTCCCGGGAGGCAGAGAAGCCTTGCGATGCAGGCCCCGAGGCCTCTCGGCCTCCTCTCGCAGCAGCACACCCTCGTCGTGCTCCAGGGCCGGCAGGCGGGGGTGGTAGGGCTTGGGTGGCAGCGCGGGCGGGTCCATGGGGTCCTGAGGGATGACACATCCCGGGGCCGAGTGGCTTCGGCACGGCTGGGCCTTGATGGAGTCCAGGACGGCGGACTCGGAGAGGCTGTAGTGGACGGGGAGGTAAGGTGGGTCAAGGTCTTCGTCAGCGTTCCAGGCCTGGCTCGGCATGGAGTCCATGGTGTCCGTTCGAGGAGGGGCCTCCGAGGAGTGCCCAAAGTTACTCTCGCTTAGGGAAGACACGCCGCTGCTGGCACTGCCAGACAGCGTAGAGTTGCTGCCATCCAGGCCTGACTGGGGGCTGGTCGGGGACGCTGGGATAGGGTGCAGGGGCGACTGTGAAAGAAAAGGAAGAAGTATGAAAATCGCTCTTTCCAGACAGGCTGACATGCCCGCCCCAGGCCGAGAAGGCCCAGAGCCTCCTGTATTAATGAGCTTTAAAATTCTCATCAGCAGCATATTTCTTGTTTCGTCATCAGTAAGCTCCTGCCTTCCCCCTGGCCCCAGCAAGCCTAGGGAGCCCCAGAATCACCTGCATTTCTGTGGCCCCCAAATGGCCCTGCCTTTGTGCCCTGTGAAGCCAGGTCCCAGGCTTCTGGCTGTGGCTCTAGGGGCACAGACAGAAGGGGCCGGGTCGGCAGGCCTGTCAGGGAGGGCAGAAAGAATCCTAGAGGGCCATGGACCAGGCTTCTGCTGCTGAAATCTGTGACAGTCTTCTCCAATTTGCAGAAAAATTAATGAGTTTCGCATAAAGGTTTGGTATCTGATGCTTCTCGTTTTGAGTGGACTCCAGTTTAAAGTGCTCTATGACCTCCCACAGTTAACATTTCCTCACGTTGTGAACTGTGGTGTGTTGATATCTACCCCCTGGCTTCTCACTGCTCTTGGCTCACACACTGGGTACTGTATGTTGCTGTCTGCAGGACCCTCTGACCTCTCCACCCCCATCACGTCTGTTACAGGACACGTGAGTCACCTGTACCCCAAGTGTGTCTCTGGACACCCCCAGCTTCTGTCAGGCTGGGCTGTTGGGAGGAATAGGGGAGGCAGACCTCAGGGGTCTCTCCCCTCACAGCCTGGGGGCCGTCACCGCAGAACATTACCTTGCGCAAGGTCCGGGCGGGAAGGGCTGGGGGGGTGTCACCCAAGGGGTGGTGGAAGGCGTCGAAGTGTAGGGAGTAGTGACCTGCAGAGGACACAGAAGCAGAGCCTCAGGTGGGCCCTTCTTGGGCTGCGTCACAGCAGAGCTGGCGGGGCCAGCTGCGCAGACGGGAGTCTCCCGCAACCCCTCGAAACTGGAAGCCATGGGAGAACCTCTCCGCAGACATTCGTCAGAACGCAGGCTGCTGGAGCAAGGACAGCCATGCCACACAGGAGATTGAGAGTCCGAGTGCATCAGAGCCCACAGAACGACAACCACAGACGGCAGCGGCCCTCTGCCTGCTGCGAGGCATGACAGCCGGGGCGTCTCGTGCTTGGCACAGGCAGTTCCGACGTCTTCAGCCTCCGCGGTCAGGAAGGCCTTCCTGAGTGTACCTTCTGCACTCGGAGACCTCACCGACCCCAAGGCTGTGGCGAGGCGGTGCTTTCCTCGGCTGAGTTGGCTCGTCTTCTCAGCCCGGAGGGCTCCTGCCCTCACCCCTGAGCAGGATCTGAGGCTGGGGACTACCTGGGGGCCCGCTGGAGGTCTTCTTACCATGCAGCAGGCTTCGGGGAGGCACTGGGGGCGCCAGGACGCACCCCGTGTGGGCAGACAGGAAGGGCTGGGCCTCTCGGGCTCCGCTATCCAGGCTCCAGCTGCTGGGGGCTGCTGGCACCGCTGAAGGGCGAAAACAGATGGCATGAAGGGAGGTTACTTCTTGAGCCAGCCTCTGGGTTTGGGGGGAATCCTCTACTACTGCCTGGGCCTTCTCCAGGTGTGGACTCAGTACAGCACACAAGGGCACGGGACGCCAGCTCCCGAGACAGAAGACACTGGCCCAGCAAGACACAGTGGTGCCCCGCGGGGAGAGTGGCCGCGGCAGACGTCCCTGGAGAGGACGGCTAGAGTCAGCTGCTGTCTGAAAAGCACTTGGGAGGAGGCGAGACGAGAGGGAGTGCAGCAAGGAAGCAGCCTCCCCGGCTTGCTAGGAGGGAAACAGAGCAGGAGAGTGGGGCGGGCTGGTAAGAGGAGAGGGAGAGGGAGAGGCAGGCGCCCGAGGGCGTGCGAGAGCAGGTGTGCCCCGCACCCTACAGCTTCTGACCAAAGTCAAGAGTCAGGGCTCTCCCAGGGCCTGATCCCAAGGCGAAGCAGGGAGCAGGATGGGTGGGCAGCAGCAGATGCCTGTGTCCGCAGCTGCTACGTGGGCTGGGCCCTCAAAGAGGCTGTGGTAAGCTACAAGCTCTGCCCACCCCTGTTGCTTCTGAGCCCACTGGCTGGGCCTGGGATGCTCGGGAGTTTTCTAGGCAGGACTGGTGTTCATACACTGCCTGCGGCGGGAAAGAGTATGAAGCCAGGGGTCAGGCCGGGTCCAGCAGGGCCCTCTGCTTCCAGAGAGGATGGAGGGTGGTGGAGCCCCTGGGTGCTTTGAAGCATAGAAGCCCAGTTCCTGGCACCCACATGCCGTGGATAGTGTGGGCCCTGGACAAAGAGTAACACGGGGTGTCCATCTGCGGACGAGAAGGAGTCCAGGGCTGGAACAGTGGCTCTTCAGCGACGGCTGAGGACTATAGGAGGGGAGGGCGGCGGGAGGGAATGGCTGGACCGCGGGGTCTAAGGAGCAGCAGCGGATACGTGAATGCCGTTGGCCAACTACTAGAGAACCACCACCGCTGATGAGAACTACGCCCTTTCTCTGACAGAGCTCTCAGTTTTGAGAGACAAGCAGCTGACCCACTGGCTTTGTTTTGAGGCAGTCACAGCTAAAGGGGGCGTTGAGGAGGCTGGGGACTGGGCTTTTGCCACTCCAGGGCCTGAGTGGGGAATGCATGCCAGGGCCTAAAGGGCACCTGAGAGGCCCTGGGAAGTAAGGAGCATGGCCTTTGAGGAGGATGTGGCCAGCAGGGCCTGGGCCCAACATGGTCGAAGGATGAGGTGGTGGGAGACGTCCATCCTGGCCCTCCTCGCTGGTGAAGAACATCAGGCTAGAACTCGGCTGCCTCACAACCTCACGTCTCAGGAGCATGGCTCAGTCTCATGGACTGGCTGACAGCGGACTGGGTGGACAGGCATTCATTCTGACTCTGGTGAGTGCCAGATGGATTCCACCGGAAAGCCTTCCCCAGAGAGCCGGAACCACCCTGAGATCAGGACAGGCCCACTCTCATACAGGCTCTCCCCAAAATGCGGCAGGAGCTTCCTGGTCCTCAGCACTAAGGCACCCTCTCCTGAAAAGGAAAGGTCCATCTCCACAGAAAGCCATCACACCTCGAGGAGTAAGAAGCCTGGAGGCAGGTCTGGGCAGCTTCCCCAAAGGGGCTCTGACAGCCTGAATTCTCATGTACACATCCTGGCCCTAGAAGAACAGCAGGACTGCACAAATTCACCCACAAGAGCTCAAAGGAAACAGCGGGCAGGAACGCTAGAGGGGAAGAAAGCTGGCAAGGCTGCAGTGGTTTCCAAAAGGCACCTGCCAAAGCCACTCCACGTCACCCAGAAGCCATCCAGCTTGCCCTCGGCCTCCTGTTGACCAGTGAGGCCAGTGAACCTCTGCCACATGGCACCAGGGCTTCCTGGGTGGCCCAGTGGTAAAGAACCTGCCTGCCGATGCAGGAGATGCATGGTTCGATCCCTGGGTCGGGAAATGCAACCCACTCCAGTATTCTCGCCTGAAAAATTCCGTGGACAGAGGAGCCTGGCGGGCTACAGTCCGTGGGGCTGCAGACGTGAGAGCACAAGTGAACACACCAGCACACAGGGGCTGGTGGAGAACCTCAGAGGCTGCGCCTGTCCTAGGAGAAGAGCGCTGATGCCACCTGCGTCCTGGTCTTTTCTCTCTCTGCTGTGGACCACTGCCAGTCTGAGGTCCCCTGGGCACAGCAGCCTCGAGGGTCAACTGGCCTGGTCTGGGAGTCACTGCCTGGGAAAGAGAGATCCTTAAAGTAAGAAGTGGAGCCCTCATGGGACTCAAGATCCTGACGATGAGAGAATGGTGACAAGTGCGCACAGCTCCTGCTCTGGAGGAGCAGCAGAGACCTGGGGAGTTATGACTCTGGCACTGGGTCCCCCAAGGAAAATGTCTAGCTCACTGCCTACTAAGCTCTGGCCTTGTGGCTCAAACGGGCTTGCTCTGGGCTCAGCCTTCGCTTTGAGACAACCCTCTTTCCTCCGCACACATGGTGGGTGGGCGTATCCAGCTTCTTGCTGCAGCTTGGTCTGAAGCCTGAAGCTCTTCTGGGTCTGGTGGGCGTCGGGTCCGGGTCTGGCTGCCAGCACCCACTTGAGCTCTGAGCCCGTCTGTGCCCTCAGCTAGATCTGCGACTGCTCCACAACTCCGGCAAAGAGAAGCTGCTGTGGCTCCTGGCCCGCAAGGCCACAAGAGCACTCGGTTTGGGGGCACAAGTGCAGGGGTCCAGGAAAGCCACGTGTTTTGGGGATGTGCAACTCTGAGGCTAGGAAGGCATCTTCAGCCAGAATCTTATCTCCATGCCCACTGTGGTCGAGCACCAGGCGCTGAGGCCTCCCAGGCACTGAGGTTGTGGAGCCCGGGCGTGTTCTCAAATACTACGCGGAGGCGCGTCCTCCATGCCGAGCAGAGGAGCAGTTATAGTGGGGACAGCAGACAGCAGACGGCACGTGGTGAGGAGGCGTGATGACATGACAATGGCGTTGCAGGGACACGTCTTGATGGGCCAGCAGGCTGCAATGCTAGGGACCAAGAGTGCCCTAAACTTACCAGGTGGAGGAGAGGGGAACCTGCAGGGAGAGGGGCTGATAGGCTCGGCCTGGTTGTGTGTGGCAGATGGGCTGGGCGTAGGCCCCACACAGGCACTGTCCTGTGTTAAAAGGAACTCAGGTCTCCATGTCTGGGACTTTGGGCTGGGGTTATACGCGCCCAAGTCTGGTTCTTCCATCAGTTGGCTGGAGCAGAATGTAGAGTGGAACTCCACTCTCTCTGTAACCAGCCTCTGTTCTAAGTATTGCCTGGTTTCATGGTACAGCTGATGGACTTGCAGCGTGGAAAAGGGATGCTCAGCTGTTGCGGGCCTGGGTGGCTACAGGAGGACTGAAGCCTGGGACTGTCTCTGGGAAATTCACTTTGCCATGACCTGTCCCTTCTCATTATTCTTGCGGACGTGCTTGGCTTGGCCACAGGCCTGTTCTGAACAACAAGGAGAGGTCCCTGTGGGCCTGAGTGGAGAGGACCAAATCCACAGGGCCTGCTGAACTCTGGGGCTGGTGGGGAGGAACCCTGGGGAGTGGGTGCCCACTGAGTTTCCATGAAGGTGAGCTCAGGGCAGGTGGCAGCTGGGGCATCTCAGAGGGTGGGCCCTGGGGAGCTNAGAGGACCAAATCCACAGGGCCTGCTGAACTCTGGGGCTGGTGGGGAGGAACCCTGGGGAGTGGGTGCCCACTGAGTTTCCATGAAGGTGAGCTCAGGGCAGGTGGCAGCTGGGGCATCTCAGAGGGTGGGCCCTGGGGAGCTGGAGATACAAACAAGATCTAGACCTCAGCATCAAGCCAAACATGGGTTAAATAATGAACACAGGAACTGGTCAGGACTCTAGACAGACAGAATGGCCCGGGTGTTAAAAGTATGGCTCAGCCTTGGCCAGCTGGTACTCAGGGACAAGAGTCAGATGCTCAGCATGGGGACAGACGGGAGAGGAGGCCACCTGGGAAGAAGAATCGTACCTTTTTCGGCCACAGACAGATTGGGATCACTGCAGGGTTTGCAGGCTCCAACCACTTGCTGGAACAAGGCCCGCTGGAAGTTTGGCAGCTGAGGGAAGGAGAAAAGTATCAAAAGGTGACAACAATCACTTACATCTTGGGGGAGTCACGGGCCCCAGGAGCCAGGGCATTCTAGGACCAGACCAGGAAAATCAAAGCAGTGGGACAGCTCATGCTTGAGATGTGCTGCGAATATCAGGCTGGTTGGAAAACTGTCCATGCTGTCTGGCTCCGAGTCCTGCCCTGTGCAACTATGCAATGTCTGGGGCTCCCCCACCACCCCTGGGCCTGGATGGGCTCCAGGCTGTCCTGTACATGGCCAACAAGGAGGACACAAGCACCTGAGGGCATCTAACTGCATCCTTCTGTCCTACCAGGAGACCCATGGGTAGGAAGGATACGGGGACCCCTCGCACCCGAGCCTGGCACGTTTGGCCTCCTGGAGACGCCCCATGCACACAGGCCCATGTGAGGGGAAGGGCAGCACTCAGGCCTGAGGTCACAGACATGACCCGCTGTTCCATGGGTAGCTGCCAGGCAGACCTGTTCCTTCCACCTGGCAGGGCTGCCCAGGCACAGGGAGCTGAGAAGGTCCTGGCACTCTGAGACTGGGTAACAGTCACTGGAAGTGACTCTCATGGCCCCTGAGAGAAGGGCAGGGCAGACTGGATGGGGGAAGGAGCTAGTCACTGCAGCTTCTTGTTCAAGGCCCCATACGGGACATCTGCAGAGCTCTGCAAATGGTGTGGGGAGGGTCCCGGCAGGAAGAGAGGGGCTTTGGGTGGACGGATGGACAGATGGATGGATGGAAGAGGCAGAGCTTGCCCCTGTGGGGATGTCCTTCATGCACACGTGGAGGAAGGCCAGTCTCTAGACCCATGTCGGCCACTGCCTTCTCTGGACAAAAAAGAACAAGTTTTCTCTGCCAGGTTGTTTTTAGATGAGGAGTTCAGGACGCTGGCCAGAAGCACAGCCAGCCACACAGACAGTGGTGGGTCCAAGCCCACGCCATTCTGCCCATAGCTGTACTCCATCTGGACTGAGTACAGATGCTGGTCCCCACGTTCACTGCCGCTCTCATCCAGGAGGGTCTTCACGGCAGCACGAGGGAGGCACGGACAATGCAGAAAGCCCAGCAAGTGCAATGAGGGGAGCTCAGGCCAGCACAGTTGCAGCAAAGGGCAGTCAGTGGGCTGGCTCCGTTACCTGTCCGTTCTCCAGGATGGCTGCTGGATACATGGCACTGCTTGGGCGGTCCCGGTGCGTGGGCAGCAGCAGCATCATTTCCCGGGCGTGGCGGTACTTATCTGGCAGAGAGGGAGAGCCTGTAACCAAGTGAGAACAATCACGCACAGATGACACGCCACAGATGGAGGGCCCAGAGGGCATGCATCCCGGGGAGCCAGTGACCCGGGGTCGGTGTCTCCTTGCAGCTGGGGTGAGGATGCGCTTGGCAAGCACAGGAGGAATGAAGTGGGGCCTGGTGGTTGGGTGAGGGGGCTGCACTGGGCATCCCAGCCGAGGCAGGCACACTGCAGATGGGTGAGTGGACTCGCTGACGCGGCCCCCTGTCCCTGCTCGGGGGCAGATCGTGAGGAGAGCTGGGGGTTTGAGTTGGGGCCCTGGGAGCCCTGCGTCTCTGGTACTCAGGGGAAACGGGGGTGGCCTGGGTGCTGGGCTCTCTCGGGGCCCAGGCGTGGGCCCAGGCGAGCTTGCAATGGAGCCATCACACAGAAACACACACACTCAAGTAACAGAAAGGCACAGTTCTTACTGGACACAGTCTCCACACACTTACCTTCTCCAGACACCACTGGCCCTGTCTCAGCTGGCCCCTTCCACCTTTCCCCAGATTCCAGGCCTCCTGGGCCTGGCCTCTGCCTTCCTGGCCATCACACTGCAGACTCAGCCCACAGGGGGCTCTCCAGGGCTCCTCACTCTGAGACTTGCCCTTCAGTGAGCTCGGGAGTCATGGAGCTACTCTGGGACTTGTGGGGCCTTAACCCAGGCTCCTAAGTTGACTTGGTTCATGCTGTTTGCTTATGAGACCCCCTCAGGACTGAGGGGCTGTCATGGAAGCCAGATGTGGTGTGGCTTAGTCCCCATCGATGCAGGCCATGGTTACACGCCCAGTAACCTGTCAACTGGTGGTCCTCAAAGGGACCTTCCACAGAGGTGGTGAGAAAAAACTTGCAGGCTTCCCTTGGGGAATATATAATTTAGAAGGCCCTCCAAATGTGCATCACTCATTGTTCCAGACAGCGGCATGTCCATGTCTAACTAGTGGGGTCTTCTGGATCCCTCGTGGGAAGGCCACCTGGACCCCAGTGCTGCCGACTTGTCCACTGGAAGCCTGGCAGCCTCTGGCTGGTTCAAGCGGGCGAATCCCTCTGTGTGGTGTTCTCTTAGTGAAGCTCATCTGAGAGGTGAACCTGCCGCTCTGCAGGCTGTGTGTGGGCCTTCCTGTGGGGGTGCCCTCTAGGCACTGTCAGGGCACAACTAAAAAGGTGGCCAGGAGTTCTTGAGAAATGCCTTTTAAATACTCATTTTAGTCCCAAAGATGAGGCTTAAGTATGTTGAAGAAGTCAGCTTACTAAAAACCAACAATGCAGCTATTATTAATGTAAACTTCCTCCATAGCTGGTCTGAGTGATACTATTTATAGAACCTTAGAACTGGCTTTAAGGCCTGGTTTTAAAAACTATCCTTCATTGATAAGGGAATGAGTAAACTATGCTTTATTAAAAAAAAAAAAAAAAGAAGAAAGAAACTAGGCCTGAATTTCTACTATTTGGTGATTTTTCTTCTCTATCAATATTTTCTTTTAGAACTTGTGCTCTGAGGCAATCTCAAAAAGATGGCTGTGTAAAGAAAAAAAGAAAAGAGTTCCTAATCCCACTGATTTTCACAGTGCCTTCCCAGCAAGAAACTCTGAAGGCTCCCTGGGTCTCATTGGCCACAGCCCTGGACAGGGCTGCCTGCATGTAGCGTGCAGAAAGAGGCAGCCCTTCACACCAACTCATGTCACATACCCATCCTGTACCAGGCACGTGGCTGGAACATGGTGTGCTGCCCTGCTCAGCTTGGCACTGGTCCCTGACCTGGCAGAGCTCACAGTCTGGCTCACCAGGCCAACCCTGGATCTGAGCACTCAACATCCTGATACGTGCTGCAGGGTGAGGCTGGAGGGCGGCACCCGGCCCCAGGGGCTGACAGGTGCTCTGTGCAAACATTAGATTTTCCAACTCTAGCTTCCTTCCCACTGCTGTTTTCCCTAGGTGGCCAAAACCACAGTAGGTGTTTTCGGGGAAACATTTAAATACCACAAGGGCTTCTGCATCACAGGACTTCCAAACTATTTCAGTTGTAGTCTGGTGAACCTCAGGGAGGCTGACTCCCCAGCATGAGTGAGTATATTCAAAGAAAAGAAAGTTTAGTCACTCAGTTGTGTCCAACTCTTTGCAACCTCATGGACTACAGCCCACTAGGCTCCTCCGTCCATGGGATTTTCCAGGCAAGAGTACTGGAGTGGGTTGCCATTTCCTTCTTCAGAGGATCTTTCCCATCCAGGGATCAAATCCCAGTCTCCCACATTGTAGGCAGACGCTTTACCGTCTGAGCCACCAGCCAAGTCCTGAATATATTCAAGGTTCATCAAAATCTCCTAGCCTGGCTCAGCCTTTTGACCACCAGGGGGCGCTGCCGACTTACAAGACTGCCTTGCAGGCCATTCACCTTGAAGGTTTCCAAAGCCACAAGAACCACTGCAGAACATCAACGGGCACCGCAAGGAAGCTGCTGGTGTAATGACCACTCCTGGGAGTGGGGAAAGTGACTCCAGCGGAAAGGACTCTCTGGAACACTTTCTCCATGCCATGAAAGCCCTCCCGTCATCTGTAACATCAGACACCAACCTGAGCGTGGGCCATCCCATTTCTTCTGTGCCCCCAGTGCACCCACCACCGCATCTACCACATTTTGGGCCTCCCAGGGCCAATGCAGGAGACATGGGTTCAATCCCTGGTCGGGAAGACCCCCTGGAGAAGGAAATGGCAACCCACTCCAGTATTCTTGCTTGGGTAATCCCATGGACAAAGGAGCCAGGCGGGTTACAGTCCCTGCGACTGAACAGTAACAAATTCAGTCTTCCTCTATGACACTGGTCTGGTCTTTATCTTCTCTTGCATGTAGGCCTGACACTTGCTGGACCCATGTTTTCTCCGGATGGGCCTGCACGTAGATGGAATGGATGCTGCAGCCTAGAAGTGACTGCCTGTTCTTTCTTAATAACCTCTGCTCTTATCACAGTACCCTGCTTTGGGCCCAGTTCTAGTTAGCCTTGAAGAAGGAAACGGCAACCCACTCCGGTATTCTTGCCTGGAGAATGCCATGGACAGAGGAGCCTGGCGGGCTACAGTCCATGGGGTTGCAAGAGTCAGACACGACTTGGTGACTAAACCAACCACCACCTGGTCAACCATTTGGCTTACTTTTGTGTCAGCCTCTCATTATATGATATTCTGGAGTTTAGCCATCGTGATAGCTCATCTCCAGAGATGGTGACGATCAATGCCTTCCCTCCCTAAAATACACACGTCATCCTCGCATCATGAGGTGCAGCCTTATTCTTTACCCTGCTATTTGGGTGGGCCCTAGTGATGGGATTCACTGACAGAATGTGGCAAAAAGGATGTTCTGGGACTTCCAAGGCTGGGGAGTAAGAAGCCTTGCAGCTTCTGCCTGAGTATCTTGGAATGCTTGCTCTGGGGCAAGTCAGCTGCATGCTGTGAGAAGCTCAAGCAACAGAGAGGTCATACGTAGGGACTCAGGTTGACAGCCTCAGCTGAACTCCCGGTGGACGGGCACAACTGACTGCCAGCCACGTGAGAGAGCTGTTTTAGATGTCCAGTTTAGTCGAGTTTTGAGATGACTCCAGCCCCCAGTGACATCTGACAGCAAGCTCATGAGGGACTGCAACGGAGAAGTCTATTAACCCACAGGACCATGTGAGGTGATGATACATTGTTTCAAGCCACTGGTTGGTGGTTTTACAGGACAGGGAAGCCTGGTGTGCTGCAATCCACAGGGTCAGAGAGTCAGACATGACTTAGCGACCAAACAACAAGAACTGATCACCAAGTCATTTGAAATAAAGAGGGATTACTTCCAAACAGGGAGAACATAACTTCTCTCTATTCAACCCTGATGGTGCAAGAGCAATGCCCACTTCTCACTGGGTACTTGTAAAAGCTTGATGAGTGAATACACCAGTAAACGGTTAGCTGGAAGGACAAAGGTGGTACCAGCCAGCCTGTGACGTCCCTGATGGCGTATTTGTCCTCTCCAGGGCACTGAGCACCGGGCACTGCCTAGAGGAAGTGTCTGAGCACTCAGAGTGGAAGTGAGATACAACGCTCACCCCTTGCTGCCTCTGTTTTATTTTTTATCAACGATCATGGGTCAGCGATGACTTTGATATGGCTGAGTATATCTGAGACAGTGTTCAGGTTAAGAAAGAACCCACACAACAGATTAGATTACAAAATCTGTTTCTGCAGCTTTGCTCAGGAGCGCTCATTAGGCACTGCAAATGCTAACCTGCACTAGAGCATTCACAGCCTACTTCTCAGGGTTTCCTTCCTTCTCATTCCTCAAACCACCTTTTGATGTGCCTTCTTTACCAATACAAATCACCGTTCCTTCTCTATGTCTGCAGCCCTCACATATTGACACATCTTCCATGGGTACCATGTAGCGGGTCATTTCTCATCTTTCATACGAGAAATACCTGCTCCCAGATGCTGGCTCCCCTCTTTTAGCACCTTAGTCCAAGTTGGGAAGGCAATCACCAAAGTGGAAAGAGCACCAGACTGGGGGCCTGCGAGTGTAAAGACTCAAAGCTCCAAATTCTATTTGGCCACGAACTGATGGGATAGACTTAAGTCCCTCATCGGACCTGTTTTCTTCCACAGGAAATGAGGGGCTGGGCCAGTGTTGGGGAAAGTCTGTAACTGCTCTTGTTGCGACCTCAACCCCCCTTCTGCTGTCTGTTGAGGTTTTTCCCAATGGCCCCACTGGCCACTGCATCTCTCTCTCTATCACTCCTATTGTGGGCCATGGATGACTCAGATGGTAAAGAATCTGCCTGCAATGCAGGAGACTCAGGTTTGATCCCTGGTTCAGGAAGATCCCCTGGAGAAGGGAATGGCAACCCACTCCAATATTCTTGCCTGGAGAATTCCATGGACGGAGGAGCCATGGGGGCTACAGTCCATGGGGCTGCAAAGAGTTGGATACAAGTAAGCAACAACTTCTTTTCATTCAGGTTTGTGTGCTTTGAAAGAAGAGGGTTCCCCTCCCCCCCCGCAATGATCATCTATGTCATACAGCTGTGTTATTTCCCTGTCTTCATAATAATGAGAAGAACAGACTCTGTCTGTCTGAAGCCTGGAAGCGGCAGCTGGTAGCTGGCTACTGCTGCTGTGCTACGCAAACCGCCCTGGGGGCAGTACGTCTTAGTCACCACAGCTAGTTTCCATTCCACCGCAAGCATCTCTATCCAGAAAGAGAACCAAACCTGCCTGCAGGAACTAGAGTCAGGAAAAGCTGCTGCCTCTCAGAGAACAGTATTTATTCGATTGAATAAGAAATCAAGCAATAACAACCAGAAGCCTTTTACAGAGCCATCTCTCCTGATTAAGCCTTTCCCAGCTGAACAAAGTGTTTTTGGTTGCTGCTACCATTTAGAATAATGTTTTCCAGCCTTAATTTTAGTCTTCACATTTAGTTTTCATACTTTTTCATCGTGTTTGATTACTCAAGACAAAACTCACTTTTGCCTTAACTTTGTGCTTTATTCTCACAAATACTTCAGTGAGAAAGAGCTGAGCCTTCTCCTGGGCTGTGTGTCCTCTTACTGAAGTGGAGATGCGATGGCTGGTGACCTCGGTGCAGCACAGCTGCAACCACTGCCCCGAGCAGGGTCTGAAGCCAGAGAAAAAGGTCTGGAGGTAGGAGCCCTCGAGTCCCTGATGCTAAAAGCATAGGTGAGCACTCGCTAAGTCACAGGGCCGCTTTCAAAGACATAGCCACAGATGAGAGGAGGACAAGGGCCGCCCATGAGGCTCTCTCCTCTCCCTTCTGCGAGCAGCGCCCTGCCGTCCTTACCTCGGGCACTGGAAGGGGCAGAGGTAATCATCTGGGATGGTGCTGAGTGAGTGGAGCTCAGGCTGGAGGAAGAAGGGCTCGCCTGGGACGAGGACAGAACAGAGACGTTGGTGACTGAGCCCTGGTACCTGGGGTTGGGATACGCGAGCTGCAAAGGGAGAGAAATCAGCAGGATAGAGGTCCCAACAGCCAGGATGGTAGGACTGGCCCAGAGTTGGCTTCTTCATGCCACCAGGTGCCCAGATCCGGTGTCTGATGCTGTACCCTTGCCCTGACAAAGGCCAGGCTGATGGCCAGCACTAAGGGTCAGCTATAGCCCGGATGGTACAGGGCTGCTGGGTAGACTCTAGCGATGGTACCCACGGAGGAGACTGGACTGAGCCATCAGGAATGCCAGGCAGGAGGGCAATTTGGCAGAGGAGCTTTCCCATGGGATCGCTAAGAGCAGCCAGGACTAAAGGCAGATTTCCTTCTCGGGAAATTAGGCCTGGGAAGTGCAACACGGGAAGGTGTGGAGGAAAGGCCATTCTGCTAGCTCTGGGTGTTCTGAATTCAGAAAGTGGAGAACTAGGCAGCAACGCCAGTCCTCAGGCCAGACCAGCCAGCAGAGAGCCGAGTCCTCCAGGTGCAGGCCCTGGCCTGCTCTTCCTGGGCTGTGCTGGTACCTGCATGTGGTGGTACAGGTCTTCGGGAGCCTCGCCCATGGAGCTGTCGCCCAGCATCACCACGTTTCCAGCCTCACTAGATGCGTGTGAAGAGAGGGAGGACGATGAATGGCGGCCGGTGCCCATCAAGTTCATGGGGCTGCAGACAAGAGCGGGAGACGGCCAGGAGTCAGGGCTGGAGCTGAGGTGCTTTGCTAGATGGCGGGGGCAAGAGTCATGGGTGTGTGTAAAACAGTCATCCCCAAGCCTCAGCCTCTCTGGCTGAGGAGGTTCCACAGCCAGTGTTCACACCTGCCTGAGGCCTGGAGCCGTCCTAAACCCCACCCTGCTGCTCAGGGGCCCCTGGTCTGGGAGGGCCAACAGCAGCCAGGCAGAGCCTTAACCTAGAGTTAAACGGCTTATGGCCACTCCGTCTGATGACATCAGCAGTGTCTCAGGAGGAACGAAGGAGACCCACTGAATCAGGTGAAGGACCCCAGGTCTTCCTAGCCATGGGCTGTGTACGTAAACCGGCGCCCACCCTGCACTGGGATCTGCTCCTAGCTCAGGGTGTCTTCCTGACTTGGGGAAGCTGCCATAGCAGCTGCCTGTGAGCCATCTGCTGCCCTCCTGCCATGGCTGTGGCCACAGGCCTGCCAGCAGCTTCTGTCCGTTCTAAGCAGCTCCCCCCACTCATTTGCTCATTCTCATTTGCCAAGTGCCCACCCTTTGCTGACTTGCTGGTCACAGTGGAAAACAAACCCCAGTGAGGGCCCCTCTCCAGGGTTTTCGCTTGCCTGGCCTTCCTGCCCTGGTAACCTGGAGCCTCCCTGCGGAGCCCCGGCAACAGGTCTGCTGAGTGCAGAGCAGGCACACCTTGATGCCTTCACCACCATTCTGTTCTTCCTGAGACCCAACTGCGGATCTTCGTTCCCCTGGGATCAGGTCCCACGGCCTAAGTGAACAGGGCCCATCCAGAGAAATCCTGGCCCCCTCCCCGGCCCTGGAATCCTGCACTCCAGCCACTTGGCTCTACCTGCAGTGCTGACCACACTGGCCTGCATGAGGATCTTGAGGCATCTGCACGCTTGTGACTTTGCCTGAATCTTGCTCTGTCATCTTCCTAACACCAGTTCCTTTCCACCCAGCAAACTGCTACTCACCCCTCAGGACTCACCCCGAGGCCCCATGTACACTCCTCTGTCACCCTGGATGGCCAGACGTGGAGTGCAGATCCTGTGGCAGGAGCTGCGTGTTTTCTGTGTGTGTGTGTGAGGGGGCACGTGAGTGCACACAAGCAGTGTTCTGGACGCCCTTGCTCTAATCTCTGACATCCGGACTTACCTCTGTGGAGGGGACCCTCCTCAGCCCTAAGGCCATACCTGTGCCGATGGGTCATCTTGATGTTCTCTGGGCTCATGGGGCTATGGGATGCTAGGACATTTCCCCGTGGGGTGCTGGTGCCTGAACACGCAGGACTTAACTTGTCCAAACCCGGAAACTCCTGTTGAGACATGAGTGCCCCTTCATAATAAATAATTGGGAATAAATAAGCAATTGGTAGCTCAGACATTAAAGAATCTGCCTGCAATACAGGAAACTCAGGTGTGATCCCTAGGTCGGGAAGATCCCCTGAAGAAGGGAATGGCAACCCACTCCAGTATTCTTGCCTGGAGAATCCAAAGGACAGAGGAGCCTCGTGGGCTACAGTCTATGGGGTCACAAAGAGTCAGACATGACTGAGTGACTAACACGTACACTTCCCTTTTTTTTTTTCCCCCAAGTAATTAAGGGGTAAAAGAGAAGAGGCAGGCTGGTAGCCAGAATGTAAAAGGGAAAAAAAAGGATCATATACTATTGGCTGAACCTGAACTAGTGACTTTTGGGCAGTGATCCCATCACGACTAAATTACCCTCCTAACCACAACACAGCCTAGACCAGAGGCCAGGAGGCCTAGGTGGACCCCTGAGAGCTCATGTGGAGCAGGCTGTGGAGTTGGTCTGAGTTCACGGAATGTGTTAATAGGCTTAAGTGGGAGAAGAGCTGGGCAGCCGGAGAGGAAGAGCTGGTGGTCACCCGTCAGGCAGTGGGCACCTCTGACGTAAGGACGGGAGCTTTCCTGGACTGCTGAATGGCCCCACTCTTAGTGGCCTTGCTTAAGTTGTCTGTGACACAGGCTATGGGGTGTCAGGACACAAAATCCTGATGCAGATAACTGAAAAACAGCACGCTTCTATTTTAGCATAATTCAATTAAGCACGTAGACATCTTGGCAGAAATTTTGGTCCCAAATCCTCCTAGGGGACAGCACGTTGGTTTGTGTCACTATTTGCAACTCTGAGGCAACAAAGCACAGCTGCTCGAGTTTCCAGAAGCCCTTCACCATCTGTGGTCCCCACGTCCACTGGGGATGTTTCTGAGCTTGGTCTGAAAGAGGAGGAAGTTTTCCACCTGCTTCTTTCAAAGCATGTAGAAGGTGGAACTGCGCTTTTGCAGCTGGACAGGACACCTCCATGTGTGCCTTGGAGACCCTGAGATGTGTGAGTGAGCATTCTGTGCCTTTTCCTGCAGTGACCTGACAGCCTGCATGCTAGGGAGCTCCCAATCCCCCAGTGGCCAGGATCTAGCTTGCCTGAGTCACTGCTGTGATGGGGAAGTTTACATACATAGAACAGAGGTTTACGCTCAAGACTACTTAGGGATGTCCCTGATGGTCCGTGGTTAAGAATCTTCTTTGCAGTGCAGGGGACATGAGTTCCATCCCTGGTCTGGGAACTAACATCCCAAATGCTGTGGAGCAACTAAGCCTGTGCACTGCCTCTGCTGAGCCCACGTGCTCCAGAGCTTGTGTGCCGCAACTACTGAGCCTGCATGTCACAACTAGACGGTCCGTGTGCTGCAATGAAGATTCCACATGCCCCAACCAAGACCCAACTCAGCCAAAGGGAAAATAAAAGACTACCTGAACCCTACTCTCAGCCAGCTAGCATTCCCTGTGAGACCCCTGGAAGGAAACCAGTCTTGGATACAGGCCTTGCTTCTGCTCATGTGTGTAAGTCCTTGGGTCAAACCCTGCCAGGGAGACCGGGGAGCCAGGTCAGAGTCAGGGAGACCATCTAGGGCCTGGGCTAGTCCCAGGATCTTCCTGGGCCCTCGAAGAGAAGCCAGTACAAAAGTACTGCCACCCCAGGCTTTCTCAGGTGGGAGCCTGGGTCGCCAGACAGGAGGAAGTGCAGGGGCCGGGGCAGGGAGTTAAAGGGGAAGGGGATGGAGAGAGAGGGAGACAGACGAGAGAAGGCTGGTCCGGCTAAGCCTTACTTCTGTAGGTTCCTGGGATGAAAAGTATCCCTGAAGAGATTCCTGCATATGGGCCATACATAAACTTTAGCTCTTTTCCTCCTCATGTGAAAACCTCTGTTCACCAGCACAGTGCATTGAAAAATACATTCTCTGTCCTGAATATGGGTCTTCCTTAAAGGGAAAGTGGATAAGGGGGTTCTGGGCATTTTTCTCCTGCCTTGAGCACCCACCCCTGCCTCATGCTGCTCTGTGGCAGGAACAGATCTTCCTTCAGTCTCGCCTCTCCCCACTCCCCTCCCTACCCCTTTCCTTTGACTTGCTGCACAGGTCCCAGGCCTGGAGGAGGTGACACTGGTTAGACTGCAGCGGGGCCAGGACAGGGCTCAGCTTACATGGTAGAGACTGGTCCTCATCATCTGGAACTGATCAATCAGCTTCTTATGCAGAGGGCGCATTTCTGGGTGCACAAACTTCTCATGAACTGCCAGCCCGACTCCAAGGACATGGACCTATCAGGGTGATAAACAAGGCCACGCTGTTAGCACGGGAGCCGACAGTGGGTGCTGCAGCTATCTTGTGGTGCCTCCACACAGCTCTGGCAAGGCATACCTGCTCCTGCATGAGTTCCTTGAGCTGAGTTATCTTCTCAGCATCTCCTGGGTGCTTGGTGATGTAATCTTTATCAAAGAAGGCCTGTGAAAGGAAAGGTCAAGTCTGGAAGACTTCCAGGGCGACCACTCAGTCTGAGGTACCACCTGGAAGGCATCTGGGTTGCCTCCTAACAGGTGCACACACCAACGCTCCTCTAGCACGGCCTGCTGAACCTCCTGCAATCACACATGTGCTTTTTACGTCTAAGGAGGACTGAAGATGGCCAAGTAATCTAAACCTGAATGCTGGTCCCGACTGGCTTGGGCAGGGCAGGCGGGGCTGGTGGCCAGGATGAGGGGGTTAGTCTCCCAGCTAGACCACAACTCGCTCCTTGTCAAGGGCTGGGCTCTAGGGCGCCTTCCATGATCAGATGGATTACCCATTCTGTCAGAGTTCAGAGAATAAAAAGGAAGAAACGTTCCCACAGGAGAGCTGTAGCCATGGAGACAGGGAACAGCGGGGAGCCTAAAGCCTCACCCCTGCTGGCTCAGATGGTAAAGAATCCACCTGTAATGCAGGAGACCTGGGTTCAGCCCCTGGGTCAGGAAGGGCTCTCCTGGAGGAGGGAATGGCTACCCACCCCAGTATTCTTGCCTGGAAAATCCCATGGACAGAGGAGCCTGGGGGGTTACAGTCCATGGGTTGCCAAGCATCGGACATGACTGAGCAGCTAATACACACTATTCGGGACCATGCTCAGTCGGCCGAGCCACGGCCGGGGAGGGCATGCTGGGAAGGCTGCCTTCAGAGGCTGGGCCCTCAGGAAGAGGCACTGAGACCCGCGTCCCTGGCCGGGTCTGGTTGGGCCAGCTTACCTCCTGGTAGCGTGCGATGCCTCCGTTGACGGCAGCGTCAATGACGCCGTTCAGGCACATGCTCAGCAGGTTGATGTTGCCGTGCACCTGCTTGTGCTGATACTGGCTGATCAGGGCCCGCAGCTCCTGGTTCTTGTTCTCAACCACTTGGATGGCATTCTCCAGGGGGCTCACCTCCACCTGGGGGCACACAGCACGTGGTGTCAGCCCAGGCCCAACGACAACCCCTCCCTCCTCACAGGCCTGACAGCAAGGGGCTGTGACCCGTGCCCCTGAGTCCCTACGCTTATTCCTGTGGACCTGAGGCTCCCTGGGCCCTTTCTAATTTCCTCTTCTGATCTGTAGGCACTTGGAAGTACAGTGAATAGAAAACAACGTCAGTTCTGAACGCAGAGGTCTCTGGCTTCCTGAGCTTCAGGGAATAGTTTCTGCATTTGTAAACTGGGGGAACATAAATGCCTGCTGCCTAGGGGTGTTGCAGAGATTAAAGGAGAGAAGGAAGGTGAGCAAAGCCTCCAGCACAGGACTGCCTGTGGGTAGCTGAAGCACTCTTTTTCTCTTCATCCTCAGAGAACAGCCCCCCAAGCAATGACTGAGGAAGCACTGTGAAACCAGCCCCTCTGAATCGTTTCTCACCAGTTCCCTCCTCTCCACTTCGAACCACCGAGAGATGCCCGGCAAGCTGTGGGTCAGGGTCAGAGTGGTGCGCTCGATCCAGAGGCTCTGCGGGGAGGGTACAGGCAGGTTCAAGCCATGAAGCGATTCTCCCCACGCTCCACCTGCCCACGGGGGAGTCACTGATGACTTCCCGAGAAAGAGGGGCCGGCTCTAGCCCCGCTGCGAGCACTGACCCTGCTCCCCTAGATGTATTCACCTTGAACTCATTCTCCTTGTCCTTGGGGCCTTTGTGGAAAGGCCGGTCATACCGGAATCTCCTAACGTTGTTGACGCGGTAAAAGCTCTTGACGCGGTCCGGGACCCTGTCCATCTGCAGGACGTCCACGTACTCTGGGATGGGTGTCACTGCATAGATCTGCAGGTCTGGGCAGGAGGTGAAGGGAAACCGGACGTGAAAGAGAGACAGACCTGAGTGGCTGACCCCTGTCTCCCCCGCCAAGGAAGAGGAGACCAACAGAGCCCTTCAAAGGGCAGCAGCAGCATTTCAAAGAGCAGATGGGACCAAACACGGTTTGGCTGACTCTCCCTATCCAGCCCCGCCCCACTCCAGCAGTGAGTGCCTGGAGCCCTCAGCCAAGGTGAGGTGTCGGCAGCCAGCGGTTCCCTAGTGCCCCTTTAAGAAGGAAGGGAAAGGAGTCAAGAGGATACCCCATAGGAACGAAAAAGGTGCAAGGGCCTAGGCCGGCCCACTGCAGGTAAACTGCAGTCTTCACTGCCAAACAACATTTTAACAGGATACTCTTTAGGATCTTTGTGGAGAGCAAACATGGGCGTCTGTCTGCCCTCCTCTCTCTTAAAGAGATGTGGACTAGCTTGCCACAGCCACGGTGACTGTCATGGAAGCTGAGTATGGGGAAGGAGGGGCAGGCTGGTATTTGCATTCAGACTTCCAAGAGCCCCCAAGACCACAGGAATTCCCCATCTCCTCCCCCACCCCTTCTGCCCCATCCCCTGTGCCTCAGTCCTGACAAAGGCTCGAGGTATCAACAGACACACGTGGGAGTGGAGCAGATCATGGAAGTGGAGCATCCCTGTGGATACTGGGAGAATCCACAGTGTCTGCAGCTGGGTGCCAGGAGACCCTTCACGGGCAGGATGGGGACTAAGGTGCTGGCAGTGGCCCACCAGAGGGATAAAAGCTAGCTGATAACTGGGCCCCCCAGGCTAAGGGCATGTCCCCGCCTCCTCTGTGAGGTTCAAGTACCCCGTTAAGGGTCAGTGAGTGATGTGGCACCCTCTGCTTTGGGACCTGGGGCGTAACCTGGCTTGTAAGGCCAACAGCGTCACAGAGGGGCAACTGACTGGGTGGGCCTCCCCTCCCACGGTCCCAGCCCTCTTCCCCTCTATGGGTCAAAAGATACACTGGGCGTCGCACTGCAGGATGGCGTCGTCAGGGTGGTTGGGGTGCTGCATGGCGACAGCCTGCGGGAACTCGCTGAGCATCCTCTGCTGGAAGGCCTCCAGCCTCTCGTAGTCGTGGCCCCGGCACACGTACTCTTTGTTCTGCCACAGAGGAGAGAGCACACGCCATGCCTTGCCTGCCCACCTTCAGCTCCTCAACCTGGGAACCCCTGGGGCAGGCCTGGGGCACAGCACTCTGCCCTCTATGCTGTCCTAAGGGAAACCACGGTCAAGAAGGGTGAGGGAGAGGAGTGGTGTGGTGTGGTGTGGCAGCCAGGGTGGAAGCTGCAGGAAGCTCGTGGTGGCGGGGGGGAGGGCTTCTCACAAGGGAAGGGATGCCAGTGGGGGAACAGGGGTGGGTCCTGGAAGGTCCACCTGGGTCAGCGGAGTAGAGAAGCGGGGGTCAATCTATGAGCATACAGTGACAACCAGGGCAACAAGCCAAGACAGGAAAAGGCACAGCTAGAAGGAAGGTGCTTGTGGAGCACTGGGGGGAGGCGACAAAGGGGCTGCTGGTGTGTGTCCACGAGTACCGCTATGGGAGCCACCAGATAATTTACAACAGGAAGGCGATAAGATGTGTGCTTTTGTAGGATGACTTGTCAGCTGGGAGAAGCAGTCTAAACGCTGCCCAGTGCCTCGTGGACATTTATCAACTCCTCTAGCAGCAATTCCTCTGCAACTGTGTCCGCAGACCATCATTCCAACTACACACTTCTTAAGACTTCACACTTTGTCATGTTTGGTTTGGGTTAGGTCTCAGTTTTCCTCTCTGCGGACTGAAGGCACCCTGAACCCTTCTGCTCTGCCTGCCTCACGGCTGGTCCAGAGTGCATGGCTGGAGGGGGCTCCTTGGAAGCCCTCTGGTGACCTCTGTCTGCCTCACCAGATTCACTCTGACAAATGGTGTTAGGCACTGATGTGTCTTCAGAAGGAGGAAGAGAGATGTTCCACAGGGCCAGCCCTATGCTTCTTGGTAGAGGAGTTTCACAGGCTAGGCCATGGGTGACCTCAGCCTTTTTTTAAAAAAAGTTTTTTATTTTGTATCGAAGTGTAGCCAATTAACAATATTGTGATAGTTTCAGGTGAACAGTGGAGGGACCCAGCCATACATATACATGCATCCATTCTCCCCCAAACTCCCCTCCCATCCAGGCTGCCACATAACATTGAGCAGAGTCCCTGTGCTATACAGCATAACCTCAATCTTTCTGGAATAGGATTTTTGCTCACTTTTCACTTTTTCTCTTACTATGGGAGAACTCAGGTAAGGTTTGGCCACATGTCCAGATGGATCAGAATGCAAGGGCGACAGCGGAAGGAAAGTCAAGGTCAGGGGAAGCAGGCTAGCCTCCCCAGTGGAACAGACCAGTAGTCAGAGGACAGAGACATTTACAAGCTCTTTGCTTGATAAGCAGAACTGACAAAGAAGGTTAATTGTGAAGAACTGGCCTTTTCATGCAAAATGTACAATCCTCGTCAGTGTCTGTTCATGGGTAAAATGAAGAGAAAAAGAAACTCCCCCAAGACGGGAGGGCTGGATGTCTTCCTGTCTCCATGCAGATTAGCAGATAATCACATTTGTGAAGCAACATGGGCAGATGGTCCAGAGGATTCAAGCTGACAGAGCTGGAGTAATAGACGGTCTCCGTGTTCAGGGAAGGTCAAAGAGCAGCCTAGTGCTCCGGGGAGGACCCAGCAGGAGAACGGCACAGCACACTGACCTTGAGGCTAGCTGCTGGTTTCCAGTCTGCTCAGGCGAGAGTCCCAGCAGCCCCACGTAGGATGGATCTGGCTGCCACTGCTTACCCCTCTGTCCTTACCGTTTACAAGACGAACGGCTATCTCTGCTGGCCTTATTCCCTCTGCTGCAGATGCACGGAGCAGCTAAGGGAGCGGGGACAGCGTGCGGCCAGGCCAGGCAGACCCGTATGCCCGCAGCACAGCTCCTGGTGTGGAGATGAGGAGGGACTGACGGGTGACGTTTCCTGGTTATTCTTCCTCTGTTACTGGCACCCTTGAAACCACGTTTGAATATTTAGACTGTAACTGGCTCAGATGCAGGTTTTATGCCAGGTCCTACCTGTCAGAAAGTTCTCAAGAGCCCTGAGACACCGATGCTCTCTATGACGTGAGCATGGGGGGTTGGAGCCAGGTGGAACCATGGTGGAGACTTCCTTGCTTGACAGGGACAGAAATGGGGCACGCCAGTGCTTGATTTTGTAAGAGCCAAAACAACGATGTTTTGGAGTAAAATCTAGTTGATTTTGTTACAAATCGTGGGACTAAACAAGGAGAGTAAAATGGCAATAAAGCATAACTTGCAAAGATAAAATGAGAAAGAAGTAAGTTACAAGACTAGAATCATTAGCTTACTGAAGGGCTTTCTAGAGATGCTCTTGGTTCTGAGAAAGAAAAGAGTCAGTCACTCAGCCAGGTCTGGCTCTTTGCAACCCCATGGACTGTAGCCTGCCAGGCTCCTGTGTCCATGGAATTCTCCAGGCAAGAATACTGCAGTGAGAAGCCATTCCCTTCTCCAGGGGATCTTCCCGACCCAGGGATTCCTGCACTATTCCTTCTGCTGCTGACCTCTGCCCCCACTACTGTTGTATGACCTATACAGATGGGGCAACAAACATGCCCCATTTGGTAAGCCTGGGCTGAATGGTCCTAGAGAGTGAAGGAGGTCCAGCAGCCTGTGGAGAGCCTCTCCGAGGCACGTTTGAGCCTTCTGGGGGTCACAGTCAGGCAGGGTGTGCTTGCTGTCCCTGCCACTAATTCCTACCGAAATCATTTTTCTTCTTAGCCTAGACGAATTACTGCCCAGGAAATGTGCATGTTGACCTGCCTTATATCCAAAATGTGGTCAGCCTGGACTCTGTCACTTAGCAGACTGGCTTCTTTTTACAAGAAGCCATTAAGTTCTGCTGACCTTCAATGAGATACCAAGCTTATTACTGCTCATTGGCTAAAGCAATTTCTCCAGTAAGATAGGATCCCAAGAACATCAAAGGAATCCTATGAATTTTCCTAGCAGCTTCTTGAAACTTGTGGACACTGAACCTTAGTATGATATTGGAGCTGGGGACAATCAGAGCTAATCTGAGGTCTCAAATGCAGCCTCTGGGTCCTTCCATCAGCAAGGCTTCATTTAGGTCATCTGAGAACAGCTACTTGTGGGCTACAGCCTACAAGCCCAGGCTGGCTCCTCCTGGAGCCTCTGGATTGTGCTAAATAAAAACGAAAAACAATCACAACTGTTCAACTGGTGTCAGTATGTCTGTGCTCAGGCAATCCTTCCACTCTATTTATATCCCTGCCCAGCCTTTCCAGCAGCAGTGGAGCAAAATGGCTGTAGTCACCATGGGCCAGAGAACTGGCTGCCTTGGAAAGGCCTTCTTCCCAAGCCAAACCCAATGTTTGGTTTGCTCCGCAAATCCCAGGAGCAAAAGGGACTATCCTCAGAAGGGAGCTTTCTCAACTCAGTGATTCTCCACCCTGACTGTGAAGGCGACTACTGAGGTCAGGGCTGCACCGATGTCCTGTCTGGCAGAGAACAGTCACAACAGAGGATTCTGGGCCCTGGAAACAGAAGGTGGAAGGTTTCTAAACATTATCTACGGGATATTCTCAAACCCTGGTAATTTCCTGCAGGATCCTGGTTGATTTGGTAAGAAAACCACCCTCTTATATTCCAGGTAGCTGCAAAACAGTTTAACTGCAGAAAGAGTCTAAAGTTGGTACCCAGTTCGGTCAAATAAAGCCAAACACTCCGGTCAGTCCTTTGTAAGAAACTATTCAGTGCAATAGGAAAAAAGGTTAAAGCAGAAAAAAAAACCCCAACAGATCATAAATTCTGTGTAAAATATGATAGAAGTTCTTGTGACTACCTGAATGGACTCACCCGAAGGAAGAAAGGAAACTTCCGGCCATAGAAGCCGACCCGGAAGAACTCGGGCTCCAGGCGCTGCTGCTCCATGATGCTGTCGTAGTAGCTGGCCTCCATTTTCTGTGAACGAGAAAGGCAGTTGCCTGCAGGTTGGCTTGACTGGTAGTGCTGTGTCCAAAGCAAGTTCTCCCAGGCCTAGGCAGACACTGCCTTTTGGAAAGAGAACGTGGTGACTCAGTCTAGATAAAAAGTGGGCCCCTAGCCACGCTCAACCCCTCGCCAGGGAGCTGCCGGATGGAAAAGCCGCCTTCCCTCCCCATCGTCACCTGGAGGTGGGGCAGCCCCGAGAGGCTGCTCAGACTCTTCTGCCCAGTGAGCGCACCCAGCCCCACACAGACTCAGGCTTCCTGTACTTTCAGGGGCACACGTTTAACATGGACTTTCTCTTTTCTGTTCAGGAATTTCTGGTTTTGATGATACTCACTACACCAGCTGACAGCAAGTGTTGCCTATAGGTGACACCATCAGTCCCACTGCATGGCTCCAGTTCATTTACCATCTGACTCAAGATGCTAACAAAATGAGGAAGTCACTGTACTGGTCCCAATTTCGGAGATGTTAAACTTTAAAAGTGGAACTACTATCCATGATGTCTGGCATTACCAATGTTGGTAAGTTTTTTAGTCTTGGCTGACCTGGCTTCAGATTGAGAAAAACTCACTGAAATTTGACTGAGAGGATGTCCCTAATGCACTCAATCAAGCCAGCCTGCCGGGGAGCAGTGACCTTCAAAGACCAGAGCAAAAATGTACTGGTGTAGAACCTCATCTATTACACAGAGCCCGATCAGGATCAGGGAACACACTGACAAGGGTGCAGGAGGCGGATGAACTGACTTCTCTTTGCCAAAGACTTAACCAGCTATTATGATTCAAAACCCAGCACCAGAAACAAGGAAAAATTTGGTGGAGAACTTCAAAGTCTGTTTCCCTTAATTTTGAATATTTTGCATCAAAGACAGGAAGAACTTTCTCTACTTGGAGGCTTAGGAGTGACCACAAGCCAAGGCAGGGAAACACTAAGATGAGGCATATCTGAATGAAATTATTTCAGGAGAAGCTTCTTGAAGCTGGGCTGCCACCTGCTCCCTGAACCACCCGCATCCTATCCTGCGTATGCTGGGGCTCCCTTCCTTGAGCACCAGTGGCCCCTGGGGTCTGGATCACGCAGTCATCTGTCAGGTGTGTGTCTCGCGTCTTGAGAGCAGGACCCTTGGCTTCTGCTTCTCCTGCACTGTCCACAGCACTCAACCCAGTGCTGAGTTGCTCCGTCAGTGCTCCCTTAGAAGCTGATGCCAGGAAAGCATGAGCACTGCCAGTCAGGGCTGGGGCAGGGGGAGGGGCGAAGCTCACCCGAATCCAGCTGAGGCTCTGATAGTCGTAGAGGCTCTCATACTGACACGCCAGCTCCCTGCACAGGGGGATCCCGAACTCCCAACTCTGCAACAGAAACAGGAACGAGGCTTTAGCACCACAGGCATCCTCAGAACAGTGCAAGCCTTGCCAAACATGTCAGAAGGCACAACTAAAGGCCTCCAGAAACTCATATGTCACAAAGAATATGTTCAAAACCAACTTGTGGGGGACACACAGAATTATGACACTCCGGCTCAGTGCACAGCTTTCAGGTTTTTACTCAAATGTTTCCACCTCCAAGAGGCCTCTTTGTGACTACCTTGTCAAGGACAAGCTCCCGCCCTATCTATTCTTTTTTCATTACTCTGAAGCTATCTTCTTTAAAAAAGCATTTGCTTTTAAAAATTGAAATTCGGTTGATTTACAATACTGTGTTAGTTTTAGGTAGACAGCAAAGTGATCCAGTTATATAAGACTATATACATACATATGAACACATACACACACATGTATATTTTCCTTTTTAGATTCCACTATAGATTATTATAAGATATTGAATGCAGTTCTCTGTGCTATTCAGTAGGTCCTTGCTGTTAATCTATTTTATACATAGTACTGTGTATCTGTTAATCCCAAACTCCTAATTTATTCCTCCTCCACCCTTTCCCCTTTGCTAACAATAAGCTTGTTTTCTATGTCTGTGAGTCTGTTTCTGTTCTATTAATATGTTCATCTGTATAATTTCTTAGATTCCACACGTAAGTGATATCATATATAGTATTTATCTTTCTCCGACTTGCTTCACTTAGTGTCATAATCTCTAGGTCCATCCAGGTTGCTGCCAATGGTGGTATTTCATTCTTTTTAACGGATGAGTAATAGTCCACTGCATATGCCTATATACCCACACACCCCACACACATCTTTATCCGTTCATATACTGATGAACTTTGGTCAGTTCAGTCCAGTAGCTCAGTTACGTTCGACTCTTTGCGATGAACACTTAGGTTGCGTCTATGCCTTGGCTATTATAAACAGTGCTGATGTGAACATCAGGTGCATGTATCTTTTTGATTTCGAGTTATTTTCTTTTCTGGATATATACCCAGGAGTGGGACTACTGGATCATGTAACTAAAACGTACTCTGTCTTCAGGTTTTTAAGGAACCTCCATATTGTTCTCCATACTGGCTGCACCAGGAGTGTAGGAGGGTTCCCTTTATCCACACCCTCTCCAGAATTTATTATTTGTAGACTTTTTGATGATGGCCATTCTCACCAGTGTGAGGTGATACCCATTGTACATTAAGTTATGATCTGCATCTTTAATAATTAGTGACGTTAAACATCTCTTCATGTGCCTGTTGGCTATCTGTATGTTTCTTTTGGAGAAATGTCTATTTAGGTCTTCTGCCCATTTTCTGATTGGGCTATTTGCTTTTTTGATATTGAGCTCTATGAGCTGTTTGTACACTTTGGAAATTAAGCCCTTGCCAGTTGCATAGTGTGAAATACTTTCTGCCAGTCCATAGGTTATCTTTTTGTTTTGTTTATGGCTTCCTTTCCTGTGTAAAAGCTTCTAAGTTTGATCAGACCCTATTTATTTTTGCTTTTACTTCTTTTGCTTGAGAGACTGATTGAAGAAAACATTGCTACAATTTATGTCAGAGAATATTTTGCCTATATTCTCTCCTAGGAGCTTTATGCTGTCACGTTTTACATTTAAATCTTTAAGCCATTTTGAGTGTATTTTTGTGCGGGAGTGTTCTAACTTCATCGGTCCCCACGTGGCTGTCAAGCTTTCCCAACACCAAATTGCCAAAGAGACTGTCTTTTCTTCATTGTATATTCTTGCCTCCTTTGTCAAAGATTAATTGACTGTTGGTATAGGGGTTTATTTCTGGGCTAAGAAGTCTTTATTTTTATGTTGTGCTAGTCGTAATTAGATGAAAAGCTGCATGAGGGCAGGGACTCTGTTTATATCCTTTATCTTCAGAGCCTAGAACCAGGCCAGGCATGAGCAGGTATTCAATCAAGATTTATTTAATGAGTTAATGAAAGAAAGAATGACTTTTAAATTAAGATGATTTAACCTTAGAAAGAAGTATGGAAGCTAAGAAGGAAGTAGCTACCCAAGGACTTGGCAGTAGGTCCAACGATTTCCTTTACAGAAACATTCTACTCCTCAGAGTAGGCTTCGGATAATCCTTGTCTAGTCCGGCCTCAGGCTGTCCCGTGGTGCGGCTCCCGCTACGGTGGCGGGCCCATCTGACGGCAGCTGTCACCAAGGGGCAGTACTGTCCATTTCCTCCTCTTTTTAATACAGTGCTTTCTCTCTCAGGGAGATTCGGAATCAAAGGTTTACTTGGGATTTTAGACAGGCTCTTCTCCCCAACTTCTAAATACTAATTAAAATTTTTTATTATAGGAAACCTTTAAGCATATGGAAACACGGAAGTATGAACCCCTAGGTACTCATAACCCAGCCTCAACCATGACCAACTCAGAGTCAGTTTTGTATCATTCACATCTCACTTACTCCTCCCTACAGTTTTGGAAGCGGATCTCAGACATCATGTAATTTCGCCCATCAGGGTTTCAGTATGAATGTTTAATAAGGACTTTATTAAAAACATAGATTTGAAATAGCATCAGGGAGAAGGACAACACTATTTTATTCAGGACTATGTTTCCTAAAAAGAGCACATCATTTCTATCCTTTGAAGAAATTAATGCAATATGGATTGACCTGCAGGACCAATTAAAAATGTTGAAACAAACCAAAGAGAATTTTAAATAGACCCTGATTCTCTGCTCCAATACAGTTCCTCTGCCTCAGGGAGCTGGAAAGGCTCTTGTGCCCCCACACTGCAGCTCTAAAGGGGCACGTGTCTGTCCTCTCTCTGGCTCCAAGTGCTGCTTGGGCAGGTTTTAGTGAAGGGTCTGCCTGGTGGACGGTTCCACAGAGCCTGGCTAAGCAGTGCGTGTGCAGACAGCCAGCCAGCCTGCAAGGAGCACCCCATGGGGAACTGCTCACTTAGCCTCAGGGCGCTCTGCCTGCTGACACAGCAGCTCCTAGGAAAGCCGATCTCCTCTCCTACAAGGATCAGTGCTTCTCTGCCTCGCTGGCACCTCTGTCCTCATTTGTAGCCTTGCTGCTCCAAGCCTGCACCCACATCCCATCCAAAGGGTGAGCTTTGAGGGTTGTGCTGGAATACTGGGGGTTCTGAGAGCAACCTCAGAGCACAGAGAGGGAATGCTCGGCTGGTATGATACATACCATCTACCTCTTTTCTCTTGCCAGAAAGGCAGGAGGCAAAGCTCCTGCTGGTGTCTCAACTCCTAACTGGTGTCTCAAATCCAGTCATTTCCACCCACCTGGGCAGACGTGTGTTTGTACATCCACGCTGCCCTCACTCATAGGAATGGAAGCTGCACTCACTTGGCTCACTCTGCTCAAACTGGAAAGGCAGACAAAAGCCAGGACTCCAGACAGGCAGTCTCTGCACTTCTGTTTACACACGATGTGTCAGAAGTAACAGATCTGTCCTTCCTTCCAAGGAGTGTGGGCAACAGCAGCCCTCGGCAGCAGAGCCCAAGCCACCCCCACAGGGAGGGCTGGTGCAAACCTGATGGTCTGTGTGCCAGGTAGACAGGGGTTCCCTTCCTATCTGCTGCCTCTTCCCTGGGATGAAGGACTACCTCCCATCTCCCATCTTCTCATCTTCCCTTCATTCTTTTAACTCCCATCTGGGCACACCCTTTGGAAAGTCCCTCTCTCCTTGTCTGGCCTGGGAGAGCTGACCTCTGTGACCACAACCCAGTTCACCTTGGGCCAGGTTCCTAGGCTGACCACCTTACCACTGGAAGGAATGACCCAGGGCGAAGCTGTGGCTATGAAATGGACTTCTGGTTCAGCCTTTCTAGCTACTCAGGAGAGAAACATGCAACCAAAGGAGATGGGGTCTGTATGTGGTGGGTAACAGGGAGACTAGGAGGAGTGGGAGGAAAGTGGCTGTGAGGCGGGCTGTGCTAGAAGAGCTGAGGTCAAGAACCTCATTGCCTGCCCTGGCTCCCTTGCAGTCTTCTCTCTTCCTGCCCTCCTCTGACTGCCAAGCTCACTCTCCTCCTGGCAATGAGAACCGTATGGAAGCATTTTTCCTGTATCAGCCAGGGTTTGCTTTTCTGGAGCCTTTAGAAAAAAAAGCCCTGAGTGCTTTCAAGAGAATGGGTTAGCCCTATCCACTGACTCCATCAGGCATGGAGGAACAGAAACAGAAAAGTCACACCTTCTATACAAGCCCAGGAGAGGGCCTCCGATAAATACCCTGTGAGGATGAGCTCACGGAAGGGCTCACCCAGTGGTCTGTACTGAGCACGGAAGCGGCTCCCCCAGCAATTCACAACAAAGGCAGAAGGAGTGGGAGATTCCTGAGAAGGTGGCCTATGGAGCCTCAGTCCTTCTCCCCTTCCTGCACATTCACAATACTCAGGCAAGCTTTGCATTACCCTCGCTTGTCCATGTTGCTGCTGTTGTGGTTTAGTTGTTAAGTGGTGTCTGACTCTTTTGGAATCCCAGGGATAGTAGCCCATCAGGCTCCTCTATCCTTGGGACTTGCCAGGCAAGAATACTGCAGTCGGTTGCCATTTCCTTCTCCAGGGGATCTTCCCGACCCAGGGATCGAACCCATGTCTCCTGCATTGGCAGGNTAGTTGTTAAGTGGTGTCTGACTCTTTTGGAATCCCAGGGATAGTAGCCCATCAGGCTCCTCTATCCTTGGGACTTGCCAGGCAAGAATACTGCAGTCGGTTGCCATTTCCTTCTCCAGGGGATCTTCCCGACCCAGGGATCGAACCCATGTCTCCTGCATTGGCAGGCAGCTTCTTTACCACTGAGCCACCTGGGAAACCCTTCCCTTGTTCATACTTAGCGTTAAACCTGCTTTCTTAACACTGTTGTAGTGTGGAGTGAAAAGGGGACCGTGAATGCTCAAATGATCCACAGGTAGGCTCAATCAGATAAGCACAGCCCTTCTCTGTGCTCTATGCTCATGGAAAGAAAATAGACCTGATATACTAACAGCACTCTTGCACACCCACACCATGCTTATGCCAGTGCCTCCAAGCTGGGAGGGCTCACTGGGCACATGGGTAGGTGGCAGCTCCGGGTGGACTGTGTGCCAGGAAGACAGGCCTACAAGCATGCTGGCATGGAGCCCTCAGTCCATCTCTGGACCAGCACAGAGAGGATGCTCTGGGCTGGCTCCATCTCTCAGTCATGTGTGGCTGGCTGAGAGCAAGGCATGGATCTCCTTTCCAGGCTGGGTGGAATGAGAGCTCCTGAGGTTTTGGACAGGTTCCTACTTACCAGTGCATTCCCTAACGTGGGTGGATGTTTTTGACAAACAGAAGTCTCCCATGCTGTGTAAACCTGATGAATGTTTTCTGAGTTATGGGCAAAAGGTATTAATGTTTTAATCTTATTTATGATGAAATAACTCATTAAAATTTTTTTTTTCATTCAAGTCTGGTGTTCAGCCACTATAGTTACCTGCATGATCCTAGTTTAGCTTTTTAAGATGTGCTCAAAGCTGAGTAATGAGAGAACAGCTTCAACAAGTTACACCAATCTAGCCTTTCCAGTATATGGGGCACACCCAACAGCAGGTGGTCAGAGGGCCCCACATGGAACTCTCTCAGAGAGTGGAACAGAATGGTAGGGAAGTTCCAAGGAAGTCTGAACCAATGCTGACAATGCCTGCTAATTCCAGAGAGTCAAGTTTAACAGGGGACAAGCCTGTGAGAGGAACCTGCATGGTGTTGTAAGGAAGAGACCCAAGACAAGAACATGGACAGGAGGCAGTACAGGTCTCCTTTGGGCGTGGTTAAAATCCATTCATTTTTATGGCTCTCATTTTCAATGGTGGATCAGAATGTTACAGTAACCCAAGCAAATCTAATACACACAAGCAGGGGGCCCAGAAGCCCCTGACCTTGGAGCATTAGTATTTACAGATTTGCAAAGCTGGCATGGGGGGGTTGTCTTTTACACCCTCAATCTGCGACTGGCTTCCAAGCCACAGAATTAAGCTGTTATTTTTTTCCCTGGAGAAAGTCATGCTGCCTCCAAATCCAATGCATGCACACGGGCACCCACCTCCTCACCACCCCTCACAGCAGCCTCTGCCGTTGCTGCCACCCCTGCAGGGTTAAGGTGCCACGGAGCCCAGTCAGGGCCGAGGCACTGGCAGCCTCGCCTGGGGACACCCACCTTGCCTTTGCTGAAGTAGTGGATGATCTTGCGGCACAGCCCCTCTTTCCGCTGCCACTCGGTCTGGGGTGGGTAGTGGAGGAACTCCCGCAGGGGCCGCTCCTCCCACTGCAGCAGCTCGCAGTAGAGGAGCAGAGTGAACGCAGCTTCTGTGGGGACAGGCTCTAGCGAGGTCCCGGGGCAGCCAGGTGCCCGGGGACCCGGTGTGCACAGCCCAGGTCAGGGATGCCGGATACCACACCTGAGAGAGGGGCTGTCCAGCCACCCACCAGCCCTTGGCCACAGCATGAAGGGACCTAGTGGACACTGTCCTTCCTCAGCCTGGTCACCTGCTCTGGGCTCTGGATAAGGTGTGGCTCAGGCACCCCAGGGTCAGTGCACAGGCCGCTTTGCTCTGGGGCACACTGCCACGTCAGAGAGAGCTCCTGGGTTCCCTTTTGCCCAAGGGACTAGTGCTTCTTTCCCAGCCTTCTCAGAACTGGATCGGAGGGGTGAGCTCTGACAGGCTTTCCTCGGCCATCCCACAGCCAGCCTCTGTAACTCCAGCTCCACTTTCTGACCTCAGCATGGCCCTGGGAATGACCCTTTCTCCTCATTTCGATCATTTCTGAAGGGACCAGAGAGCGGGAGTGTATGGTGATAACTGTGTGAAGGGCTCCACTTATAGAGGAAACTACAGCTGATGCTGGGCCCAGGGCAGAGGACTGGTGACATCTGCCGTACACATGGAACTGCTAGGGAGGGTTTATAAAACAGCTGTAGCTCAATACCATGGCTTCCTAACCCCCAGGAGTGAGTCACACTGAATTACAGCTGCTGCTCTGGGTCCTCATCACACAGCCTGCTCCATCCTGTTCTGTTTGCTTCTTTTTGGTGGGCATCTCCTACTGGCAACTTAATTAGCTTGAGCTTCTGCCTGGCCTTCAAGGCCCCATTCAGATCTGCTCCCCATGACTGTGGAGAATCTCTTTTCTAATTATCTTGTGACCCACTTCCAGTTTTAGCCAGGCTTGCTTGCCCACAGCCTTCCCAGGCCCTGCTCATCTCTGCTTCTCCACCTATGCCCTGGCGACCAGCCTTCCTACCCAGGGACGCATGCGACTCCTCACGAGCTGTGAAGCCCTTTCTGACTGTGGGGACAAGCCTGTGAGGCCTGCAATGCCTCTCTGTGGAACTTAGAAAATCATGTGAAATCTTTTTCTTCCCTGTCAATATTCTTTTTAGATGCTATTCCTGAGGCCACCAGAAGCAAGGCTTAGCACCTTCTCTCTGTCCAAATTCCCGACCTAGCCTCTCAGTCTCATCCCAGTGCTCTAGGAGTTTAGTAAATGCCTCTATTGATACATGGAACTTTTCAGTCTTCACTGGCCCCTCAAAGGGTTGCTGGGATCATGGGTGGAAGTGGATGCAGAGGATGGCAGATTCAGCCCAGTCATTTCAGAGTTAACTCTTGCCAAGCTGTGTCAGGAAAGGTAGGATCTCTGTGAAACACTCTCTAACATCTAACAGAAAATAGGGAAGGAGGTTTCTGCATTTCTACAAATTCATCTCATTCTTGTAACACTGTGGACAAGAGCAGACTGAATTTCCTGGCCTGTCGCACCACCTGTGGCTCAAGGGCTAAGATGTGGTGGCTGGTTACCATGGTGAAGAAGTGGTTATTTTAGGGGGAACCGTGGCACAAGGTGATCACTCAGGGCATGTGTGGGTACACTTGTCTTCCTGACTCAGAGCAGCACTCAGTAAATAGTGTGACAGCTATGTTTTTAAATTTTTCTTTTAGAAAAGGCCTTAGTAATGGATGAAACTGTGATACAGTGAAAGGGCCCCTGTCCAGCCTGTCAGAAAGTCAGGTGCACACCGTCCATCCTCTCCACTGGGAGCTCAGTGTGGGGCTGCAGGGTGGCTGCAGGGGAAGAGCCCAGACCACAAGGCAGGTCCGCCAGCTCGTTCTGGAGGCCCCAGAGTCAGTCTGGGCTGTGGCCTCACTCAGCCCGGCTCTGAGGCCCTCGGAAAGGCTTTGCTCGTGAGGAGCAACAGGGAGCTCAGGAGGCTCTGAACCTGGCTCCTGGGATCTGGAGGTCACCCTCAGATGGCGGGAACCGGAGGCCAAGGGAGTGGAAGAACCTCGGCAGCCAGGCACAGGGGCAAGTTCCCCCTGCTTCCTCTCCACCATACGTTACAAAGGAGCTGAGGGCAAGGGGTGAGGGGAGGGGCATTGTGGGCACTGACACTCCGCTGACACCTGGCAGGCCCCAGCTCAGAGCTTCCCCCTGTGTCTGTCCAGTCCTTTCCTGGGAGGAGGCCTGGCTCTCCCTTCCTGCTTACCTGTGTAGTTTTCTGCCTGCAAATGCATGTCACAGAGCTTATGGATATAGCGGATATACATCTCCTCTTTATTAATCTCCGATTTGTAGAAGTTCTGTAAGAGAGGAGGAAGTACACATGAAGGTGAGAGGGGATGCCCCCTCTGGAGGCTGAGCTCCAGGCAGATGGCCAAAACCCTGGGAGTGCTGGACAGGAAGGAGGAGACAGGCCGTGGGGGTGGCCAGTGCCAGAAAGAGAAGGGGCCAGTCATAAGGCACCCCTGCTGGGAGCAAAACCTCTGGCAGGTCTGCAGGGGTCCTGAATGGTGAGAAAGAGAAGAGTATCCGTGGTGGAAACGGGATATCAGGGTTGGTGGGACCTTGCCAGGCTACAGCGCTACAGCGCTGTCCGAGGAGAGGCTCATCGCATTCCTTTCCCGCGTGGGAATGTGAGTTTCCAGGGACAGGGCTGATGTCCTGATGCAAACCCTCGGGCTTGTAGCCACGTATCGTAGGAAGGACAAGGTGGCGGAACAGAAGCCACTCCGTGAGGCAGAGAGGAGGAAGAGCCCAGGCTCTCACCATCAGGTTAACAGTGCAGCCAGCCTTCTTGTTCTCCATCTCCTCTCCTTTCATGCAGTCCCTGGAGGGGAGAGCAAAGATGAGCGCACCAAGTAGTGCCTCTGGGACAACAGGCCTGCAGCGTCCCCGAGGCTCCAGTGTGTCCAAGCCCCAGAGGAGGGTGCTCTCCAACAGAAACCTGTCCGCAGGTGGGGCTCCCTCCAGGCTCTGGACCCATTCCTAGGGCTCAAATATCTCTATTCAGCTGGACCCTTGTTCTGCTGGCAGAGTACAGAGCCCAGAGGCTGGATCAGGGCATTCAGTAGCACCTACCAACGTCTTCAGTGCCTAAGTATGTCAGTGGAGTAGAAGCTGAAACCCTCAAGTTCCCTGAAGGGACCAGTCCTCAGAGCCGTCCCTAAAGGGCAGTTTTCATTTTGTAGGACAGTTTTTAGGAGAAGCCAGTACACTCTGCTCCAGGGACCTGCCTTCAGAACCCGGGAGCCCAGCAACCATGGCACAGCCGCCACATAAATCACCTCACTGACTTCTCCTCCTGTGGTGTCCTTCTCACGCACTAGTACTTGGAATCCCCTCCAACTGGGAGGACTCAGGGGTAGCTTCAGCCAGGGCTGAGCTGCATTTTTGCTGAACAGGCTTGGGTGCAGGAGGGGTCAGCGGCTGGCCTGCCAGACACAGAACACAGGAACACTGAGAATGGATCCTTGCCAAAGGAGAGTGGGGACTGATCAAATCCATGCTCCTCTAGCAAGGAGGGGCGGCCTAGCACCACGAGATGAAAGAATGAGGACCAGACTGAATCCAGCAGGAAGTCTCCTGTGCACACAGCCCCCCTGAGTCCCAGGTGCAGCCCCCTGATATCTGCATGAGACACAGCACAGAGAAGACAACCACTGCTTGGGGCCTCTATCATCCCTCCTCATTCCTTATCACCTTCCCCTATGACCTCCCAAAAGGCCCTGGCTCACCTGAACTCTACCGAGAGAACAACTAAGGCCCCAGTGGCAGTGGCAGTGTTCCTTTTAGGCTAAGTCAAAAGCCATGATAGGACTGAGAAGGCAGGCTTTCAGGAAAAAACGGGTTACATGTGAACTCCCAGACTCCACATATCATAAAGATCTCTGAGCTCACACGCTGCCTCCTCTCATCTACACCTGGCCAGGGTCAAGGGACAGAAATAAACGGATTTTACACAAAGAATGGAGGCATGGGAAAATCGGGTACCCCTTGCCCTGGAAAAAAGAAGTGAAAGTCCTCCTGGGTCACAACTCTGTTGCTGTGCGGTCACTAAGTCATGTCTGACTCTTTGCCACCTCATGGACTGCAGTCTGCCAGGCTCCTCTGTCCATGGGATTTTCCAGTCAAGAATACTGGAGTGGGTTACCATTTCCTTTTCCAGGGGATCTTCCCAACTCAGGGGTCCAATCCATGTCTCCTGCATTGCAGGGAGAGTCTTTACTGCTGAGCCACCAGGGAAGCCCAAACAAGTACAGCAGTTCTGTATTGGGTGATATTTCTCTGTCCACCTGCCATGCAGCTCTGAGGAAGGTCTGCACTAAGGTTCCCCCTTACTCTGGAGACAGCCCTTCTCCTCCTCTCTGCTGCGTCCACCCCTCTGAGCCTTGACTTTTCTGGATGAAAAGCCAGATGGCTACATGTCCCTATGACACCTCCAGGGTACATGTGCCCATGTATCAGGGGTAAGCCCAGGAAATCCTGGGCTTACCCGAGAGAAGGCTTTCACCCCTTCCTCCTTGGCTATCAGGAGTCTCCTAATGACTGGAGATGTCACACAATGCCAGAACGGCCCTGCCTCTTGTGGCCACATGGTCTCAATTTTAAGGTCAGGGGATCCTCCTGCTGGGGAGAGCATGTGCCCAGAGAAGAGGTCAGGCAGGTTCCTGAGAAGATACCTGTAGTCAAGAAGGCGTTCCATGAGGCGGGTGACTGAGGTTACAAAGGAAATGCCGGTCTCGCGCCACGTCTCCTGTTCAACCTTCTCCAGCAGGCTATTGACAGAAGCAAACAGAACGCACAGTTCATGAGTCTCCCGGGGGCACCGGAGTAAGGTCCCAGAGCCCTGGGGGCCTGTGATGGATCTGGAGACGGCAGACTTACCACATGGCAGTCTTACCTGGGGTAGGGCCCAAACAGCTGGGTTCTACTCCATGCAGCAGAAAGCAAAGACAAAGCAATTACCGAATGGACAGCAACAAATGAACATGTCTTCTGTTGTCCTGTGTGAGCTCTTAAGGATTCTCCTGAGCTGAGGGAGAAGCTTCAGAGCCCCAGCCCCTGGATGGGTACACACTGTGAGAGCTGTTCTGAGGAAGCAGCTGAGGACCAGTCCACTGAGGGAGAGACCTGGCTGTGCCAACTGGCTGGCCGCCTCTATCACTGCTCAGACCCATCCTCAGCAAACACGCTGACCAGCCTTTTCATGTAGACCAAGGGTAAGACTGCAGTCAGTCTTGAGGGCGCAGGATGAAGGACAGAGAGTGAGTCCAAGAGTTATACCTGGTCATCTCCACTGTCACAGAAGACATAAACAGAAAATGGCCAGAGCCAAGAGCTACATGTCTGGGTCCTTTTCTCACTTGTCAGCCTGTGCTCCTATTATCTCCAGGTAGGCTCTGACTTCTCCAAAGAACCTGGCTTCTGAGATCCTCCACCTTCCCATTGATGATCCCAGGTGCAGGTCTTGCTGCTGACCCCTTTGTACACTGGCCCGAGCTCCCTGAGGTCATCAGAGTCCCCTGGAGTGGAGGGCTCAGCCAGGGACCGGCAGTGGGGACTCACACCCATAGCCTGAATGTTGTTAATGCTGTGGTGATGCCAACTGTCTCCCTTGCACAGAGCGTCTAACCTGAGATGGGGCCTCTGAGAGAGTGAGGGCTTCCCAGGTGACCCATGTCCCTAGAGCAAGATGGCAGGATCACTGGTTCTCACCTCTGAGCTGTGTGGGAAAAGCTACTGTGTACACATTTCCCAAACTATGTTCTATAGAGCTCTGCTGTCCTGGGGGACAGAGAGGTGTTCTGTGAGCAAACAAGCATGAAAGTGGTGGATCACTACAGCCTCCTCTGAAGAGATTTTTCACACCTTTTGCACACTGAAGGCTTTGAGAGGTTCTATAACACAGAGATTTGTTTAATTTTCTTTCACTGAGTCTTTTCTAAACTGATTAGCCCATGATCCTCATCCCCCAGTGTACATACACAAACGTCTTCTCCTGAACACAAACTGGGAAATGCTGCTCCACGGCTATCGGTGGCTTTTAGTTCTCAGACATGACTCGGAAGAGTTTATGAAACACTTCTTTGTCAGGTAGTTACTAACTCCAAGTTATTTTTGTGCTTTTTCCTTTGTAGTAAAATCATCAGTGAGTGGCTTAGGAAGAGACTTCACTTCCTTATTTCCATAATTAGAAACATCTCTGGCCCAAAGAGAAATCCTGAGGATGGATTCATTTTCACAAATTAAAATTACTTAAGTTTCAAATGAATTCACATTTTATTGCATGACTCATCAAGGAACAAACTATATATGCAGGGTACAGGAGAAAGATTTCCCCCTCTTGAAACTGGAACGTCTGGGTGGTATCCCCAGACATGCTTCTTAGTGGCCATGCAACTGAGGGCAATGCCACCACCTCTCCAAGCTCAGCTGCATTATTTTCACTCATCAGGATACTCTCTGCCCTGCCCACCTCACAGATGTATTGTGAGGATTAAATCAGAAATGTCAACATATTTTGTTCACTAAGCAAATGTACAGTATAATTAACAGAAAATATGTTATAAGCTTATCTTCAAATGCTAAAGCTAGAAAATCTCACAGCTAGAAACAATGAGTGAGATGGGAGGGGGCTCTAAAGCTGTAAATGTCTTCACATTTTGCTTTTCGGGAAGATAAAAAACCCAGCTTACTGCCTATGTGGGAGGACCACAGCTCTCCTGAGTCCCTCCTTTAGACTGAGCCCTATAGCTGGGTCCTGTCAGGTTTTGTGGCCCCATCAACTCAGGACAGGACAGAAGCCATACTGGTGGACCTGGGATCCTTGACATTCAGTCAGTACAGCCACCCTGTTTCACAAGTGAAACTGGTCTGGAAAGGGGATATAACTTGTTTAAGTCACAAAATGCATGGTAGTATCTTTCAAGCTGACTGTACAATCTTACAAAGCTGAGATTTAAACCCCTTCCCCTCCCCAGAAAGGCCAGCGCTGAGCCCTCATTGAGTCCCCATGAGCTGTTTGCCCAACTAGGATACAGTACATGGTATGAAGACATATGATGATCCTTTTCCTATTGGCAAACCCAAGAGTTCAGAGTTACTATCTGTGTCCACATCCTTCAGTTACCTACGATAATCCCTGAGAGAGCCTGCTGTCCTGAAGTCTCTTTCTTGTTGACAGAAGGTGAGCACTGGCACCACTAGCAACAACCTGGGTCTCTCCTGACACCCACTCTCTGAAGCCTGCCCAGAACAGGCTGCACCCCTACCCTTCATCAGCCCACTTCACCCTCCACCCCAACGTGGGGTGCCTCAGGCTAAAGCAGCTTACAGCAGGCCGAAGAGCTCCCTGTAGCTCTCATCGCCTTTTCCTTCTGACACCATGCTGTCCAGCTTGTCAATCAGCTCGGCCTCCACCTAGAGGGAAGCAGAGATTGTGTAAACCCGAAATGAGCTCAGGGGAAGGAAGCGAAATCCAGCCCTCTGTGATGGGTGAGGATGCTGGGGAACTGCTTCCTGCTTTTGTTCTTGTACCAAAGAAATCCTGGAGAAGGTGGGATCTCACCCACAGCACTGAGAAGCCACCCTGTCTCCCCCCATTAGGAAGGGCTCCCACTCTGGGGGTTTAAGTAAGAGCTGGAACTTACATGTACATCTCAGATACTCTTTTCCCAGACTAGGGGCAAAAGGCAAGGACTCTCTGGAAAGAGACGTATTTTGGATCCAAAAGAGGCCTTTGTCAAGTGTTGTTTTTCTTTCTTAAAAATTCTCATTCAAGAGAATTTGTATGTATAAGACACTTGTTTAGAACTTTACCCTCTGTCTGCCAGTCACAAAGGACGCTTGCTGGGGGCTGGTCCTCACATTAATGGCTGATACTCGTTTGCACTGAGGGAGATGGGTTTCCTTCAGAGATTGTCCTTGAGGAGAAAAGGCTCCATTCTTTGTCCTCACAGGACCTAGAGCCCCTGGACTGCTGTTGCCCCTGCAGCTGCCTTGTCACTGGGGGCCCTGCACTTGTTACTGGATTCTTAGACTGTGAGGAGCAACGCTGCGTCCATTCCTAACTCATCAATTTGCAAGGCTTTCAACAGTGCTCAGCCGCTTTCCTAACAGGCCCCAATGCATTTACTCTGAAGTGAGAAATTAGCTGTAAAGTGATGTAAGATTGAAAAAAAAAAAAACTTTTAAACTGCTCATTAACCTTTGAAATGTGGTCCTGTGCAATTATTTGTATATTTTATATCAACAAAAAATGGCATGGCTCCATTTAATAACGAGCTCTAACAAAAGGCATTTTCTCATTCTACACAGGGCCAGAGTCCTAAGGCAATGAAGTAGTAAAAGAATAACTGAATTAGAAAAGTCATTGAAGGCAATTATGGCTTTTGAAATCCTATTAGTGGAAAATGAAAATGGATGAATAAATATGGCCCTTTTATAGCGGTCTGCTACGGCCAGGGTGGAGATGGCTGTACATCTACATTTGGCCTCTAATAAGTCAGCTTGTTGAATATACTTTTTGGAAGACATACAAAGTCTGAGGACTGCAGTCCTTGGAATTGAGGTCGTCTGCCTTTCTTTGTGAGGAGAAAAGGCACCAGCAGGGACTTTCCTGGGATCATGCAAAGTCAGGTAGGGATCTCTCTTCACACAGGCAGGTATAGGTTGTGCTTTCCAGAACAGGGCAGAGGTGGGAGGGGACCTGGAGCAGCAGCGAGTACAACGGTGCAAGAATGGGCACAGCCGTTTCCTGGAGTTCTCAAAATGGCTCCCTGGCCAGCAGCAGCAAGTCACCAGAGATCTTATTAGAAACACAAATTCCCAGGCTCCACAGGATGAAGAACTCAGGGGTTGTGGGGGGTCAGCAATCTGTGTTTTTACAAGCTCTCAGGTCATTCTGAGGCCTATTCCAGGGTCAGAACTTCTGTATTAGGCAAAGGAGCTGGTGATGGAAGGATTTAGGGACAGTACTCCCTCACTCTCTGTAGTGCTGATAAAGGGAGAAGTTACTAAGAGAAACCGAGAAATCTAAAACACGATACTAAAGACCAATGTATGCAAAATCAATGTCTCTAGGTTACACAAAATGCTAAGGTCTTCAAATATAATGTCATAATTGGTAATACTGAACATTTCAGGAATGTGCAGTTACTTTTATTTTATAAAACCAATATTCTTGAAAAGAAAAGGTCAGTTTTCATTCCAATCCCAAAGAAGGGCAATGCCAAAGAACATTCAAACTACTGCACAATTGCACCCATTTCATATGCTAGCAAAGTAATGCTCAAAATTCTAAAAGCAAGGCTTCAACAGTACATGAATCAAGAACTTTCAGATGTTTAAGCTAGATTTAGAAAAGGTAGAGGAACCAGAGATCAAATTGCCAACATCTGCTGGATCAGAGAAAAAGAGAATTCCAGAACATCTACTTCTGCTTCATTGACTATAAAGCCTTTGACTGTGGAAAATTCTTAAAAAGAGATGGGAATACCAGACCACCTTACCTGCCTCCTGCATTGACTATGCTAAAGCCTTTGACTATGGATCACAATAAACTGTGGAAAATTCTTAAAAAGAGATGACAAGTCTGCAAGCAATAAATGCTGGAGAGGGTGTGGAGAAAAGGGAACCCTTTTACACTGTTGGTGGGAATGCAAACTAGTACAGCCACTATGGAGAACAGTGTGGAGATTCCTTAAGAAATTGCAAATAGAACTGCCTTATGACCCAGCAATCCCACTGCTGGGCATACACACCGAGGAAACCAGAATAGAAAGAGACACATGTACCCCAATGTTCATTGCAGCACTGTTTATAATAGCCAGGACATGGAAACAACCTAGATGTCCATCAGCGGATGAATGGATAAGAAAGCTGTGGTACATATACACAATGGAGTATTACTCAGCCATTAAAAAGAATACATTTGAATCAGTTCTAATAAGATGGATGAAACTGGAACCAATTATACAGAGTGAAGTAAGCCAGAAAGAAAAACACCAATACAGTATACTAACACATATATATGGAATTTAGAAAGATGGTAATGAGGACCCTGTATGCAAGACAGCAAAAGAGATACAGATGTGTAGAGCGGACTTATGGACTCTGAGGGAGAAGGAGAGGGAGAGGGAGAGGGAGGGATGATTTGGGAGAATAGCATTGAAATATGTATACTATCATGTAAGAAATGAATTGCCAGTCTATGTTCAATGCAGGATGCAGGATGCTTGGGGCTGGTGTATGGGGATGATCTGGAGGGATGATGTGGGGTGGGAGGTGGGAGGGGGGTTCATGTTTGGGAGTTCGTGTAAAAAAATAAATAAATACAAAAAAAAAAAAAAAAAAAAAGAGATGACAATACCAGACCACCTTACCTGCCTCCTGCGAAACCTCTATGTAGGTCAAGACGCAGCAGTTAGTACTGGACATGGAACAATGGACTGGTTCAAAATTGGAAAGGAGTACATCAAGGCTGTATATTGTCACCCTGCTTATTTAACTTATATGCAGAGCACATCATGTGAAATGCCAGTTGAATGAAGCACAAGCTGGGAATCAAGACTGCTGGATATACAGATGACAGCACCCTTATGGCAGAAAGTGAAGAGGAATTAAAGACCCTCTTGATGAAGGTGAAATGAAAGGAGAGTGAAAGAGCTGGTTTAAAATTCAACATTCTAAAAACATCCGGTTCCATCACTTTATGGCAAATAGAAGGGGAAAAAGCATAAACAGTGACAGAGTTGGACCATAAAAAAGACTGAGCGCCAAAGATTTGATGCTTTTGAATGGTGGTGTTGGAGAAGATTCATAAGAGTCCCTTGGACTGCAAGGAGATCAAAGCAGTCAATCCTAAAGGAGATCAGTCCTGAATATTCATTGGAAGGACTGATGCTAATGCTGAAGCTTCAGTACTTTGGCCATCTGATGTAAAGAGCCAACTCATTAGAAAAGACCCTGATGCTGGGAAAGATTGAAGGTAGGAAGAGAAAGGGATGACAGAGGACGAGATGGTTGGATGGCATCACCGACTCAATGGGCGTGAGTTTGAGAAAGCTCTGGGAGATGGTGAAGGACAGGGAAGCCTGGTGTGCTGCAGTCCAAGGGGTCGCAAAGAGTTGGACATGACTGATCGACTGAATAACAACAAAGATAACTGATGCAATCATACTGTTCTAAGTGAAAGAAGTCAGTCTCAAGGGGCTACAGTCTACATGATTCCCTTTAGATGATATTCTGGAAAAGGCACAATGACAGCGATGGAGAAAAAGATCAATGGTTGCCACAGGTTAAAGGTAGGGGAAGGGTTTGACTATAAAGGGGTGGTGAGATGGAAATTTTAGGAATTAAAAAAATTTTTTAAAATCTTGATTGTGATGATGGTCACATGACTTTCATGTGTCTGCCAAATTTACAGAGCTGTAAATCCCAAAGAGTGAATTTTAGTCTTTGTAAATATAAAAATACATAAATAAAAATTTAAAAATTACTGTTTGCCCTGTCGTCAGTGTTAGAATCACTCAAAGACCACTGGTTCTTCCCAGAATCACAGAGTTGGGAGGGAGGTTAGAGGGGAGTGATTACAGTCCCCAAGGCAACAGAGAACGCTCCCCTAGAGGACTCCAGGGAGCTTCTGTTTGAAAACCACCAACAGAGAGGACCTCCGCATCTCTGAAAGCAGGCCAGCTGATAGCAAATCACTTTTTGCAAGCAATTTATTCCTTTTATTGGTTAAAACTGGTGTTACCACCACTGTTTTCTATCTGTTGTTCCTAGTCCCACTCCTTGGAGCTACAGATACAAGGGCAGGGGCCCTCTCCTCCACTTTAGGGGTGGCAGAGGAACCGCCCAGAGGCACAGCCTGAAGCCACTCGGTCAGAAACCAAGCACTTAACCCTCATGGGCCCAGCCCTCTGTGCAGGAGTCTGTGAAGTTCTCAGCTCTGAGGAGAACTTCAGTCTTCTGGTCTGGGCTCTAGCCATAAAAATGCCTGGACCATACACACTGGGGAACCTCCAGAGAGAAAAGACAACAACATGCTCCTGGGACCGCCCTCTGCATGAAGTTGGGAGGTTACAGTCTCAGTCACTCTCCTTAATCAGAAAAGTCCTTTCACACGATTCGGTTCCTTTCCTCTGATTCTTCTCTGGCAGCACTTCATGAAGAAAATCCACAAATCACTTCTGGCCAGCAAGGAAGGGAAACCCTTGGATGGGACTCAAGACGGCCAAGAACTACAGTAGAACTACAGCCTGGCCGTCTGCATCATGTGCCAGGGCAAAAGGGGTCCACTCCAGGGAAGAGTGCCCCTAACACCGTTGGCGGGGGGAGTCTTACCTGTTTGAAGTTGCCGTTTTTCCTCTGCTCCCAGTCCATCATGTCGTGAAAGATGGGAATCATGATATTCCGCACTTCAGGCTGTGGGACCAGTGTCACACCCAGGAAGGGGCCAATCATTCCCGGAATGAAGTGGATCTTATGTTCACCTGAACAACACAACCCAGCAGATAGAAGTTTATGCTCCAGCCACAGAAGCTTCCCGAGTAGGGCCACAGCACATGATCTGACCTTCACTGGGAGCATCAGAGAACACAGAAAGCTCTCCTCTATGGGCTTCTGAGATATTCCCTTCCCTTGGCTTTTTAAGAGTTTGCAGACTAAAACTGGCTCAGTCCAGTAGAAAGAAAATTCAACAGGCACAAGTTCTTTCCAAAGAATTTGCTGGGAGGTTCTACAAACTATCTGAAAATCATTCTGAGGTTAAGGAGCAGAGTCACTACTCTAGACAGAATAGGATTTCTGAGTACCCGCAATAGTTTCCAATAGTCCGTTCACAGTATTTACTCAGCAAGGAAAATTCATCAATTTCTACTTAAACACAATGCACTGACCCTGGGGTTTCTGCCTGTAGCCCAGAGGCATTTAAGTGAGGAGGATGTTCAGTCTGCTAGAGGTCTGAAGTCCACAAGACTGTTCATCATCAGTGTTCAAATGTGCCTAAGAGTCCCCCTCTTGAGTTAGCAGGAGCCTCCTGCACAGCCGTACCTTGCCAGACTGGCTGAGAGACTCTCTACGTGTACCTCTGATATTACCCCTTGCCTTCACACTGCATTTTTGATGGTAGCACTGTATTTATTCAAACCAGCTTGGCTTATCTCTCAATTTTCTTAATGAGGCCTGTCCATGGGAAGAGTGTGGTATGAATTTCCCTGTGACTAGCCTGTCAGTTGGGGCATGTTCCCAGAATCCAGGGCCAGTCTTGAAGACTATGGGACAGAACTTTTCTCTTCCTTGTAAAGGTGAAACAGAGTGAACCATCTTCCAGAGCTCTGTTTTCAGTCCTTCAGAGACTCAGGGGACAAATTGTGGGCCTGTGTAGTGACTGTTACCATCAAGCAAAATCAGTTCCTGAGAACTAGAAAATATAATTTCCACCAAAAACAATGAGGTAGGAATGGCTTTCTTGGGGGAAATCTGACATGGTTTTTGAACTCTTCCATGTTGAAAGCCTACCTAAGGAGCAAGTGTTAGCTAGCCTGGAGGCAGATTCTGCATATTCCAATCTTGGTATTTGGTATAGTGCTGGTCCCGTGTTTCTGGGAATTTCAGAATCAACTTCAGGGTGAACATTTATATCTGGACTGTGCTGGATGCAGAGGGTATGAGCACTGAAGCTAGACAGCTGCTGCTGCTGCTGCTGCTGCTAAGTCGCTTCAGTTGTGTCTGACTCTGTGCGACCCCGTAGACGGCAGCCCACCAGGCTCCGCCGTCCCTGGGATTCTCCAGGCAAGAACATTGGAGCGGGTTGCCATTTCCTTCTCCAATGCATGAAAGTGAAAAGTAGAAGTGAAGTCACTGGGTCGTGTCCAACTCTCAGCGACCCCATGGACTGCAGCCTACCAGGCTCCTCCATGAAATGCAGCCCCACTCAGGGATGGAAGGCCCCAGGGCTGGCTGAAATGCCTTGCATCTTGCTTGCTGCTTCTAGGGTTGTGATTAGGATGGTTGATGGAGGACCATGAGATTTTACAGCCATCCTTCCTAAGACTTCAGAGTCATGAGCTTAGTTGAAAGCAGTTCTCACTGGGAAGAACAGCAGCAGCTTCTCTGGCATCCAGGTAGGCCTATCTAAGAAGCTGACAGAAGCAAAGGACAGCCCACCTAGTTACCAGGTCACCCCAAGGATTCCACCAAAACTTGACAATTTCAAGATTCAAAGTGCTGGATATTAAAGAAGCTGCAAAGAGAAGCTGTCAAAAGAAAGGAGACTAAAGTCAGTCTCACCTGGATGCGGCAGTTCCCTTCATACACACACCTGGCAGCGGGAACCTCGTCTGGGTGCCTGAATGCCAGAGACCCAAGGAGGGGTTCAATCTTTACTAAAAAGAACAGCTGCCCTTGCTCATGTGCTGACTGGGCTTCTGGGCCTGTGACATCTGGATTGGGACATGGACAGCCCAGAGGATCTTATACTCTTAGAGCCTCAGACTTATATTCTTACAGCCTCATCTTCTTTTTCTTTTTTTGACTTTTGTTCTCAAAAAAGGGTCTGTGCATATGTATCGCTGGGGTCTTATTTCTCAGCTTAACTCTCCCTGCCAAGGGCTTTGTGCACATGTGCTACACTATACCATCCATCTGAGGTGTTATGCTAAAGATATGTGAAGATCTCTTAGGTCTGAATTAACATTCATAAAACCTGGGGGAAGTCATTAGTCTTGTAACTTCTTATTTGGCTACACAATATGTGTAAGGGAAGAGTGTGGAGAAAAGACCTACCCAAATTCTGCCACATGCTGAAGAGTTCATAAGCCATCATCACACGCATGTCCCCATACCTGGGAATAGAACACAGGAACCAACTATTAGCACAAGAAGGTTCAGGAAGACAGGAGGCCAGGATTCAGCTCTGTTTCTAGCGTTTTCCAAAAGACAAAGTCATTTTGCTCTCAGTTGAGCTCTTACACTTGGCTTCTTGGGAAGCCACCTCAATGAGAGCCTTGTGGACGTCTCTAGGAGCCCCTCCTGGAAACATAACCCCATCTGGGCACATGTAGGAAGATGGATAAGAGACATATGTCTTACTTATCTAGAATTTTCTTCCTCTTGGTGGAAGTAATGACTTCTAGCTGAAGGCTTGGCTGATTTATGAACAGAACTGCCAGGCTAAAATAAGAATTCCACACCTAGAGAGAGAGAGAGAGAGAGAGAGAGGAAATATGTGACAGCCTGGGTTCTTAGTCTTGCAAGGAGAGATTCTAAATATATGCATGTAGCGCAGAGTTCATTTCAGTGTTAAGATCCTGGTTTTTAGAAAAATATCTTTACAAATAGGACTTTCCCCTGCTTTCTTGACGTCTCTGAAACCAACAGTGTTGATTCTGGACTGGAAAACAAACTCATGGGTTTCTGGCTCCCAGCACCTCCAACAGGGGTTTCTTAGGTTATACTCTAATCATTATCAAGCCTGGAAGCTGTTTGATACTATGAACAGATAAAGAAAGCCCCCAGCCACCTATCAGACACTTAGCTGAATCCTTCTCAAATTCCTGACCTGCAAACCTGTGAGCAAAATAAAGCAGCTGTTTTAAGTAAAACAAAAACAAAAACAAAAACAGGGGGCCTGGTTTTTGGCTTTCTATGGTTATTACAAAGATAGTGACGGATTTTAGGAGCTCCTACCTTGAAGTCAAAGTCTGTCTCTGTGAAATTCTTGTGCAGCGCAGAAGACAGGTACTGGACAGTGGTGACTATGATGCTGCAGGGGACAAGGCATCGGAGAATTAAAGGACTGGCACTGGCACCCTGCAGCTTAGCATCCGCGGTCTGCAGCCCATGTGCAAGCTTCCTGAGTACAAGAAGCTCTCGCGTAAGATATGACTTTAAGGGAGAAGGATGTGTGTGCGTGCTCAGTTGTGTCTGACTCTTTGCAACCCCATGGACCGTGGCCCACCAGGCTCCTCTCCCTGTGGGATTTCCCAGGCAAGAATACTGGAGGCAGCTGCCATTTTCTTCTCCAGGGGATCCTCCCAACACAGAGATAGCACCCATGTCTCCCAAGAATCCATGGTAGATGGATTCTTTAGCCCTGAGCCACCTGGAAGCCCATGTGAGAGGAATACATGGCAAAAAACCCCCACAAAAACCCCCTGTGGAGAAGGGCCCTACCAGTGGGTTCTAGACCAAGCTCTGCTGACACCTGGTCTTGGCACTACTTTTCTCTGGCCACAGTTTCCCTATAAAAGGAGGGGAGTAAGGTTTCATGGTTCTTTCAGGCTTCTTCCAGTTCAAAGAGTGATTCTAGTATTGGGGGGATCTTAGGAAAATGAACCTGTATTATGACCAACAGAAGACTTAGAGTATTATTCTATTACTCCACTTAATAACAGGGATTTACAGTTATTAAATCTCTACTTTTATCATATACTGTTATTTTCATGTGTAAGTAATTTGACCTCAGCCTTTGATCTAGAATATCACTCTCAACTTTTGCTTGGGCACATTTAAGGGTTAATGGGAGGCTGGCTTGCTAGAGACAAGAGCACAGGTTAAGGGAGAGAGAAAGTGAAGTGGGACAGGTGAGTTAGGGTTTAATTACCAAGGACATCGGATGCCTGGCAAAGGAGCTTACACCTAACAATGACCACCTAAGCTTTGGTGCAGAAGAGGGGCAAGGCAAAAACAGTGCATTAGACAGACTCATTACCAGCAAATAAATTTGAAAAGTAAAAGCCTTGAAAGAAGAGGCTTGCTCCTGCAGAATGGGCTGGAGAGCCTGAAGTGCTCTGAGTAGAACTAAGAGACAGAAACAAGAGGGGGTCAAATGGAAAATCCACTATCTAAGGAAATATCTCTGCAACACTGTTTATAACCATTCTTCTGTTCTGTACGAAATGTTTGCAGTTTTCAAAAAAAAGAGCACTATAAAACGTACAGAGTAGAAAGACCATCCTGACACCTTGCTAATAAATCTAACACAAGTAATTTCACTACATTCTGCATAATGCCTATGTAAAAGGCCAATCAGAGGGAGGAGGCAGTACGCTAGAGAGTGGACGCCAAGTGGCCTTCTCCTGAGTATAGGGGGACCCGACAAGCAAGTACCCTATCACCCACATGACTTGTTCGCTTTGCCAGTGAGAAGCACAGGGCAGAAATATGAATGGGGCAGACAAGCGGGGTCAACCTTGGAGTGAATTCTGTGGCCTGTGTCAGAGGTGGGCAGAGCCTCACAGTCTTGGGTGGGTAATTAGCACTAGCTGTGGGGGGTGAGCAGTGTCTGGCAGACAACACAAATCAAGTCAAGAGGAAGGCTTGTGATGCTGCCTGAAACCGCAGAGCAACAGAGGCCAATGATCAGGCCCTCCTCAAGCAGGAGCCCCCTCTGGTATCACAGTTCACGTTCATAAAAGTTCCTTTCCTACCCTTACCAGGACACCATCTGCCAGGCACTTAGACTCTACTTTTGAACTATCTTTGACTATTTCTCCTCCTCGAACTTTGGTAAATGGCAAAGTCCTGCTGACTGCGCTTCCAAACACTTTCACATTTGAACCCTCTCCTCTCTGTCCCCACAGCTTTGACCTTGACAAGTTTCCATCTCATTTCTTCTCAGCTGGGGACGGCTGCATGGAGGCTGGCACAGGGCCCTTCCACACTCACTTGCTTGTAAGAAGTCTCATCACCATCCAGTCCCGAGGAAAGACACTCATCTTCATCAGGTTCCGGAACACACAGAAAATCTTCAGCAGGAATTCCTGGGCCGAGAGGAAAATCTGATGTGAGACGCCACCGCTACCATGGCAGCACATACCTCCTCAACAGGTTCTCTGACCTCTAGATCATGAGAATGGAGGGGACCAGTGGGTGACGCTCTGGCTCCCTTCATGAGATGCTTTTCTCTTAAGAGGGCTGCGTGGCAGTGAGCTCTGGCCACTGCTGCAGGCCAGTCCCAAACTGGGGAGAAAAGATGCAGCTCTATGCCTGCTCAGCCCAGTGCCTAAAGGCCAAAACACAGGAGGTCCAGCAGACATGGCATCCAAACCACTGGTCTCAATCTGTGGGGGACGGCCCCTGAGCACCTGGTTGTAAGAACTTGTTTTCTTGGGTGTTAAGAACACATGGGCTGGAGAAGCACTTCAAGGACAGATGAGTAAGTATCTCCAAAAATGTGCTTCTCCATGAAAGCAATGAAAACAGTGCAAAGACTGGTTAATGAAAGGCTTGCTGATTCAGGAGAATCAGCCTCATTTTCTGTGGGAAGAAGAAAATAAACAATAACTAAAAATTTTAAAAATTTAAATGGCAGTAGAAGCTACTTGAAGAACAAAAGAAGAGTTCAAAGTGGCTGCTTTGCGGGAATAGTGGGTAGATGTGGTCAGGTTGAGCCAAGGAACCAGTTTTATTTACACACTTTGTAAGATGCTTTGGTTTTTAAAATCGTATATACATACTGCTGTGATAAAAACAGACATTTAATTATAAAGTAAGGGAATGATGCTTCTGATTGAGAATTGCTTAGTGTCCTTCTCTCTCTCTCAAACACACACATACGATGAAAATGATCTAGACAGTCAGGACTGGATTTTCAAGCTCTACACCCCAGCTCAAGCATTGCTTGACCTGTATATGAGCTCCAGGCCCCGGTTAACTTATGGCTCACTTCAAGGGCTGTCAAGTTCATCCCTCTGAGAAGATAGGCTGGCCTCACTGCAGTAAGTTAGGGATAACAATCTGCAGAGACCCACATCTGTGGAAAGGTAGGCCAGATTAAATACCAGAAAGTGTCAGTGATACTTTAATGTGTTAGTGATACTGATTAACTCGTATGATTAATAAAGATTACACAAATGGAAAACAGTATAGGGCATTACTGTGAAATACTGACAAGTGACTTGACTCTGGATGGAGGCAAAGCATAGACATAAAGTTTACAACAGTTCCTTTATCCAGGGATGAACTCAGTAGCATGGTCTAATGCGAACACACAAGCCCCTGGAGTCTGTCAGCAGCTGATACTCTTCAAAGTTTGGGAACACTCTCCTGTCATCTGGACCATGGGCCCATTTCTCCGGACTATCTGCTCCTCAGTGCTCTAGATCCAGAGTGACAGCCAATGGACAGTGTTTGTATTTGCCTTCTACAAATATGAATCTTTCAGAAATATGTTTTTACTGAAGAAAAGTTGTCATTATTATCACTACAGTTATTAAACAGTGAAGCCTGTTTCATGGGTAACCTACAACTCAGCTGCTGTGTTTGTAAGAGAAGAAAGAGTCCTGGTTGACTGATAATTAGCGTGGCCCAGAGAAGTGTCTCTTAGAGGCACATGGTCACGGGGTTGCGATCAGTCAGGGAAGGCTTGCCAGTGTTCCTGGGGTCTGGGAACAGCTGGCTATCTGCTTTTGGAAGCCATACAGTGAGCTGTAAAGCGAGGCTGGTAAATCTTCCACTCTCGGCAGGGCAGGCCACTTACACTTCTCTACTGGCAGGGGGAAAAGCTGCTGGGAAGTCTTAGCTGTGTGCTTCCTTTTCTGGATGAAAGGTCAGTGTTTCTCGGCCTACCTTGAGCTCATCTTTGCTCTGGAAGTTGTCCAGGAGGTGCTGGTAATGAGTGTCACACATCTGGCGGAGCAGCGAGAGAAGGCAGGACACATACTCACCCTGGGGAACAAGCCAAAATACACTTAGCAAAGCCAATCACAAGAGCTGTGTTCCCCCAATCCACAGAGGGCAAGGAGAGAAGGAAGGGTCTGAGATGGCCCCAATGATCATGAGAGGGAAGGTGACAACTCTGGCCCTGAGAATGAATTTTCTTTTCTGCTAAAGGGGTGCCTGGAGGGCTTGGGAATTTTAGTAAGACTGCTGCAGCATGGGGCTAATTGAAAAACCTTAGCCCATAAGAAAGAAGTACTGCCAAACGAGACAGATATTCTAGTTTTTTCCCTAGGGAACTTTTGGCTGCATAGTCCTTTGTCATTATACGCTGCTAGGGCACCATACCAAAGTCTGGAGGGGCCCCTGGGAACAAGGAGCTCAGACTTCTCTGGACAGAATTTGGACTCTGTCCATCCCGCTGGGCTGGAGCAGTCTTTATACTAGGATCTCCTCTGGGAACTCCCAGAGCTGACATGTGATTGCTGGAGATGGAACACAGTAGATCAACATGACCCTCAGGAAAGCAGAGGAGTCAAAACTGACCTTTCTGAGAAGATGAGCTAATGGCTTTAAAACTAACCTTTCTGAGAAGATGAGCTAACGCCTTTAAGTAAAAATTTAAAGATAAAAAAAAAATGAGTCTTTAAAATTTCTTCAGGTTCCAGCTGGGGTATGCAGATGAAAACCCTGGCTTAAGGACCCTAAAGACTTTTACCATCTCTTGGAAACTTCTGTCATGGGGCAGCTGAGCATGGTTTCCTCTTACAAGGCTGCCTTCTCCGAAGAGATAGAGGGAAAATGACTTCATTTGGGAAGTTTTCAAATGTTTTTAAGTTTGTGGGACTACAACTCTTTTTTAGTCTCTCAAATCCTTTTGTGACTCATGAAATTATTAGACATATACGTATGCAAAATATATACAGGTACATGAACCTCAGTTTTATCTGAAGAAATGGACATAAGCCATAATTTGTTTCGAGAATCAGATGCATTAATGTACATAAAGCATTTAAGTAAAAAGGCCAGTACATAAAGAAGTGCTCAATAAACTGTTATCTTCATTAGATGTATATGAAATAAATCACTTCTTTAGTCTTGCTAGTGAGTTACTGTTTATAAAGTGCATAAAGCAGGGTCCGGCCCACAGCCAGCACTGTGTCATTGCTGGTTACAAGGATGGGCTACCAGGACATGCCAGGGAGCATATGTTCTTACCTATAGTGAGAGTATCCTGCGTAGGAGTTCCTAAGGGAGCAGACATTCTTTCCAAGCCCATATGCTCTAGAACACATCTGCTCTCTGCTCTCCCTAACCTGCTGGAGCTTGACTTGCTCCCACAGGAGCTTTTCACAAAGGGATCATTGTAGTCTTCCACCTGCCAACAGGAGGATCCCCAGCAAGCTGTTTATCATGTCCCAACATCAGGGCTAAGAAGTGCACATTGCCTAGGAGCAGCGGGGTCTGGGGGGTGTCTCTCTGCCTCTCCTGCAAAGCTCTCCCAGTCTGTTTCTCTCCTAGTTAGATCATGGGAAATCACTGTCCAACAATGCCAGTGCCATTCTACCTCATCATGTTTTCCCTGATGCTCGACATTTAGATACAAATACTGTGAGCGACTGAACTGAACTGAACTGTGGCCAAAAGCAACTAATCTGTAGGTACAAGCAGACTGTGAGAAAATTACTGTGGTGCACACATCACTGGCGAGAGCCTGCTCCTAGAAGGAACAGTCGACAGCTGTCATCTCTGCTTTATTCCATACTACAGAAAGTGACCTGGCTCAAAGGCAAAGGCCAGTGGAGATTGTGTGCAGGAAAACAGGACAGGAAGCATCCCTGGGCCTGTCCCTAAGTACACTCCTCTGAGCATGAACCTAGAGAGGAGATGGAGTCCGACTGGAGAGGGGAAAAGGGCAGCATGCAGACAACCATGCAGGGAGGGAAGCTGAGATGAGGGTGGTGTGATGTGGGATGAGGTTCCATGTGGAGGAGCCCCAGGTTAGAAAAGAAAGCAAGAAAACCTGAATGTTAGTTACTAACAGTGATCTCTGCTGTGCACTGCGGGCACCGCTGCCCTCTTACCGCCTCCTGCGCGTGCGATTTGCTCATGATGGTGAGCAGAGTCTGTAAGAGTACGTCCAAGAGGCTTTCCACCATCATTTCTACCTCCTCCATGACATCTGCCTCCTGGAGCGAGCAGCGAGAGAGCACAGCATTAGCGCCAGGCTGGCTGATGCGCAGTGGGCAGTACTTACTACATCAGCCACGGTCGGGAATGGTCTTCTGACTTAGCTCTCAACACCGAGCCCCCAGCCTCACTGGCATGCAGTGTCAAGGAACCTGGAACAACGGCTCTGCGAGGAGGGGAGGCACACCTGCCGCTGCTGCCCTAGTTTGAGGGCTGGAGACTGAGCCTCACACAGCAGCACCCTGACACCTGCAATTCTGAACCTCAGGCAGATGCATTAATCTTGATATACAAGGACGAAACGAAGATCCTAAGTTAAATGTTTTCTCTGATTTTCCTAGAAAAGTCAGGAGAGAGCACAAGGCTGCTGACTAACAGAGAAAATGGTAGAGTTCATACCACAGGGTGTGGAGGCAGCAGCTTCCCTACTGCTAATGCACACGGAAGCATCGCAGTCTTCCTCAGGACCATTTCCTCTGTGCGTGACCTCACTCTTTGCCAGGCCTGACTGCTGCCCAGACACGCTCCCTCTAGCTCCTCAGCATTCCTGCTCACATTCCTTGGTCGACCAGAAAGACCCTGGTCTCGGTGTGTCCCTCTTAGGTAGCCTCACAAAAATAATGGAGCATGCTTCCTCACTGAGGGCTGCTTCCCAGTCAGCAAGTTCTGATTTTAGGAAGAGTCTGTGCTATCTTTTTCTAGACCTCTCACATGCAGTCCACATCCTACAACCTGATTTTCATGATCTCACAAAGAGATTCCCGTTGCCTCTTCTCCAGTCCCTTTACACTATTACTGGTCCAAATGTCCATCCATCTATCAACCCACCATTCTCTAAGTATCTACCATGGGCCAGTAACTGTTTGAAAACCTGAGCATACACAAGTGATCAAGAAAGGTAAGATTTCTGCTTTAGTGGAGCTTAAATTTCATCCACCTCCCCACCAAACCCCAGCGCCACCCTCACTCCCCCAGCCAGCTGTCCATTCAATGTAGTTTTACTGAGNGTTTGAAAACCTGAGCATACACAAGTGATCAAGAAAGGTAAGATTTCTGCTTTAGTGGAGCTTAAATTTCATCCACCTCCCCCCCAAACCCCAGCGCCACCCTCACTCCCCCAGCCAGCTGTCCATTCAATGTAGTTTTACTGAGTCCCATTCCTCATGAAAGATTTGAAAGGCTCTTGGGACCACAGTCTTCTTCCTCATTTGTTAAACTAATCATAACACTTTAAAACCTGTGATGGCTCTTTGAGTAGCTGTGGGGTTAGTCTCTAACCCCACAAATACAACCAGATCACTTCCTTCAGATTTTCACTTGCTCCCATTCCTCTTTCATCCCTCCCCTCCCCTTGCTTTTCCCCTGCAATTTATCTCTTTCCTTTAGCAACCAGCCTCCCATCCATCCCCTCAAGCTGACCCTGGGTCACCAGTACACCTTATGTGCCTGGTGTTGCTTCTCTGAGGCCTGGTGGGAAGGAGAGCTGCCGGGCCTTGCCTGGAGCCAAGAGCAAACAAAAGGGTCACTGCAGCCATTGTAGTCGCTCTGCCAAGGTGGGCCGCTGTCACGATGGTCCTTTAAGTCTGGATACCAGATACCACAGCACCCTACTGAGTCCTTGCATCCTGTTCAAACCAAGCACATTTTTTCTTCTCTGCACCTCTCCCATGCTATCTTCACAGACAACCTAACCTCCTATGTTTGTATCACTTGGTTCCTGGTATTTATTTTAAATGCACTTGAAATTTTATTCTCCAGAAACCTCATCTCAACTTAGGAAGACTGTGTAAATAAAGACTCAGTCTTATTTTTAATTTGTTTATACTTTCCTATAGTTTTCAAGTTTTCTAAAAGAAATACTCATTTCTTCCATAGTATAAACATGTAACATAAAGATAATTAAAATAAATTCCTACCCTTATCCATGCCTGATACACGTTTTTCTGCCTTCCTTATCTCCCCTCCCTTCTAACATGGGTCTCTTCTAAAAAACTAAAAATAAAAAAGAAAGAAAATAGGCAAAAGCACTACCAGCTGAAACCTGTGCCCTGAAGTGCTGTTCTAGCATCCCATGAGGCTGAGAACTATCGCGGGCAACGTGTATCACTCGTATACCGTGTCTCATCTGGCATGGTATAGGAATGCCATATGGGGGGAATCAAGCTGCCAGGAAGCTGACAGAAAAGTCTGAATGAGCAAGCTGCCTCTCAGCCTGGGCCTGCCTCCTTGTGCTCATTCGTGCCTGAGTATCCTCAGAACACTCCCAGGAATACAGAAGTAATGTCTTTTGATAGAAACAGAGCAAGCAGCACGGGATGGGGTTTTCTGGTACTACAGATGACTATGTTTCTGGGTGTATTTACGGCAGTACTTTTTTTGTTTTTTTTTAAATAGCAAGACTNCCTCAGAACACTCCCAGGAATACAGAAGTAATGTCTTTTGATAGAAACAGAGCAAGCAGCACGGGATGGGGTTTTCTGGTACTACAGATGACTATGTTTCTGGGTGTATTTACGGCAGTACTTTTTTTTTGTTTTTTTTTAAATAGCAAGACTGTTGTGTTGAGAAGCCTGCTGGGCACACATAGGCAGGCCTCCATTCACTTGGGCACCTTCCTGTCACTGATGAAAGCTTCTCTGACTGGGAAGTGAACAAAATGATCTTTGTTGGTCTGCCTCTGGCTAAACTGACACAAGACGGGGACAGAGCTTAGGGCGGGGGGTGGCACAGGTCTAGGGCCACTACCAGAGAGCTGGTCTTGACGATGGAGAAGATGCTGCCGAGAATCCCGGAGCAGATGAGCAGCTCCTTCTGCTGCCTCAGGTGAAGGTGGATGTGATGGAGAACCACTGGAAGCAGGATGCGGCGGGATTCTGGGGGAGAAGACACAAAGGTGAAGCAGCCCTTTGGAGAAGAACCAGGTACCTTGGGAAGCCAGGGACAACACATGATGCAGCTGGTCTCCAGGCAGGTGGGGCTGGGATTGCAGCCACGCTGGAAACCAGTCCCTGCCTGTGGGCAGGTCTAACAGCCCACTTCTCGGACATCTGAAGACATGTCACAGCATTTTCCTTCTCTCTCTCTTTTCTTTTTTCACATTTCAGGCCTCAATTATCTAGGGCCTTTTATGCAGGAGGTATGTTAGGAGACTGCTTCCAAATGAAATCTCTTTATTGACTAGACTCCAAATTAAACTCCATTTAAATGACACACTTAGTTCTCTGAACTATGCTGATGGAACTAACTAGCAGACTTGATATGGATTATAAATGGTTCCTCTTCATGATGCCCTGATGGCGGCCCGGCGCTTCCACCCTCCTAAGCCTTTACTGTACTTTCCCCCTCTGGCCTGTGGGATGCTGTGTGATGCCACAGTAATGAAAGGGACAGAAGGAGGACTTCCACCTTGTCATAAGCCTTTGATAATTAGCTAAACCTCTTTGCCAGTCCCACTGCATACATTAAAATATTTTTCTTTTTCTTCTTCTTCAATGCTGCCTAAAAAGTATCTTTATCAGGGGGTGACTATATTTAGAACTCCGAATTCAGGAAGGTTAAATACTAAATCAAGCTCTTTTATCAGTTCACTCTAAGACCTTAGGCAGGTTGATTCCTTCTATCAGGTTTGACTTCTCCCATATATACAATGAGGTGCTAACAGCCCCCTTCTGCATTTACTTCACAGGTGTGGTGAGAAGACAAGGTGAAATATAAGTGTGGACATGTTTCCGGTATCTTGCACTCCCATGTGGTCAACGACTGTGTGATTCAAGTGGCGCCACAGCCAGTCAGCATGATTCGGTCAGACTACCAGTAACACAACCAAGTCAAGGTATTTTGGATTTGTTGTTCATATTTGACCATAATTAAGTATTCTAGATGAAATTCAGAATGAAAATCTTTATTGGCAAAAGACACATTACGTGATACACAGGAGATCTGGGGGGCTGCCTTGTCAAATACTTAGAACATGTTGAAATAAAATGGAGTGACAACTATTATATGTTTAAAAGGACGCTTGGATAAAAGAGAAGTCTCTACTGTCTTTTGTAGACCAAAATGTCAACAGAGCAGGATTTGTAACAACCAATAGCTGCCTGCAGACAAAATAGCAGTTTGTTATCGGAGTCTGCTGATGAAGAAACCAAACTGATATGCTCTGGGAAATGTAAGGGTTGGGTTCAAGACATCACTGGTAAAAGTCCTTCTGCCTCAGGCAAGATGCTGCGGCTCAGGCATTCAGTGAACGTGAGATGCAAGTGAAAATTTGGTGGTGGCTTGTTATCGCCAAATCCAATTACATAGTTCCAGCCACATAAAAACAATTTTTCTTAAGTGATTATGAGAAGCAGCTATTAGATGTAAAAGTATTAGAAATAAAGTATGTCAGTGAGGGCAGTCTGCTGTCCGCCTTTCCATACACTCGGAAAGAACCTGCTTGCTCAACACAGGAGCACCTCAATGCATAAGACAAACACTAACAGACATAAAAGGAGAAATCGATGGTAACACAGTAATAGTAGGAGACTTTAACACCCCACTCACACCAATGGACATATCATCAAAACAGAAAATTAATAAGGAAACACAAGTCTTAAATGATACATTAGATGAAATGGATCTCACTGATATCTTTAGGACATTCCATCCAAGTGCAGAAGAATACACCTTCTCAAGTGCACATGGAACATTCTCCAGGAAAGACCACATCTTGGATCAGAAATCAAACCTCAGTAAATTTAAGAAAATTGAAATAGTATCAGGCATCTTCTCCAAACACAATGCTATGAGACTAGATATCAATTACAAGAAAAAAACTGTAAGAAACACAAACACATGGAGATTAAACATCCTGTTTCTAAATAACCAACAGGTTACTGAAGAAATCAAAAGGGAAATCAGAAACTTTCTAGAAACAAATGACAATGAAAACACGACAACTCAAAACCTATGGGATGCAGCAAAAGCAGTTCTAAGAGGGAAGTTTATAGCCGTACAATCCTACCTCAAGAAACAAGAAAAACATCGAACAGACAACCTAACTTTACACCTAAAACAATGGGAAAAGAACAAACACTGCCCCCCCCACTGCCAAATTTAGTAGAAGGAAAGAAATCATAAAGATCCATAAAATCNAGCAGTTCTAAGAGGGAAGTTTATAGCCGTACAATCCTACCTCAAGAAACAAGAAAAACATCGAACAGACAACCTAACTTTACACCTAAAACAATGGGAAAAGAACAAACACTGCCCCCCCCACTGCCAAATTTAGTAGAAGGAAAGAAATCATAAAGATCCATAAAATCCAAGCAGAAATAAATGAAAAAGAAATGAAAGAAACAATAGTAAAGATTAATAAAACTAAATGCTGGTTCTTTGAGAAGATAAACAAAACTGACAAACCTTTAGCCAGAGTCATCAAGAAAAAAAGAGAGAAGAATCAAATCAACAAAATTAGAAATGAAAAAGGAGAGGTTACAATAGACAATGCAGAAATACAAAGGATTATAAGAGACTATTATGAAGAACTATACGGCAATAAAATAGATAGCCTGGAAGAAATGGACAGATTCTTAGAAAAGTTCAATCTTCCAAGACTGAAACAGGAAGATACAGAAATTATGAACAACCCAACTATAAGCACTGAAATTGAAGCTGTGATAAAAAAATCTCCCAAAAAACAAAAGCCCAGGACCAGATGGCTTCACAGGAGAATCCTATCAAACATTTAGAGAACAGCTAATGCCTATCCTTCTAAAACTCTTTCAAAAAATTGCAGAGGAAGGAACACTTCCAAATTCATTCTACGAGGCCACCATCACCCTGATACCCAAACCAGACAGAGACAACACACAAAAAGAAAACTATAGGCCAATATCACTGATGAACACAGATGCAAAAATAGTCAACAAAATTTTTGCCAACAGAATTTAGCAACACATCAAAAAGCTCATACACCATGATCAAGTTGGGTTTATTCCAAGGATGCAAGGATTCTTCAATATATGGAAATCAATCAATGTGATACACCATATTCACAGACTGAAAGGTAAACACCATATGATCATCTCAATAGATGCAGAAAAAGCCTTTGACAAAATCCAGCACCTATTTATGATTAAAACTCTTCAAAAAATGGGCATAGAAGAAACCTATCTCAACACAGTAAAGCCCATATATGATAAGCGTATAGCAAACATTATTCTCAATGGTGAGTGAGACACTGAAAGCATTCCCCCTAAGATCAGGAACACGATAAGGGTGTCTACTTTCACCACTATTACTCAACATAATTCTGGAAGTCCTAGCTACAGCAATCAGAGAAGAAAAATAAATAAAAGGAATCCAGATCAGACAAGAAGTAAAGCTCTCACTGTTTGCAGATGACATGATACTGTATACTTTCAGAAAACCCTAAAGATAGTAACAGAAAATTACTAGAGCTAATCAGTGAATTAGCAAAGTTGCAGGATACAAAATTAATACACAGAAATCACTTGCATTTCTATATACTAACAATGAAAAATCAGAAAGAGCAATTAAAGAATCAATCCCATTCACCATTGCAACAAAAAGAATTAAATATCTAGGAATAAACTTACCTAAGGAGATGAAAGAACTGTACACAGAAAATTATAAGACACTAATGAAAGCAATCAGATGACATAAACAGATGGAGAGACATTTCATGTTTCTGGATTGAACACTGTTGTTGAAATTGTTCCTAGGAAGAATCAATATTGTGAAAATGACTATACTACCAAATGCATATGTAATCCCTATCAAATTACCAATGGTATATTTCACAGAACTAGAACAAAAAATTTCACAATTCATATGGAAACACAAAAGATCCTGAATAACCAAAGCAGTCTTGAGAAAGAAGAATAGAGCTGGAGGAATCAAGTTTCCTGATTTCAGGTTATACTACAAAGCTACAGTCATCAGGAAAGTATGGTACTGGCACAAAAACAGAAATACAGACCAATGGAACAAGACAGAAAGCCCAGAAATAAACCCATGCACCTATGGGTACCTTAATTTTGACAAAGGAGGCAAGAATATACAATGGGGCAAAGAAAGCCTCTTCAATAAATGGTGTTGGGAAGACTGGACAGCTACACATAAAAGAATGAAATTAGAACACTTCTAACACCATACACAAAGATAAACTCAAAATGGATTAAAGACCTACATGTAAGACCAGAAACTATAAAACTCTTAGAGGACAACATAGGCAGAAATAAATCAAAGCAAGATCCTCTATGACCCACCTCCTAGAGTAACGGGAATAAAAACAAAAGTAAACAAGTGGGACCTGATTAAACTTAAAGCTTTTGCACAGCAAAGGAAACTATAAGCAAGGTGAAAAGGCAATCCTCAGAATGGGAGAAAATAATAGCAAATGAAGTAACTGACAAAGGATTAATTTCCAAAATATACAAGCAGCTCATACAATTCAATACCAGAAAAACAAACAACCCAATCAAAAAGGGGGGAAAAGACCTAAACAGACATTTCTCCAAAGAAGATATACAGATGGCTAACACATGAAAAGATGCTCAATGTTGTTCACTATTACAGAAATGCAAATCAAATCCACAATGAGAAATCACCTCATACCGGTCAGAATAGCCCTCATCAAAGAGTCTACAAACAATAAATGCTGGAAAGGGTGTGGAGAAAAGGGAACACTCTTGCACTGTTGGTGGGAATGTAAATTCATACAGCCACTATGGAAGACGTTATGGATATTCCTTAAAAAAACTAGGAATAAAACCACCATATGACCCAGCAATCCCACTCCTAGGCATATACCCCGAGGAAACCAAAACTGAAAGAGACACATGTATCCCACTGCTCACTGCAGCACTATTTACAATAACTAGAACATGGAAGCAACCTAGATGTACATCAACAGATGAATGGATAAAGAAGCTGTGGTACACATACACAATGAAATATTACTCAGCCATACAAAGGACCACATCTGAGTCAGTTCTGAAGAGGTGGATGAACCTAGAACCTATTAAACAGAGTGAAGTGAGTCAGAAAGAGAAAGATAAACACAGTATTCTAACACATGTATATGGAATCTAGAAAAATGGTACTGAAGAATTTATTTACAGGGCAACAGTGGAGAAGCAGACACAGAGTAGACTTATGGACATGGGGAGAGGGGAGGAGAGGGTGAGACGTACGGAAAGAGTAAAATGGAAACTTACAGTACCATATGTAAAATGGGAATTTGCTGTGTGGCTCAGGAAACTCAAACAGGGGCTCTGTATCAACCTAGAGGGGTGGGATGGGGAGGCAGATGGGAGGGAGGTTCAAAAGGGAGGGGATATATGTATGCCTATGGCTGATTCATGTTGAGGTTTGACAGAAAACAGCAAAATTCTATAAAGCAATTATCATTCAATAAAAAATAAATTAATTAAAAAAAAAAAAACAAAGCACCTGCTTGAAGCGGCGCTCACAGCTTGAGTGAATGCAGCGGCTTCTGTGAAAGTCTGTGCAAACCATTGATTTTATCTTCAGTCCAGGAAGTGGTGAAGACAGAAGTGCTTCCCATGAACAGTTACAGGTAGAGAAAAGCTGAATTTCTTGGCAGCAGCTTTGGTCTCAGTAATTCCTTACACAGGCAGTGTTAAGCTAAAGGGGGTATTCTTTTTATACTGCAGATGTGTAGCTCTGGGATGAGAAATGATTGTTCTCATATTTTGAAAGTCAAACTCAAGAAAAATTTGACCACCAAGAAGTTCTAATTATAAACATTCTAATAATAATTGCTTTGTTAGCATTTTAGGTTTATTTCTGTGCCCTAGAAGTTTACTTCACAGTGTGATATTCTGCTTAAAGGACCAGACTCATGCTGATTATAACATCTGACTACTGAATATTTGATCATGTTCAATGTGGCTTCAGGTATGAATCCAGAGTTTCCTTCTAAAAGACGGTCTAGGCTGCTGATTGTATTATATTGCTTTTTTTCCGCTGGTATTTTTTTTTTTTAATTTTTATGACTGTACCGGGTCTTAGTTGTAGCATGTGGGATCTAGTTCCCAGACCAGGGATTGAACTCAGGCCCCCTGCATTGGGAGTGTGGAGTCTTAGCCACTGGACCACCAGCAGGGAACTCCCTGATCGTACTATGTTTGTCAGGCTTTCCTGATCTCTTTTGGAGTGTGGTGTGCTCAGCTGCTCAGTAGTTTCTGACTCCCCGCCACCAGTGCCATGGGCTGTAGCCTGCCAGGATCCTCTGGATGTGGGATTTCCCAGGCAAGAACACTGGAGTGGGTTGCCATTTCCCCCTCCAGGGGAACTTCCCTTCCCAGTGACTGAACCTGTGTCTCTTACATCTCCTGCATTGGCAGGCAGGTTCTTTACCACTATTTAAAGTGTGGAGGGCTCCCTGTCTATCTCTTTGTCTAACCCTTAGAGGCTCCTCCAAAGAGAGGAAAAGGAATCTATCTGTCTGGCAAGGCAAGAAAACAAAGTGCAGTGGGTCCTCAGGGCCTCCTTTCAGGGTTTCTTTTCTTTCCTTGACTCATTCTACCTTCTTGCGCTAGACCTTTCTCTCTTGTTCCCCCTCCTTTCCCTCTGCTTTTTCATCCTACTGGGGCTGTGGCAGATCCCTTTCTTGGCAGCTGGCTAGATCTGTGGGCCTGGAGGTTGCTCTGCAGGCCACCTCATGTGGGTCCCTAGAAATAAGCTGTGAGGGAGGCAGTAGGCCTAGGTTTCGGCTGCATTCTCTAACAGAGGTTACCAAAAACTCTGCATTTTAAGATCCACTGACTTCTCACATGATGGCTGGTAAAACTGAGCCTTTGCTTACCACTTGGCCAACACTCTGATAAGGAAGAAAGGTGAGTCTGACTCGCATCCCAACTTGATTTACCTGAGAAAGAAACTTGATTTACCTGAGAAAGAAAATAGGCGGCTATCCACAGTTCTGGCGATGGACTGCAGCTTCACCACATCCATCGACTGCCCAATGTGTACAGTGCTCGGCATGCTCCCCAGAGTCCCTCTCACAAACTCCGCCACCTCCTGCACAGTGAACATCTGCAGGAGCTCGTCAAAGATGGTTGGGAAGGAGTTGAGGAGTGCAGCCTGCAGAAGCGCGTGAAGGTCTGGTTAGCTCAGAGTCAGGTCTGCATCTGTCTGTCTGCTTAGACAATGACACACAGTGGTGAGAGGGTGAGAGGTAACTGCAGCACCCTCATCTTGAATGGGCTCCTCCCTGGCCTGTGATTCCATCCATCCCCGTAGTAAGTAGTCTTGGGGCTGAAGCAGGAGAGCCAAAAAGGAAACCAAAACAAGAGAATTTACTGGGATCCAGGCCACTAGAAGCTTTAGAACTTGCCAAGGCATTTGTTGGCAAAGGAAGGAATTATATAGAGAAATTAACTCTATAGCTTAACATCCATAGCTGGTTTTGCTCATAAAATGGATTTAACTTATTTGTCTGTCTCTGTGATCAAGTTCTTGACTTTTCAATTTCAGCCCCAAATTCAAGCCAGGAAATTCTCAAAGAAAGGAGGTCAAACATAACTGAGTGCCATCAAGCAGCAGTGGTGAACTCCATTCACAGTCCTGCAGCCAGCAGTCCAGCTCTGAAAACTGGACCATTTCCCCAGAATAGTGACATTTACTTGAAACCATAAAATCTGAAGACTTTGTAAATTATTTCCTTCACATGCGATGCCTGGCAGTCTCAAGTGTAAATCCAAAAAGGAGGGAGAATGTGTGGATTTAGTCAGCCATGAAATCCTGACGGCTGATGATGCTGGCCTGGCGTTCAGTGACCTCGACTGACTAGACAAGTGGTCTGTGTGTGTATGGAGACTTCTCTCCTAGGATCTCAGCTCTGGGAGACCCACGAGGTGGCTTCTTGAGAACAATTAGAGCCTCTGGGCGGCAGAGTAGTTTAGGAGAAAGAGAATGGGTTTTGAAATTGGACAGACATGAGTTTAAATCCCAGCATTACCACTTACCTGCCACGTAACCCTGGGTGAGTTACTGTCTAGTCCTCCTTTTTCTCATCTATGAGATGGAGATGAGGCTATCACTTATCTCCTCATATTGGTATGAAGAAGAAGTTTAGGTGCACCAGGTTAATTTCCAGTAGCTGCCTGGCACACATACCAGGCCTTCTATAAATGCTGGCTCTTGTTCAATCTCTCTCGTCTAAATGGAAATAGCATGAAGGAGGCTCTTCACGCTGCTCAATTCTCTCAGATGATTAACCCAAGATTTACAAAGGGAAATGGAGTGTCACCTTGAGACGAGGTGAGAGTGCACTCTTTCTAAGTGGCAGGTTAGGGGAGGGGAGCTTTTCTTCAGGCAGTAAGACACTGTCCTTGACTGAGTGAAAATGTATACGGGGCAACAGGTCTGTCACACTGCACTCTATGTTCAGGCCGGGACCATGACTGAACTTCTGTGAATTCTATCTGCAGATTTATAACTCCCTGAGATATCAAGGAGACCATTTCTCAGTAATGAGAACCAGCACAGAAACTAGATACAAAGACAAAGGGAGGAAGCAGGTATTTCTTTTGGCTGCATCACAGACCTTGCAGGACCTTAGTTCCCTGACCTGGGGTTGGTAGTGAAGCCGGGGGCCATGTTAATGAAAGCGCCAAGTCCTAACCACTGACTGCTAGGGAATTCCCGGAAGAGCAGGTAATATTTCACAATCAACGACCAACAGTAACTGATCTGCCCTCTTTAATGGTGAAATTTTCTAATCTCATGGCACCAGGACAGAAGGACACTTGCACCATAACATCTCCTAGTGGTCAGAATCAAAGACCTACAGTCTGACTGAACTGTATGCTTGCGGGGTTCTGAAACTCATGAAACATGAGCCTGGTACCAAAGGAGCAGGTCTGATTCTGACTCAGGTCTAAGCTGAGAGTAGATCTAAGCTATTTATCCCAATGTAGAAGGAACATGCTATTGAGAAGAGGGCACTGCTGAGTTCTCAGAAAGCAAATCTGCCTTGCTCTGCTAGCTACCTCTGAGCTCCCCAGAGCTCCACAAGCTCAGAGACGAGTAGGTGTCCTGGGCCTTGGCTGGCAGGAGCTGATAGGCTGGGGGAGAGAGATGACTGGCCTGGGGTATTCAGGAGGGGAGACCATGGAAGGAGGCTTTCTTAGAGAGATACCTGGTGACCTTGATGTAGTCCACTTTTATAGAGGCTATTGCCCAGCTGTTCTTTTGTTCTCTGGGCCAAGGGGCCTATGGGCAACTGGAATCTAGAGGCAACATAGGAGGAAGTGGGAAACAAACAAACAAACAAAAAACTGGGACTATTCTAATCTTAAAGGAGATATTTGAACATATATTTGTGCTGACAGACCTAGCAGTGATGGATGAATGGATGTGAGAGGCTGTCTAGTCTCTGTTCATAAGCTTTGATGTAATAATTGCCTTCAAGAAAGCAAAGAAGTGTAATTCATTAGATATAATCTTGACATTTATCTGGAAGAAAAAAAATAACCTCTTTATGACTGGGGTAAAGAACAATATCCTTGATCCCTTCTAGGGCATGGGTGCATGGGAAAGGTAACTGATCAACTGACCAGACATATTTAATATAAGGAAGCAAACTTCCTTTCCACACTACTATTTCTAACAGAATCTAATCCTAATTCTTGGCCAAAGTTTTCTAGTTATTTCTGCTGTTTTTCAACCAATTTCACTCTTAACTTCTAGAATGAATCAATACTAACCTGAAGTTGTTAAAATTAATACAGTGACTAGGAAATAAAATTCTCTTTGCACTCTGAATATCCTTTATAAATAAGATGTTCCTATACAACTAATAGTATGGCAGCTAAATAAATTTAGCCAGAAGAGGGCAAAGTTAAGCTTCTTCTCCACCATAAAGACACGGGGCTGTTTTATATTTGGAAGCTGGGACACATTTGGCTTTGAAGTAAAAATAGCATTTTATTCTAGCAGGTATTTCCTTATACCTCAACCCTTACCCGAAACATAGAAACCTGGCAGGGCTTTGACTCTGGAAGCCAGGGGACAAAGAAACCACCTGCTAAGACAGACAAGAATCCAGCAGCAAACTTTCCTGCAGCTCACAGACCTGAGTGAAAAGGAGTGTTTCTGAATTTCTGCTGTCCAGACTGAGCACAAACCGGATGGACTGGAAAAGCTCTTGGATGCTGGACCGGAACTGTTCCTCTTCCATCCCACAGGTGGCACGTGAGTACAAGATCCTTGACTGCACGATAAACTTGAAAAGGTACTCCAAGGCCTGGCGGTGTGGGAGAAAGAGGGATAGAGCGGTGTTAAAGATGGGTTTCCCAGGTGGCGCTAGTGGTAAAGAACCCACCTGCCAACGCAGGAGACATAAGAGATGTGGGTTCAATCCCTGCGTTGGGAAGATTCCCCTGGAGGACTGCATGGCAACTCACTCTAATAGTCTTGCCTGGAGAATCCCACAGACAGAGGGGCCTGGCAAGCTATCGTCTATAGGGCTGCAGAGAGCTGGGCGTGACTGAGACAACTTAGCACATAAAGGTGGTCAGGAACTAATGTATGAAGGGGTGAAGGGTAGAGTACCAGCAAATTACACACTAAACTTGAGAGACGGATGCTTCCAACTTTGGAGATAAGCACTTTTATATTTTTAAAAATTTTTATTGGCATGTGGTTGATTTACAATGTTGTGTTGTACTAGTTTTTGGTATATAGCAAAGTGACTCAGTTTATATATTTTTATATATATATATACTTTTTTTAAAGATTCTTTTCCCACGTTGGCCATTACAGAGTATTGAGCAGAGTTCCCTGTGCTATACAGCAGGTTATTATTACTTATCTCTTTTATACATAGTAGGGAAGTATTTTAATCTTTTTAAATTAGAAAAATGTTTTTTACTTTAATTTTTAAAGCCTTTCCTCTAAAGTCCAAATGGTCCTTGAGCAGTAAGTATCTATGCACTGAGAGAATTGTCAAATTATTTCATGTAGCTGTGGAAGTGAATAACCATAGACTATTATGGAAGCAGCTGAATTCAAGAAGATACAGGATCAAAAGAAAATTAAATTTCTCTCATTTTTCTCAGGTCTAGAAATAAAAGGCTACATTCAAGAAGGAAGAGTACTTTAAGAAGTCTTTTGCATCTTTGAGAAACAGCTGGTGCCTGACATGTGCCAGCCATCTCACCAGGGGTCCAGTTTGGAGAAAATCAGCCTCTAGTTGCACAGGAGCTGGCAGACCCAACACACCCATTCACCATCCTCTCCCAGACCAGGACACCTGCCATCAACAATTTGTGAACAAGACAGGAGACAAAACTCCCATAACATGTGTTGGGAGCAGAATCTGATTCTGAGGAGCCCCTGGAGGTTGGCCCATGCTTATGAGCTGAGTAATTCTCTTTTAAGAGAATTCAAGATTCTATACATTCTAATCAAAGAAAGGCTAAAGATCTCCCAGACACTGGAAAGGCAGAGTCATGGAGCATTGAGGAGAAACTTATCCAAGGATGAAATATGGAGCTCTGGCCACCTCTTCAAAGAAGCTTTTCCTAAACTCTTGATGTGAAGTAAAACCTCCTCTCCAGCCATTTTATGCCAAGATCCTATTTATTTCTTTAATAGCATAATTAATTTTTTCCTCACTGACTTTGTATGTTTATCTTTGTATGGTTTATCTGTTGGACATGTTTATTGTCTGCCTTTTCCCCACTTGAATGGAGGTGCTATCAAGGCTGAACCTTTCTGTATGGGTTCCTGCTGAATCCCCAGTGGGTAACCAAATGTCTGACACACGGTAGGTATCAAGCAATATTGGCTGAATGAATGACTCTTGGAAGAAAACTAAGACACCATCTCCAAGGCCTTAAGCAATTAATTTCTGAACTCACACAGAACTTTTTGCATTTAACTCCACGTGTACCCCTCAATCTTGCAGGGAACCTCACAGGTGCTGGGGTTCAGAGAAGAACAGAACCTAGGCCCTATCCTTACATCACACTTGGCACTCTGTTCTACACTTATGTTTGAGCCTAATTCCCTTTAGGACACAGGGGATGTGCTCTTCCAGGGGAGAGGGCAGTCTTACTCCTCTCTGCATCTCAGCGGCCATGACATGCTGGTTCCTCAGCCAACACGTATTGCATGAAGGTCAGAATTGAGACTTGCGACCTCAGGTTTTTACAGAATGCGTTGAGAACAGGCAGGGAAAATACAGATTTATGATTTGATTTTGCCTCTTTAAACTGATGATACTTAGGAGAACATGCGTTTGAACTGTTACCACACGAATAACGCAAGCATAGGCCCACTAGTACTTAGAGCAGATGATGAGATATTCAAAGAGGACAGAGGAAAAGCAAAACTACTTTGCTGCCATTCTTCTTTTATTACTAACTAGAAAGGGTGGGAAAGACATGGTTAAAAAGCAACTTAAAACAAGTGACTCAAGAACAAGAAAAGACAGGGATGAAAGGAAAGAAAGAAAACATGAACTTGCTTTAAGTGAGTTCTCAGAGGACACGAGTTTTTTTTTTTTTTTTAATAGTTAATATGGAGAACTGCTGAGCAAGAGAGAAATCAACATTCTCATAGGTGGTTCTCTACAGCAGAAGCAGCAGTCATGAGAAACGAGTTACCAGAAAGTGTAGTTAACTCACAGTGTGGACAGTCCCCTGGAAAGGGGAGCTGTCCAGCACTGCAAAGCGCTGCCTGATCATGGCTTTAAGATTACCTTCTTCTCAACATATCCACATACAGTGCATTCACTCAGTTCTTTTTACTTAAAACAGTTATACAAAATACAGTGTTCAGTAAATACTGAAGGAGAGGAAAGTATCAGATAATCTTATTTCTCATCAATGTTGGCTTATTTCTAACCAACAGTGGCTTAGAAGGAGACACGATACTTTAGCCAGTGGAAGCAAAGACTGACCCTAAGGGTAGAAACGAGGCAGTGGGGATGACTACGAGCCACAGGCACATCATCTCTCCCTCCTGCTCTCAGATAAAATTATGAGCAATAAAGACCTTTTAGGGCAAAATCAAAGTGAGGAAAGGGTAGTTAGGTGGATCAAGGCAGTCATTCCACGCTGTCTACACTTGTCCTGCCCTCTACTCCACGGAGGTTACTTGCAAAGTTCTGCAGGGGTGGGCCCTTCTCAGCTCATTACCCGCATGGCTTCCTGAATGTGGTCCTGACGAATCAGTTCTGCTGAGCAGTCCATGTACCACTTCAAACAGCGGATTAGCTCCCTGGGAAAAAGAACAGTCCAGAAACCCCACTTTAATCCAAAAGCAATGCAGCCTGATATACCTGCAGTCTTAAATTAGCCATAGAGGAAATAATATACTGCTGACAAGCTAGAATGGAGCGATGGATTCATTACAGCTGTGGAATCTTTAGACCACCTGAGACCAGACAACACTCCTGACCAAGAGATGCTACATTTCAATCAGCAGTTGGAGTCTTTCTTTCCCACTTCCCTTGAGACACATTTCTTTTGATTACAATAAAGTTCTCCCAAAGTCACGGGCTGGATGTGTGTTTTCTTTGTTGCGAACTGCTAAGTCTCCAGAATATACAACAATGACTAGTAAGTAGCAGGCTCTGAATAAAGGTATATGGTCCCATGTGCCTCTCCCTGCCATCTTACTTCCTTAGGACCAAGTTATCTGAGTGGCATGGGACTACAGGGTCAGAAAGTCTGCACACATACAAGGCCAAAGAATTTACAGGTCAGGAGAACAGGCCCTCTGCAGACAGCAGGCTTCACATCTGGGGCATATCAGTCTCGAGCTCTGCATCCCTGAACAAGTTATGTGAGCTCTCTGTCCTCACTCTCTTCATTTAAAATATAGGCAGCAATAGTACATCTCAAATTACTGTGAATTCTAATGAGATGACAAGGGTAAAATCTATAGCACCGTGCCCGCACTCTCCAAAGTGACATCAAAGTATGAAAGTCAAGTGATTCCACGGCTTCACCACCCTTCAGGTTTATCTCTTCAAAACTTATGTTCATTCCATAGAATAACACGGCAACTTTTAAAATTGCTCTAATGGCTTTAGATAACCTGTGAGTGCTTCCCATGTTTACTCTTTGTATTATCTCTTTTATTGACTCTCTTTTTGGCTATTCACACGCTTCTCACTGAAAAAACAAGACATTTTTAGCAGCTTTTCCATCATTTCTTAGAAGGAAAAGTATGAAAACTATGTAATAAACTACAGTATATATAGTTTGTATAGTATATATAGTATATCAGCAGAAAGCCCACAGCTAACATCATTCTCAATGGCAAAAGCCTGTCTTTCTATTCAAACACAAGTCCTAATGATAATGTCAAATGCAACTTACTTGTATGCCAGGGCTCCAGCAAAGTGCTTCTGGATGTACGTGTCCATTACAGGTCGGAAGTGGAAATATTTGATGTCTCGGAGCAGGTTGATGATGAATACCTGGGAGAGACAAGGTGTAGAATTCAGCGGAGGCCTCAAACCTACCCCCAGAAGGAAACCATTCTTGATTTTTCAAGGGATGGCAAACTACCAGTGTTTTCTCCAGTGTCTCCAGGGGATGTAAGGCTGCCATTCCGGGTACGTATTTCTGGCATGTTTGTTCTACTGCTAACAACCCTGGCCTCCCATTCCAGATTTGGGACTCATTTGTCAACACCAGTGACTCTGATCTTCTCTCTTCACAATAATGCTCAGTGGTACAATATGGACCAAGGGATGACAAAACAGTATCTGTGTTGTGGCACAAACGTTAAGGTGTCTCAAAAACTTGGAAAAGAGAGAAGAAAATATTGTCCTCTGAGCCAAACCATCCTACAAAAGGTCGCACCCTTCGGAAACGAGGGTTGGCTGGCCACGGAGGCAAGAAGGAAAGCCAGAGAGACAGGCTTTGCAAAGTGCCTCTCTGACTCTCGCACCTGCTGCTCATGTATCATACGGACTTTAACGTGTCTGGCTGTCCTTGAACCCACAGTCCTCCTGGAGGACTGGACATGTTCAACAAAATGCACTAAGTATTCAGATCACTGTCTTTTCTCATTGAGCAACCTTCTGAGACTCTGGTTCCCAGACAACTGTTTCCAGGGAGAGGGTGTGATGCTCAGACCAGCACAAATTTACTTGGCTGTGCTGGGTCTTAGCTGTGGCACACAGGATCTTTAGTTGTGGCATGTGAGATCTAGCTCCCTGAACAGGTATTGAACCCAGGCCCCTTGCACTGGGAGTGCCATCTTAACCACTGGACCACCAGAAAAACTTCTGTACCCTACTTTGTAAGTGGAAAACGAGCTGTCTTGTTTCCTTTATTGGTCTCTGGGCCTTTGGTCGGTGTAGGTCACTATTACAGCAACCCTGTGACAGTATGAGACCGAGTATCAAGACCACAGAGCAGAGGTCCAGATTTGCTCATACAGAGGCGTGCCAGGGAGGCGGGTCGTTGGTCTTCCTTGGCAACACTCATCAGTCCCTTTCCCGCTGGGAACATCTGCATCTTGTGCTGACTCTTCCTCAGATTTTTAAAAAGTATGTGACAGGAAGAATCAATAAAAATCAGGGAAGGAAAGACTTACCAAAGACTGAAAGACCAGCAGGCCATATTTCTCTGTGTTGTCGTCCAAAATCACAAAGAGTGTATCTAAGATGTCCTGCAGAAACTGCAACAGCATAAAAACCAGAGGGCTCAGGTCTTAGGGCCTTGGACACACGGTCAGACGTTCAAACACCAGTGAATTTATCTCCCAAACAAACAAAATCAAACATCTCTTAAGACCTCAGACTACCACTTAAAAATAACCTGGTACTCCATCTCCACCTAGCCAAGAAATAACTAGGTGAACTTTGGGTGTTTGATTATAGCCCAAAGGGCCCTAAGAGAGACCTAAAGAGGCTCTTCCTGTTGGTTAAGTGGTAAACTTACAAGGAAAGAGCAATTACCTAAAAAATTTAGACCACCCATGAAGAATAGCAATCTTGAAGGCAATCTAACTGATTTTGACGCCAAATTCATTTTTGAGAAAAAGTGCTTACTTTCCTGGGACCCCAAAATTCAGTAGTCTCTTATTGTCTACTATGACCTAACTCTGTAGAGGACATCTGGATAAGGATGTGACAAGCTAGGCCTTACCTACAGAAACTTATTTTTTGGTCTAGAAATTAGTATCCCAGGAGAAGAGAGAATGCAGCTGATGAGGGCTGTCAAAGAGGGTAAAAAGATCTGGAGACAACAGTTTTCTTTTTTTGAGCAGGTGCCTTTTTCTTTCTAAGATGGAAAAGTCCAGGGAGAGGATAATAAATATTCATGGATGCTCCCAGTCTTCAAAAATCTAACCTAATACTCTGTTGGTCAAAATGCAATTTAATGATATAATGTTTACAACTTGCTTCAAAACAACATAAGGTAGAAGGCATGGATGAGGGATTTATGGGCAGGACTGGCCAGGGGTTGGTGACAGTCAGGGATGAATGACAGGGAGATGTAGGGTTATTTATTCTGTCTGCATCTTTGGATGTTTGAAATTTTCCAATAAAAAGTAAAAAATAATTAAAATGCTAGCATATTCCCTTTACATTCTCTCCTGGCTGGCTTGAGACAAATATTGATGCTAAAACCAGAAATGCTGGTAGGATGTTCTCTTGTCAGAAATGTAACAACTCAACCTTAAAAAGATCACAGAGCTTTCATAGTATGTGGTCTGTTCTACTGGTGAAATTTTTGATATGTTTAGAAGGAAAAAATGCCCTGAGTGTAAATTTATCTTAAGTTTCAAAACTAGTTTGTATAAAGTTTCAAAAGCTTATTTGTATAAAGAGTTCTTTTAAAAATTTATGATACTCTGATCAATTAACACAAAATTCATACAAGACTTCATAAAAGTACAAAGAAATACACAGACTTTAAAATTATCCCTCATTTGGAGACACCATGTTGTGTATTATTGAGTCAATGGAGCTGTAAAATAAAAGTACAGACAGTGCAGTGGTAACAGATTTGATCCTTGCAATGATGGAGCCAAGAATGTCCACACATGGACAAGGTGCCTTTTTGAGATTCAGTCTCTAGCCTACATTCCACTGCTCCTGCTGATCACCCAAAGCACCTCCATTCTCCTCAGTTGAGTTCAGTCCATTATGCAGAATCTGCCTACCAGGCTTTCACCATCGGGAAGTGCCTGGGGTTCTTCTTGAGCTCAAGTCAGGTGGGCAAACACCTGGCTTCCACGCAGTGTGGAGAAGCCCTAGGGGTAACAACTGGGGTTGGGCAGTGTTGCTGTCAGTTTTCTCAGGCCATTAGATGGGAAGTGTCACAAAAGCACATGAGAAAGCCGATGAGGCAGAGAGGAGCGCAGAGTTCCCTGGTCTGGACCCTTAAGTGAGAGACTGGGCAAAATCAGGAGTTCCAGTTCATGGAGAACATTTAGAGTTCTTCTAGATAATCCAGAGAGTGGGGCCAGGAGGACACCAGGCTGGGTTTGTGGTAGAGGTTTACAGAGTAGTGAAGAGAGGAAGCGAGCGGAGACCTAGAGGCATGCAGGGAGCAGCCCACACTGGGATTGTTTCTGAGAGACTGCCCTTTAATTATCACTCTGCTTTCTGGGAAGAAAAACAAGCCAGAAAATAGGGTTTAAAACTTAAATATTGTTTCTAAAAGGTAATAAACCTGATGTGATACCTACTTTAAAGAAAGAAGCTAATTGAAAAAAAGAAAAATAACTTTATCTCTACTCACTTAACGTTATACCTTAAAAAGTGGTCTCAGAGGCTTAGAGGCAGAAATCAAGGGGAAGTAAGGCCCTCTGCCCAGATTCTTGCTCAGCTAGCACGTGTGAATTGGGTGAAAGCCATACCTTAACAATTTCCTCCCCACTGACATGCCGCAGCCGCCCAAGGATGTCCATGATCCGGTCTGGAAAGGCCTTCCATTTCAGCAGAGCAAGGAGGTCCACTAGGAAGCAAGCCCCAAAAATGGTGAACCCTGGCTATGTCATGGGCAAGCAAAGCCTAGACTCCCCCTGCCAAGGGTGGGTGGGATCTAGAGAGACAGAAATAGCTGGAAGCAGTGAAACAGCCTCCAGAGTGCTGTGATCAAGGCTACAGACACATCTGTAAAACCATGGAAAAGCCCATAGCTTGCTATTGCCAAGTGATTCCTTCAACTTCGAATGAGAAGAATCCCCTCACTGTGGCATGAAAAAGCAGAAGCAACAATTTCTGTCCCTTGACAAACAGCAGCAACACAAAGCAGCAAGTGGGGACAGTGGAGGGCTCCACCCTGCGGGCACCCTGGCCTACCGTTCTGGGTGAGCTTGGTGGAGGAGAGCTGTGTGGAAATGAAGAAAGACTCTTTGGTGCTGCGCTGGAAGATGAGGCTGGAGGGGATGTTAGGGCAGCCACTGTAATCCTCTTTGCAGCAGGGCAGGCCCAGGTACAGAGCGTGGTTGTTAAACGTGCTATTCTCATCACACTGTAGGCGTAAGCAGAGGACACAGAATGTTTCTGGAACCCTGCCACGTGTAAAACATCAGGTCCCAGGGATTTTTGGGTTCTTGAGGCTGGACCTTGGACCTCAGGTCCTGTTAGAAGAGTGCTTCCTAAGCACTTTAAAAGTGTTGTCCGTTTCTTCCCCCAGAATGGCTCACATGCCTTTTAAAGAAAACATGGTGAAGCTCATGGCCTCTGTCTGTTGTGCAGGAAACTCTGGGTACCAGCTATGCTGTGATAGCTGACAGAATCAGAGTCTCAAATGGCAGGTCTTCAAATGTACGAGCCAAGGCTGTAATGGCACAAAGGGGCTGAATAACTGATCTCCACAACTAGCGGAGTGGGAAGTTGGAAACAGAGGCCCTGGTGGCGCGGTCTGTGGGGAAAGACAAAAGCCTGCCCATGGGTGTCCTGCTGTCTCCACCTGCACCCCACCCTAGATCCCCTGGCCCACTCAGGGGGAACCACCTGACCAAGAACCACATGTGAGAGGGGTCTGAGCAGGGGACAGACCCAGGCTCTGTACCTTGTACACGTAGAGCTCGTGGATGTCATCAGAGAGGGTGGTGCCATCGTCCCGCATCAAGGGTGAGAATGCAAAGCCGAAGAGTTTCTTTTCCCCTTTGTCTTTTGCTGCAATCAGAGGCAAGCATGAGTTGTTCTGCCTCACACCTCCCTTTCCAACAGAAATTCCCTTTTTCCTTATCACCCTGTGTGCTTTACTTCTTTGTCCCTTACTTTGTTCACTAAATAGGTAGCAACCTGATGGCAAGAAGGATCAGAAATGTACTAGGCTGAGTTTCCATTTATATCGCAAGGTACACAGGCTGCCTAGAACCAAACAGAAACTACACGGCTAGTCTTGATAAACCAGGGGCTCTTTAAGGAGTTTACTATATACGAAGGAAACCCCCAAAGAGGAGTGACCCTGGCAATTATCCACTGTCCAAGTCAAACACTACAAAAGGTCAACAACATCAGATCTCATTTTTTTAAAATATTTCTTTTTGATGTGGGCCATTTTTAAAGTCTTCATTGAATTTGTTACAATATCTAACCAGGGATCGAACCCACAACCCTGGAATTGAATGTGAAGTCTTAATCCCTGGACCCAAGGAAGTCCCCAGATCACACGTGTTTGGATCACTGTCCAAAAAACAGTCTCTGATGACATCTCACCTCTGCGTACACAACTCCTCATTTTCTTGCCCTGATACTAGTAAGAACTCTTATTTCTGTCCCAGAGAAGGAAGAGTTATATTCATATTCTCAAAGCACTGTGGAGAGAGAAATCTCACTCACTGGAACAGTGTCTGAACTCGAAGCGCAGGTGGGAGCCCCGGAACCGGTCGATGGGGATGGGCAATTTGATAATCTCTCCCCAGCGGGGACTGTTGCTGTGGTAGAGGACGAAGGAGTGGTAGGAACTCCTGTTGGGCTCTCCTGAACCCAAGCTGATGCAGTCCTGGAAGAGAGAAGCAGAGCAACATGCCACCCTGCTGGGGGGGTCCCTCGGATTTCTCCGTCACTCGGACATTCCACCTCTTCCTTTGTGAGGGTCTCATTTTTCCATCAGGCCAAATCTATCAGGTGACGGAAATTCAGACTCTGGGGGCAACTGTGAAGATGGCATACAGAGCCAGCGGTCACAGTGCTCCTTGTTCTCCCTGGAGCAGAGGCAACCGCACACACCACTCGGTTCACCTGAAGGAAGCTGAGTGGTGCCATCTGAATCACTAAGGCAGACTCTTCATCCTCATTAAGAAAGAAATGGACTCAGCGAAGTCAGCTGTACACAGAGCTTTCCAGATCAGAGAAATAATTAAATAACAAAACGGAGAGAACTGGTTTTCTAATCTTCAGCCCAAAGGTGCACTGGCATTTTATGTTGCCTGTGGCTGACTGTTCTTGGACATAACCAAGGTAGACCAGATTTAACTTGACCCCAGTTTCCAAATATCACTGTGAAAATGCAGTCCCATGCCCCCTGGGAAGCTGCAGGCAGTACAAGCCGGGGCAGCTCCTTGTCCACACAGGGCAGAGTGAACAGCTGAGAGCTCTGCTGACCCCCACATTGTTCATGCAGACGAGAACTGCCTTAGTCCTTGAGGTGGGTTTTTTAATGACACACATCTCTGTTTCTAACACCACATCTACCCTTCATTTCTTTCTATTAAATAGCTTTGAGAGATGACTGTGACTAACTTTACCTCTTTCCTTCTGTAAAATATGGATGATCACTGTTGTTCTGCCTACCTCATGACGCTGTTGTCAACACACAGAAGCAAGGTTTGTAAAAGACTGATTTGCCTTCTACCATGTGGCATGCAAACAATGCCTTCCCATTTGCCATGGACACAATTAAAGTAGAAAAGCCGCACTCCAGTCTTCTCTTTTACTCAAGAGCATCAGAGGGCCCTTGTGCTGCGCTGGTTGGAAATCACCTTTGGGGGCCTGAGTCTGCTGCTCCTTGTCACATAACCTGGTAGCAGCAAGTGGGCATACCTATTTACTAAAGAGCAAATATAACTTTCTATATTAGCTCTAGGACCTAATAACAGGCCCAAAAGAGTGGGATCTAATCACAGTTACCAAAACTAAGCAGCTGGATGCTAGACATGTGGCTGAAACAGTAACATGTAGGACAGAACTGGAGGGAATAGGTCTAAATGAGGACAGGAAGGATTCAGGTCAGACACTAGGAAGAATTTCTGAAAAGGCTGTATGACCCTGGAAGTCATTATCAGAGCATACTGCAGGGTTTCCCTGAAGAGAAGCTAAGGTGGAGAAGAGTCTTAGGAAGTGATTTGAGTTCAGTCCCTCTTGAGGAGGATGGGTCTCTGGACGAAGTCCCCAGAAACACTAAAATTATTACAGGATTAGCTGCCATTTCAAACTGACTGGCAAACCTTACCTTCAGGATTTCGCCGTCTGCGTAAAGCACATACATGGTCACTTCAATATTCTTTTGTACACTCTTTCCCCCTCTCTCAAAATCCCCCTTCTCCAGGGTAAGGTACAGGTCATTGCGGATATCACCTGCAGGGAAAGAAGTGTCACGTATTCATGACTGCAGAAGCCACTGTGCCCCATGTGCGTGGAGGACAAGGCTAGCATCTGGATCCTCCAGGGTTCAGGGAGGTGCTCAGGGCATTCCAAGCTTGGTTAATCACAATGGACATTCCACCAGTATCAGTGCAGCAGTACTCAGGTGGGTTAGTCATGTGCCCTCTAAGTCTGAATCTTAAGGCTGTTCACCACAGCTTGGCTAGGGTGGGAAAAGGCAGACTCCAGGGGACTGCTCAGCCTCTCTCCCCTCCAAGAGAATGGCCGTAATCTAATCCTCCAAAAGAGGAAAGGTTTTACAATCAAAAGGAAGAGCACTTCCTTTAATCATGTTCATGTCTTAACCACTAATTCCTCATTCTTTCCCTCTCTTTCCTACCTTTCTTTTGGCACCCCTCGATCTTTCTGAGTCTGCCTAGAGGATACATTGCTCCTTCCTTCTGTAGGCTTACCTAGTTTCATTCCCTGCTGGGGTGCCAGCAGAGGTCACTGGATGGTCAGGTTTTCTTCTTTTTGTAGCAAGTGCTCTGGGAGCAGATGACTCCCCAGAAGCATAGGTGCCAAAGCACTGGGGCAAATGTTGGGCTCCTGTGCTTTGAGTCCAGCCCCTGCAGCCCACACCGGCTGCTTTAGAGCGGGCAGGAGCGGAGCCAGCTGCAAGTCTGAAATGACCCAAGTCTCAAAAGCCTTTTTCTTTAAGGGGGAATGGAACTGTCTGTTCATGTATAAAAGGAGCTTATGTGGCCTGCTCTAAGCTTCTAAAACCACAAAGTGACCAATTTTACTTAACATAAACTAAAGAAGGGCTTTTGACTTGCAAAAAAAAAAAAAAAGGTGAAGCCTGTGGCGGGGAGGGAATGTTCAAAGGAAGAAAATGACAAGGGAAACCAGGTGAGGCCGAAGTGAGGATGTGCTGGAGGCCTGAAGAGATCAACCGAAAGTTAATGGAACAATTCATTAACTTGCAAAGCAAACCAATTCGGAAAGCAAAGTCTCTCCACTTCGGTTTCAAGAGAAACTGGCATATCTAAGTCTGTTCGTTACTTGGGCTCACAATGACCTAAGAGGCTACCAAGCTTTCCGGCGGGCCAGGCACTTAGTGAGAGCCTCTTTTCCGCACTGCCCACTTCTCTTACACATGAAGAGAAGTGATAGACTAAGGCTGGCCCACATCTTGGGCTTCAGGGGTCTTCACGTCCAAACCTTCTATTCTTCATTTTGCCTTCCTACTCTACGAGTACTGTCATATGTTTTTTTGTCCCATAATACTCTCAAAAGAGCAGTCCATGAGGAATGATTCTTCTCTGACAAAGCAGAGAACTTTAACATGCGAAAGCTATTTCCCTAAACAAATAGCCCTGAGGCTTCACGAAGGGAAGAGGAAAATGTGTTCTTGAAAATCACATGCAAGTGCAACTGCTGGGCAGGTGGGACCGACTTCAGGGGGTCCATCCTTGCAGTCTGTATAGACTTTCCTCCTGGGCTGAGCAGAACCTCTACTTTGAATTCTGATGAGTCTGGAACTTTAATCTTCCTCTTTTGAACGATTCTACTTAGGTCCTCCTTCACTTTCCTGCATTGGAGAAGGAAATGGCAACCCACTCCAGAATTCTTGCCTGGAGAATCCCAGGGATGGTGCAGCCTGGTGGGCTGCCATCTATGGGGTCGCACAGAGTCGGACACAACTGAAGCGACGCAGCAGCAGCAGCAGCAGGTCATTAAAAAGAGCACTCGTGTGCAGGTAGGGTGGGGAAGGCGAGCAGGAGGAGAAGGAAAACTCAAATGCATCAGTTTGCTACTGTCAGAACAGAGGATGAAAAAAATCAGCCCTGAAAGTAAAATTCAAAATTACTGGGAACTTAACTATAGGTTATTGCCATTATAATGGGGGAAATCAGAGTTGGTTACACCTTAAATTTTTAAAAACTGGAACAGACACCTCAGAGCTTTCTCCTGATAATAGCCTCTTAGTTACATATTAGCTTTTCTATGGAACTTAAGTAATTATTCAATTTCTAGGATGATTTGGCATAAAGTGAATACAGAATTTTAATATCTAAAGAATAGGTGCTTTGTTTAAAATTACCCTGGTTTAAATCAGCACTCTCTGGAAGTCATTCTCAAGACAATTCATGTGACTCTTCAAAGCAGATGTTGGCTACCAGCAACAGTATTCTAGCTTGTACAAGCTTTTTAAATCTGTGGCTCTATACAAAAGGTAACATATTATAGTAAGTATGTCCCTAAATAGAACATTTCAAACTTTTCCTAGCACTGTATGATATAAAATACTAATATCAAATTGGACAGTATCTTACAGATGGATAATGACAGAATTTGGTCTGTTTTGGTTTTATAGAGTGAGTTCATAGTTTCTGAGCCGCTTCTCCAGGTATTTTAAACCAGAATGCCAATTTCAAATGAAGGACTGAGCTAGATATTCCTACAGGTTTTATTCTTTTAAACTTTTCTATTTAAATAGAATGCCTTTTGTGATCATCTAGAAAATGTGTAAATACACATAACTGTACCCTCTGAGTTATACACTGAAGCAGCTTGATTTCATCAGATCTTTCCTCTTTATTTAGAGAATAGATCTGCCTAGAACCAAGGCCATTCTCAGTCAGAATAGTTGCAATTTTGCAAATTATGGCCTCAATTTTGAAAACAGCTCTTTGTAACAGTTAATGTAGCTGGGGCCTTCTCCTCAAAAGCTCTCTGGAGGATCATTTAAATTGGACTCTCCACTAATTCTCAAGGAACTAGAAGAAACAAATGTGAAGAGCTCCAGGATGTAATGAGCCAGGCCTGCCTTACAGAGAGAGCTTCCCAGGGTCCCCGCTGTTCACAGCTATCCTGATCGCACGTTACATGTTTACAAAGAGTACTAGTAGGATCATGGGTTAATACTGTCTCCATGAGGCTTGTGTAAACTTTAGCACCAGTGGCCTGGAAATATTACCAGGAGAGGCATGAGGACAGGCACCTTACAATAATGTTGGGAAAGAGAAGGCCTGAGCAGCAGTTTCTGTGATTAGTTTGGAGACCACTGCGTATATCTGAATCATCTAGGGAGCTTGTTAGAACTAGATTTCTAATATTCACCCTTAGAGATTCTAGGAGGTCTTGGGTGGGGCTTGTGTACTTGTATCTTTAAGAAGCATCAGGTAACTCTGATGCTCTCCAGGGTTTAACATCAGGGGACCATAAAGTGTGGGTCTGCTGGGAAGATGCTAGTGAAGTCTGTCTGGGGGTGTGGAACTGGGTAGCTCTTAGGCAGCATGGAGGATTGATGGGACGGGTATGGAGCGGGGAGGGTTTTTGGAAGCAAGTGGGAGTATGTATTGTGGAGGGCAGTCCTGATTCCAACTGCTAGGTGTCCTCTGCTTCCTAAAATTGGCAGAGCCTCTAAGAGCATCAGCAATGCCTTACATCTCTGAATGCTTGGTGCTCAGTTGACACGTAACAGAGTTTCTTGAATGGGAAGATGAATGAATGAAGCTGTTCTTATAAGAGGGCTTCAGAATAAATAATCTTTGTCCCTTCTGCAGTTTCACACAGAAGCCAGTGACAGCTGTTGGTACAGCTGCGTGTCGGAGAACTGGGGACTTAAGAGTCGGCAGAAGCTGGCAAACTCTTCCTGGAAGAGGCCAGACAGTAAGTACCTTTCAGGCTTTGTGGGCCACATGTTCCTTGATTTTACCACCCTTTTAAAACGTAAAAAAACCATTCTGAGCTGGCGGACAGTATGAAAGGCTTCTGGATTTGGCCTACGGGCTATAGTTTGCTGATACAGCGTTCAACTGTCCAGAGCAGCATCACTACCCAGCAACACTCTGGATTCCTAGAAGTCGACACAAAACAGCTGCTGGGGAGGGAGCCAGGTCAGGGACCTGAGGCCGTCTGATGATGTCAGGGATTGGCCTGAAACATTCTGGGGTCCTTAGAGAGAGAGGTCTCAGAAGGAAGCAGTGCTTTGCAGCTACCGGAATCCCAGGGGGCTGGGAAGCATCAGGACAGAGCTGCATCCAGCAGAGAACAGCGTGTGTTTCAGTGGCCGGGCCTGATCATCCAAAGACCTGCATCCTGGTGTGACTTTGGAGAAACAGCTCATCACATGTTTGCAGGTCTCCTCTGAAAGCAGTCTCTACAGAGGTTTCAGAGTCTTCGAGGTCCAGCCCAGGCACCAGAGTCTCTGTTAGCAAGATCATCTCTTGCCAGACCCACCAGCCTTACTTGGAGTTTGGGGGGCACTACATCTTGCTTGGATTCTTTATTACATTCATGTTCCTTCTGTACAAATGACTCACACCATGTGTGAGGCTCTGGGTTCAAGGATAATAGTGTTAACTACTACATTATTTAGAACTTGTCCAATTCGAGACAGGATTAGGAAGAGCTTCTGTGGTTAGTGCTTTTTCCCCTTAAGACCATGTAAAACTAGGACACATCTTCTCCAAGGAGACACTGCAGCCTGCTCGGGATGGGGCCATTCTATCTCTTGGCAGAACAGGAGTCTCCTGACAGCATTCACGGAGATGTGGAGATGTTAACTACCATCCTGTACGGACAGTTTCAGACATGTGACCAAAGTTTTATATGCTGGAGTAGCTCTTATTCTGAGGATTCTGAGGCAGAGACATTAAAAAAAAAAAAAGGCCCTTGGGAAGACTTCTTTAGAGTACCCAGGAAAGACAGGTTCTTTGTTTTTCTAACCAAGTCTTCAGTGTCACATTTCTATTGGTTTCTACTGCTACAAAGTCAGTGACGTTCTCTGCTCTAACGGAATGACAGGAATGGGCACGGTGTGACATCACTGTGTATGGTTATTCCTTTCTTGGGTCAGGGATGTGGGGATATTTCAACCCATTGACCAGATGTGATCATTCCTAAACCATCCCTTAGAGATATGGCCAAAACTTCGTGTGACACTCAGACTGACCACAATCTTTTGAATCTACTTGTGGTAAATACTGTCATCACGCTTTTGAGGAGAACTTTTCTTTCAAAAGTCATGAGATGTGTCCACCAGAGGTGATAAGAGCAGCTTTCTGCCTTTCTGGTTCTTTGCAGCTTGGGCTAAGTACTACTCATTTTCTTTTCAATGGGAATAGCTGATCTGTCTCATAAAAATCCTTTCCTGTATCTATTCACCTAGGGCTTTGTAAGGTTTTCTAAATATTCCAACGTGTCCTTAGTTTTCTCTGATTTTAATAAACACCTAAAGTAATACATAGTCTCTAGGTTGGGCTGGTAGCTTCCCTAATATTTTGTCAGTTATCCCAAAAGGTGAGGCTGATGAAGGATTAATAATGTAAATGACACCCCACCCCAGTATTGCAACATTCCATGAAACAAATGAAGATGGAAACAAAGCAGGCAGAAGCAGACAGGACACACAGAAGCAGGAACTTACACCCAACTATCTTCATCTCTGCACCAGAAAGAAAGGGGCGAGAATGAGGGGCAGCACAGAGAGAAACAAGAACAATTAAGACAAACAGGAAAAGAGGAAAAAACATCACTTGCAGGTTGGTGATGAAGCATGCACTTTATATCAGGGGTCAAAGCAAAGGACAGAGTGTATTTCTGAGCACAAGGGCAAAAGTCGGGGGGGCCCCTTGAGGGCTGCCATGCCAGCATAGCTGCCTTCTAAAGGGCAAGGTCAGGGCAACCCAGAGAGGAGCTTGTACCAGGTCTGATTCAGAGAGGGGCAAAGCATCCCTAAAGCAGAGTACTCTTTAGGACAGAGTTCTCAAAGGGGGCCCTAAACCATCACCTGATAGCCTGTGAGGAATACAAATGCTCAGGTCCCACCCCAATTCTCCTGTATCAGAAACTCTTGGGGTGGGTTTAGCAATGTGTTTTTTACAAGCCCTGCAGGTGATTCTGATACATACTAAAGTTAGAGCAATACTGGTTTAGGGGAAAAAAAAGACTTAGCCATCAGCTAGAATATATTAAAATCACAGGGCAGATTTCTTCTGACAAAAGAGAATCTCATTTAACTAATATGAAACTTGACCCATAACGCCCACAGTAAATGATAACCTTACAAATTCAAGGCTTAGCAAACAAGTTAAAAGGTATCTTTCCCACAGAGCCATGACAGCTCTGCATTCCTACTGACTCCAGGGAATAGACTCTCCTAGAAAGCTGACACTTAGGGAACCGCACAGAAGCTGGTGGCACACCCCTGCTGGCTTAGACGAGGTTTGGAGGAGGGTACCGACCACTCTTGAGCAAGAGGTTTCAAATCATTCCCTTTCAGTTTACAGCCTTTTGGCTGACAGTTTTCTTGAAAGTTCTAATTGGGCTAATGCTGACAAGTGAGTCACAGAAAACTCATTCACCTGAAACGTCTGCCCTGCTCCAGTATTTCCTCTCCATTTTCTTGAAAAAAAAAATCTCAAGGAGTAAAAGTGTGTTGTAGAGTTATTAGTTTCTGTAATGAACTAAAATGAGTTGGGAGGGAAGAAGGAACTACCCACAGAAATATGGCGATAAACCAACAAAAGGCTATTAGGTGCTCAGTTTCAAAATCAGGCTTAAGTTCCCATATGGTTTATTCTTCTATAATCTTGGATGGAGTTTCCTGGGTTTATGTGCCTTCTCTGCAGCTCCCAGAACACCACGAGCAATGGTGGTCTTTCCTCGTGCTCACTACCGTGAGTCATAAACACAGCTGGGTGCCTATGCAGTCAGGGCCTTGGCTGTGGCAAAGAGCAGGACATCTCCCATTCACGGCAGTCAAATGGTGTATCTTCCACACTCATGGAAAGCAATAGGAGACCACTGGGAAGCCCTTTTCTGAAACCATGTGTCAGATACTGGTGTGGTTAGAACTTGTCTAAATGCTCTAACTCAGACCTATAAGCTCTGTCAATATGCTTTGACAAGGACCTGTCTGGGCCATCTGACATAAAGGGCCTCCCCAAATGAGTATCTAGTAGTTTCTCCCAAATGCTGGTAGTTTCAAAATAAGAGCCATAGTATATGAACCATTCTAATTTTTCCATGTATTCTAATTTCTCAGACTTCAGTGTTGAAATGCTCACGGTTACTAACATAATTCATTTCATTGTTCACTTCTCTTATGACCACGTGTCAAGAAGCTGCAATTTCTTGTAACTCGGTCATATCAGCACCATGAGGGCCGAGGGACCACTGCAGCCCAGATCCAATATTCCCACAGCTGCAGGTGGAGGGTGACCTCACAAAGGGACTTTCTGTCACAGATGTGGTTTCCAGGACAGGTGGGCCACACCTGGAAACACTGCTGCACACTTTCCTACTGATCTAGCAGAACCTTCAGGGCCAGCCCTATCACCTCACCCAAGGAGGGCAAACCCACTCTCATGATATCTTGTGGGGGCATTAAAGGCACTGTCAGCTGTTAGCGTACAATCCAAAGAGTGGCAATCTGTGCAAAAAATTCTTTCCTCGATTTGTTTCATATGGCAAAACCAATACAATATTGTAAAGTAATTAACCTCCAATTAAAATAAATAAATTTACATTAAAAAAAATTCTTTCCTTGAGAGGAGGTAAGGTAAAAGAGAGGAGAGACACAGAGAGGACTGCTTCCTGCCTGTGAATCAATCCTGACTTTCAGCTCCAGCACTCAATACTTCAAGGGCAAACAACTCAGCAAAGAGCACGTTCACAGCCCCAGTCTGGACACCCTAGGACTGCCAGTGTCTCTGTCTTGTGGGGCAAATCAGACGGTGACGCCTCAGCTGCCCAATGGAGGAAATGCTCCTGACACTCCGCTTGCCTCACCAATGATACTGATACTGCTTACTTTCAAGGTCATGTCCAGCTTTCTCAGAAGCCCTTTATCAACCTGTGTGCCAGTGACACAGAGATCCAGAGTGCTCACAAAAAGATCTCTTTCCACAGGTGAGGTATGGACGCTGTAACTCTTGAATTTAAAGTCTGCTTAAAGATTTTTGACTGAAGCTTGTTTCTTTCTAGTCTCTGCTCACTTTGTTTTGATTCTATGACTGTGTGAGGGCTGAGAGGAAGGCAATGTCCAAATCTCAGACAAACTAGTTCTTAAAAGAGAGAAAGGACTTCAAGCATATCTTTTAGAATATATGATTCTATATCATGAGCCTGGATAGCTCTTTAAAAATGACTGTCAGATCAGTTTTGGTGATCACCAATTATTTCTTCAGTGACATGTTGCCAAGAAGCTAGGGATGATGTCTGGGCTCTTCTCCTGATTACTAGGGTCACAGAGGGCTGAGAAACACTGTCAGGACAGGATGGGAGACACGTCCTGTGGAGGACATCACCCTCCACAACAACTAGATGAGGACCTTTCATAAGCATGGAGTCTTCTAAACATTGAAAAATAAACACAGAATTGACAAGGAATTGATTACATGGCCTAGGACTGTCATTCAAAAGATCCTCCTGTGTGCATGAGCAAGAGACAAAGGCTGTTCACAGCAGCTTGCTCTGCAGTCACAGTGTCTATGGAGAGAGAATAAAAGCGACAGAAAACAAGTCTGGGCATAATGTGGGCAGCAGAAGGACAGCTGGAATCCATCACACAGCCTTCTGTATGCTCAGGCCATACTCTCCCCTGGGTATATGCTGGCATGTATTTCCAATAAGAGGAGTTCTCAGGACCAGGAGAATTCCAAAGAGGTGATTATTTAGAGTGGTCACTATCAGTTCAGTCTAGCCTGGCTTGGCTCTTTTTTAAAAAAGCGAATAAGCTTTTAGCAGAACACTGAATGAAACTCAATGGAAAAGGTAGGGTCACGCCTCCTGTAATTCATCCAGACAAGGAGCTATTTCCTTTTTGTTCTTCCTTCCTTCTCCTTGTTCCCATCTTCTCTGGTTCCAGACTGCCTCCCATCCATCAGAGCCACACATCTATCCTTCCCTCATTCCCCACAGCCCCGTCGTTCTGATGGCTTGTTTGGATCCACTGCTCTAGCTTGACCCACATCTGGCTCACTAGGAAGCACGAGTTTTGGATTACCTGCTGGAACCACACTTGAGAGCCAATGCATTCCCACTTTCTGCCCTGGCTCTCCACTGGGCATTAGGTGAAAGGGGTTAGGACAATTTTTGGCCAGGTGGTACTATTCACGCTGCCTAACCTGTACTATTTGCCAATCTGTTTTCCTGATATGGTATGGTGTTTTCATTGTTATGATTCATTTTTCTGATACAAATATATCTGCTACTCCTACATGAACCAGATTCACTGACACTACAGGCATTATTTTCCTTAAAGATGATGTTCTTATGAGGGTATTCTCTTCTAAGATATGTAACTGAAGAGAAAAGGCATCCCTGTGAGGAGCTCTGTGTTGATTCCTAACATCCAGTCTCCACAGGAGACAAAAAGGTTCAAGTGCCAGATTGTGCTGTGTTGCCCTGGTGAAGGCATGTGGGGGCTTCTGGAAAAGAACAAATGCCAACAAAAGCCAGAGGAGCCACTGGCTGCAGACTGCAGTCAGCAACCTGACTCTGACTGCAGAGGCTGTCAATGGCTGGGGGCTCCTCATAGTATGGTTTGCCACCTGCTCACAAGCGGAGCACCAAACTCCATTCTCCTAACCCTTCTCCCACCCCAGCCCCAAGAGGTTCTGCCTACCTGGCATGATGACATCAGGAAATCCCAGTTTTCTTGTAATTGCCAATCCCCTATTAAATATCATGGGATTTTCTCTCCTAATCTGTTCCATGTCTCCACGAAGAAGCTGCAGAGAAATGATAAGACCTACAAAAACAAAAGCATTTTTTTTAAAACTCAGAATCACACTTCTACCTTAGAAAACACAAAAAGAATTTGCTTTTTTTTCCCCCAGAGAAAAATGTGCAAAATTCAGCATTTTTCTTGAGAAAAGTTTTGAGGCAGAAAGTATACATTATTCTGAAGAGATATTCTAGAAAGCTAAAAGAAACTAAGTCAAAAGCATCTCAAAAACCCAGAGGACTATTCTATTAAAACTCAGACTGAGATCTGGGAGATCAAGGTGCCCTCCTCTCTGCTCCCCAGCATCCTGAAACCTGGGCTCCCTGGTTTAGCCACTAAAGTATCTGATCGAGCCTCAGTTTCTTCATTTACTCAATGAGGGAGTTGAAACATGATTTCAAAACAGCTTCCAAGGTAAGCCTGGCCAAGATGCAGTCAGACACACACTCCAAAGAAAAGCAGCCTATTTCTCCTCCTGGGTTTTCCACAATTGCAAGAAGACCTGCCCTCAGTAGGGCCGTCCTAACTGAGGCTCTCTGAAGCCTATGGTGCTTCCAGCACAGAGGGCAGGGTGCTTTTCTAACACTGTTTATGTGGCCAGTGTCTGTGAGTCATGGACAAAAATCATAAGACACTGACAATGGCATGGAAACTTTGGTTATTCTGGGAAGGAAGACAAAATTCAGCATTCTAATCTTGTTAGGTGATGGTGGAAACTGCTTTTTGGTTGTTTCTTTTAATGTATTATTACCGCTATCCCTCTTTTAAAATGTTTTCCATGTTTTAAACACACCATAGCTTCAGAACTTGTAGCCAAGGGTAGCTTTTTATAAATAAAATACATAAATACAGCAAAGAACACTATAAATATTGGCATGAACAGTCTTCCAAATTGCAACTTGTCTTGTTAAAAAGTAAGGTTCTTGCTTTAGTCTGGCTTTACGTGAGGGATATGAATTCCCTTCACCTTCCAGCACACTGTGTGTATGTAGCTCCTTGGCATCCAGGCACATATGAGGAAAAACGGGCTCTTAAAACCAGTGAGAGAGGCCCTGAGGAACACCATGCTACAGAGTTTGAGATAATTCAAGTACTTCCAGCTGAGCATCTCAAACTTTATAGCCTCTGGGTTGGAACTGCTCTGAGGACCCTCCTAGCTGAAAAGATGCTGACCTTGATAGAGGTTCTTCTCAACAACCTAAGAACTGCCATGCCTTGCAGTGGCTTTACATTGTCATTTAAGAGCAACTTGGGGGATTCCCTGATAGCTCAGTTGATAAAGAATCTGCCTGCAATGCAGGACACCCTGGTTCGATTTCTGGGTCAGGAAGACCTCTGGAGAAGGGACAGGCTACCCCCTCCAGTATTCTTGGGCTTCCTTTGTGGCTCAGCTGGTAAAGAATCCGCCTACAATGTGGGAGACTTGGGTTCAATCCTTGGGTTGGGAAGATCGCCTGGAGAAGGGAAAGGCTACCCACTCCAGTATTCTGGTCTAGAGAATTCCATGGACTGTATAGTCCATGGGGTCACAAAGANTTCCTTTGTGGCTCAGCTGGTAAAGAATCCGCCTACAATGTGGGAGACTTGGGTTCAATCCTTGGGTTGGGAAGATCGCCTGGAGAAGGGAAAGGCTACCCACTCCAGTATTCTGGTCTAGAGAATTCCATGGACTGTATAGTCCATGGGGTCACAAAGAGTCAGACATGACTGACTGACTTTCACTTTCAAGGGCAACTTTGTATTTATAACAGGTTTATAACATTAAAACAAAGAAGGTTATACAAAATAAGTTATGAAATAGTTTCAAGGTAAAAATTATCTGGAGAAACATGGTTCTATATAAATTATCAAAGTTATCTTCAAGAGTATATTAAAAGTTCCCAGGTTTTTATTTATGTGTTAATTGAGGTGCAGTAGATATATAATATCATGTAAGTATCAGGTGTACAACAGAGTGATTCTCAACTTTCAAAGGTATGTTCTTTTTGTAGTTATTATAAAATATTGGCTATATTCTCTGTGTTGATATATTGTTGTAGTGTGTTTATTTTATACACAGTGGTTTGTACCTCTTAGTCCCTTACCCCTCCCCATGTCCCTCTCCCCACTGGAAAGCAAGACCTTGTTCTCTATATCTGAGTCTGTTTCTTTTTTGTTATGTTTACTAGTTTGTTTTACATTTTAGATTCCACATGTAAGTGATATCATTAAGTATTTTGTCTTTCTCTAACTTATGTCACTTAGCGTAATGCCCTTCAGCTCCACCTATGCAGCTGCAAATGGCAAATTTCATTCTTTTTTAAGAATTCTACTTACTATTTGCTACCTTTACTATTCTATTGTACATGTACACTACGTCTCCTTTGTCCATTCGTCTGGTGATGGACACAGGTTGCTTTCATACTTCGGTAATTATAAATAATGCTTCTAGGAACACTGGGGTGCGAGCATCTTTTCATTTCAGATATATACCCAGCAGTGAAACTGTGGGGTCATGTGGTAGTTCTGTTTTCAGTTTTTTGAGAACCCTCCGTCCTGTTTTCCACAGTGGCTACACCAGTTTACATTCACACCAGCAGGATATGAGGGTTCCATCTTCTCCACAGCCTTGCTAACGTTTGTTATTTGTGTCCTTTTTGATGACAGCCATTTGACAGGTTTGAGGTGCTATATCATTGTGGTTTTAATCTGCATTTCTCTGATGATTAATGATATTGAGCATCTTTTCATGTGTCTGTTGGCCATCTGTATGTCTTCTTTGGAAAAATATCTATTCAGAGGTCTTACAGATTTTTAAACAGTGCTTCTAATTTAATCGAACATTTCATATTCAGTTTAGAATTAATGCTAACATGTACAATTACACCAAGATTTAGATACATATTAAACACAGTTTTAAAATAAAAGCAGGAAAAAAAAAGGAGAAGTTGAACTAAGATGAAAGCTGCTTTGAAATAAAGATTTTCTATTTTAGTTTCCAAATGACTGATAATGGCAGACTAATCATTGATTCTCATTAGTGTCAGGCTTCCTCGGTGATGCCAACACTGAAAAGTGATATTAATATGTGTCTTTTGTGTGTGTGTGGGGGGAGCTGGGTATGTAGTCTTTGTTCAGGAAAACACAGACTTCACAATGTGACAAACCCTGCAACACTTTTGTTTACTCTGGATTCGAACTGCAACTCAAGTTACCTATCAAAGCACAAGGAATTCATCACAGAAAGAGCAGAAAATGCACTGTGGTCAGAAGTAATGGCCAAAAACACATGAAAAGATGCTCAACATCACTGATTATCAGAGAAATGCAAATCAAAACTACAACAAGGTATTTATCACTCATACCAATCAGAATGGCCATCATCAAAAAGTCTACAAATACTGGAGAGGGTGTGGAAAAAATAAAACCCTCCTGTGCTGTTGATGGGAATGTAAACTGGTACAGCCATTGTGGAGAACAATATGGAGGTTCCTTAAAAAACCGAAAAATGGGACTATCACATGGTCTAGCAATCCCACTCCTGGGCATATATCCAGAGAAAAGCACAATCTGAAAGGATACATGCACCTAAATGTTCACTGCAGCACGGTTTACAACAGCCAAGACGTGTAAGCAATTTCAATGTCCATTGACAGAGGAATGGATAAAAGTTTGGTACATATGTATAAGGGAATATTACTCAAAAGAAGAATAAAATGATGCCACTTACAGCAACATGAATAAACCTAGAGATTACCATACTAAGTGAAATAAGTCAGACAGAGAAAGACAAATATTATATAATACTACTTACATGTAAAGACTAAAAAATGATACAAATGAACTTATTTACAAAACAGAAATAGTCACAGATGTAGAAAACAAACTTATGGATCCTAGGAGGGAAAGGAAAGATTTGGATTGACATATACATCACTATATATAAAACAGAAAACCAACAAGGACCTTCTGTATAGCATAAGGAACTCTACGCAATACTCTGTAATGACCTATATGGGAAAAGAATTTTTAAAAGCGTGCATATATGTATATGTACAACTGATTCACTTTGCTCTAAACATAAAACTAACACAACACTGTAAATCAACTGCTGCTGCTGCTAAGTCGCTTCAGTCGTGTCCGACTCTGTGCGACCCTGTAGACGGCAGCCCACCAGGCTCCTTCGTCCCTGGGATTTTCCAGGCAAGAATGCTGGAATGGGTTGCCATTTCCTTCTCCAATGCATGAAAGTGAAAAGTGAAAGTGAAGTCGCTCAGTCGTGTCTGACTCTTTGCGACCCCATGGACTGCAGCCTACCAGGCTCCTCCGTCCATGGGAGTTTCCAGGCAAGAGTACTGGAGTGGGTTGCCATTGCCTTCTCCGGTAAATCAACTATATTCCAATGAAAATTTTTTAAAAGAAGTATTAATAATTAGAGAAGGTTTCAAATCATCATACAAGGAAATAGAAACTGCCTGAAAAGGAGAATAAATGTCTGTAGGAAACAACTTTATATCTGGCAACTGATCAGCACAAATAAACTAAGGTGTGTATGATAAGCAATTGCAAATGCAACACAAAGTCTTCTAGCCAGAGAAGCACCTTACCATGACTGGCACTGGGGGCAGAGTACTTGGCGCTGGACTTGCGGATGATATTCTCGTGGATCTGGGACCACTCACTCTCGTTGTTGCACCTGTAACACAAGGACAGGCATTATGACAGTCAAGAGTTTTAAACATCTGGTCTGATGTTCAATGTGCAACAACACTTTCCTACCCATGACAGATTCATGTTGATGTATGGCAAAGCCAATACAGTATTGTAAAGTAAAAAACAAAACAAAACAAAACCTACTGTATAGCACAGGGAACTCTATTTGGTGCTCTGTAATTACCTATATGCAAATGGAGTTCGGAGGAGAGTAGATGTATGTATAAGCATGGCTAATTCATTTGGTTGTACAGCAGAAACTAATGCAACATTATAAATTATACTTCAATAAAGATTTAAAAATTAAAATACATTAAAAAAAAAGAGAAATGAACTTACATTTTACTAAACTAGACAAGGCTTGTTTTCTTGGAAGGCACACAGAAGATTCACATTTGGNAAAACAGAAATAGTCACAGATGTAGAAAACAAACTTATGGATCTTAGGAGGGAAAGGAAAGATTTGGATTGACATATACATCACTATATATAAAACAGAAAACCAACAAGGACCTTCTGTATAGCATAAGGAACTCTACGCAATACTCTGTAATGACCTATATGGGAAAAGAATTTTTAAAAGCGTGCATATATGTATATGTACAACTGATTCACTTTGCTCTAAACATAAAACTAACACAACACTGTAAATCAACTGCTGCTGCTGCTAAGTCGCTTCAGTCGTGTCCGACTCTGTGCGACCCTGTAGACGGCAGCCCACCAGGCTCCTTCGTCCCTGGGATTTTCCAGGCAAGAATGCTGGAATGGGTTGCCATTTCCTTCTCCAATGCATGAAAGTGAAAAGTGAAAGTGAAGTCGCTCAGTCGTGTCTGACTCTTTGCGACCCCATGGACTGCAGCCTACCAGGCTCCTCCGTCCATGGGAGTTTCCAGGCAAGAGTACTGGAGTGGGTTGCCATTGCCTTCTCCGGTAAATCAACTATATTCCAATGAAAATTTTTTAAAAGAAGTATTAATAATTAGAGAAGGTTTCAAATCATCATACAAGGAAATAGAAACTGCCTGAAAAGGAGAATAAATGTCTGTAGGAAACAACTTTATATCTGGCAACTGATCAGCACAAATAAACTAAGGTGTGTATGATAAGCAATTGCAAATGCAACACAAAGTCTTCTAGCCAGAGAAGCACCTTACCATGACTGGCACTGGGGGCAGAGTACTTGGCGCTGGACTTGCGGATGATATTCTCGTGGATCTGGGACCACTCACTCTCGTTGTTGCACCTGTAACACAAGGACAGGCATTATGACAGTCAAGAGTTTTAAACATCTGGTCTGATGTTCAATGTGCAACAACACTTTCCTACCCATGACAGATTCATGTTGATGTATGGCAAAGCCAATACAGTATTGTAAAGTAAAAAACAAAACAAAACAAAACCTACTGTATAGCACAGGGAACTCTATTTGGTGCTCTGTAATTACCTATATGCAAATGGAGTTCGGAGGAGAGTAGATGTATGTATAAGCATGGCTAATTCATTTGGTTGTACAGCAGAAACTAATGCAACATTATAAATTATACTTCAATAAAGATTTAAAAATTAAAATACATTAAAAAAAAAGAGAAATGAACTTACATTTTACTAAACTAGACAAGGCTTGTTTTCTTGGAAGGCACACAGAAGATTCACATTTGGGGAAAGAGTAGAAACTCTAAAACGAACCTCTGCAAATATCTCTAAGTGGCAAAATATCCTTTTGTCTGAAGTAGCACTTTCCCGTGTGACAATTTTTTTCTTTGTTAGTTCCTTACACATACTTGCAACTAGGCACTAGAGGAAAGTTCCCGACAGAGGAAAAGAACAGTTCCTCTCAACAGGTACTGCTGTTTAGAAACGTTCATGTCTTGCATTGGCTTTATACTGTCATTCAACTGTCACTATAATGGACTCAGAGAAAAATCCTGCTAACCTCAGGGCAATGTGCACATTTGCCTGTGGTTTTATTTTAGCCAGATCAAGCTAAGAAGAAAAATTTAAGAGAGCAGTGGGTTCGGTTCACTGTGAAATCTTCTGCAGTCAAGGGAAAGGAGGCCTTAGAGAGAAGTCTGGATGCCTTAATATGTAAGAATAAAGTTCTTTCCTAGGAATTTCAGGAGTGGAAGAAAAGAGAGAATGAAGGAACAGACCCGCACCTCTGCTAATTTCTGACATTTTTAGAGTCTTCCCCTCTAAAGAACATTTCCAGGAAAGCTCCAGTCACACAACCATTGGTACAGTTTAGGAACAGAGACTAGGAAGGGATTCCTCATCTGAAAGTAGATACGTTGCTGAAACAACTGAAATGAGATTTGGGCCATCTCTTGAAAATCCCATGAGACACTGGGAGTCTTCATAGCCTCAGCCCCTCCTTTCTTCTGTTAGATAGGGAGAACCACTGACCCCAGAAAACAGAGCACAGGCACAAAGGAAAACCCACAAGATCTTTCTATGGTTACTTAGAAGTGTGTAGTCCGGCACAGCCACTTCCAAGTGGAAACTCCAGCAAGAGTTCTATCATGTGCCATCCAGTGGTGTGAATGAAGCACAACTGGTTTCTAAATAAAAGCCTTTGTATAGAGACCATTCAGAGATAAAGGAGGTTGGTCACTAGACTAATTTTTTCTCACCAGTAGCTCTTCTGACTTCTCAATCAAGTATAAACAAGTCTCACTTGCTCAGAGATGTTGCAAAGAAGTGTGAGAGACAAGGTTCTCACAGTCCAGAGCTGTGAGGATAACTTCTGCTCACAGAACGCCTTCCAAGGAGTGGAAGGGAGCCAGTGTTCGTTAGAATGATCACTTGTGATGAACAGCTCAGTCGGAAGTCAGAAGCGAGAGGTCCTGGCAGCAGCGGAACCGCGCCCCCCCATGTCTGACATGCACACGATCGCATCTCTTCCAACCAGGCGCCACACCAGAGAAGTGCCCAGCTGGTGAGGACCCAGACTAGTCTTGCAGTCAGACTCCTGTCGCTTTCTAGCTTTACAAGATCAGTAGTCCTTTCTTTAACAGAAATCTGACTATAGTATGTCAGAAATAGTGTACTCCCCCATCTCACTTCAAAGTAAGAGTCCTGACTAATGCACGGTATAATGCATACAGATAATAATACTGTACTATAATAAAGCAACATGATAAATATTGCTTCACTGACAAACATATTACAAAATATAAATGCATCAAAGTAACACGTTATACATCTCAAATATACAGGTATAAAATACACACACACACACACAAACAAAAGAATTCCTATAAATAAACAAAACCAAAAGGAGTCTTGTAAATTAACTTCCTCTCTCAATGGGTGGTATAATTTCAGTGCTTCTCCAATAAAATACTCACCAGTTCTTTGGCAATATACTGAAGCTGGTGCTTTACCAACCCATCAATAGTGACAATGTGTATTACTTCACTGACATCTACCTTTCCAGCCAATACACACAATTCAGATGCCAGACACTTGAGGGCTTGCCCCTCATATTCTTCTTCCTTTGTACACCCTTTAACTCTCAGTGGCCTTCAGAGCTCTGCATTTGGAGCCCATTTCCTTCCTACCATATAAGCTTTCTGGGCTATCTCACCTGCTCCCATGGTTTCAACCACCACCAAAAGCTGCCAAGACCCAATGCAGTGTCTCCAGCCCAGACACCCTGCTAAGCTCTTGACCTGCATGGCCACAAGACACCTTGGCGTTTCCTATCCACCTGTCTGCTCTGAGAGATTGCTTCTGAATAGAACCCACTAGCTCATGAAGCTTTCTTAAAATCTGTCACAAATGACCTCTCTTCTTCATGGCCCTGGTTCAGCCATTATCATCTCTCTTTCAGACCAATGTAGTCACCTCTTAACTCGCCTTTCGACTTTCTTCCTTTCTAGAATGCCAAGAGAACTACTCAAATCATTTGAAATTCAGTGGATGCAGTGTCATCAGCATATTTTAACCAATCACTAGGATATTCTCTAAGGAAAAAAAAAGTAAGCATTTATTAACCAAATGAGTTATGATTATAATGAAGCATGATTATGTTGTATCCAATCAAATTAATATTTAGAGCATGATTAATGATGTTGATGGTTTGTCCTCAATCATAAAACACACAAGGGACTATAATCTAAAAGAGGTCTGTGTGCCTCTGTGGCACACCTTCCCCACAGGGGAGATAACCAACACAGGCAATGACGTAGCACTTCACCACTACATGTCCAGGGATTTTATGGATGGCCAACAGGCACGTGAAAAGATGCTCAATGTCACTAATTATTAAAGACATGCAAATCAAAATTACAAGCAGGTATCACCTCACACCAGACAGAACTGCCATCATCAAAAACTCTACAAACAATAAATGTTGGAGAGGGTGAAGAGAAAAGAGAATCTTCCTACACTGTTGGTGGGAGTGTAAATTGGGACAGCCATTATGGAAAACGGTATGGGGGTTCCTTAAGAAACAAAACATACAGCTTCCATCAGATCCTACAGTCCCACACCTGGGCATATGCCTTGGGAGAGCTCTAACCCGAAAAGACACGTGCAGCCCAGTGTTCACAGCAGCACTCTGAACAACAGCCAAGACATGGAAGCAACCCACATGTCCATCAATAGATGAATGGATAAAGAAGATGTGGTACATATATGGTGCACACACACACACACACATACACACACACTGGAATATCACTAAGCCATCAAAAAGAATAGAATAATGTCATTTGCAGCAATACGAATCTACCCAGAGATTATCATACTAATTGAAATAAGTCAGAGAAAGAGAAATATCATTATGATATCACTTATATGCAGAATCTAAAAAGAAATGAACTCATTTATGAAACAGAAACAACCCATTTACGTTTAAGGTGATTATTGATAAGTATGATCCCGTTGCCATTTACAGTATACTAACACATATATATGGAATTTAGAAAGATGGTAATGAGGACCCTGTATGCAAGACAGCAAAAGAGATACAGATGGGTAGAGCGAACTTATGGACTCTGAGGGAGAAGGAGAGGGAGAGGGAGAGGGTGGGATGATTTGGGAGAATAGCATTGAAATTTGTATACTATCATGTAAGAAATGAATTGCCAGTCTATGTTCAATGCAGGATGCAGGACGCTTGGGGCTGGTGTATGGGGATGATCTGGAGGGAAGATGTGGCG